>JACDOX010000030.1:4842482-5131273 GCA_014549065.1 Cardinalis cardinalis
AAAAGGAAATCTTATTTTAAAAACTTCTGGTTTAAATCTTATTTTAAAAACTTCTGGTTTTGGTCATATTTTGAGGCTGATAGTTTCCAGTTGTTCCAGCTGGTCCCATTGCCATCTTTTGTCAGTCCACAATGAAACTTGAATGAATGGACATTGAATTGGTTCAAACAAAATTGATCATTTATTTAATAGCTGTATTGATAGTCCTTGATATAATTTCACTCTTTGGCCTGCAAAAAGGCTTTGAGAAAGTGTTTGGTCTTAAATGCTCTTATGTATATGTGGAGCTATACCAGAAATACACAGGGGATGAACTGCCTTCTYTGGAAAGGAGCTTCTTCAGTAACCATGACTTGCCAGACCATCAGACCMACCAAGAGAGTCCATAATTCATATCAGGAGTCTAGACCCAGCACAGCTCCAGTTCCAGAATACCCAGCCTCCTGCATCTCAGGGCAGTGGCAGTTTGGCTCCCCTGACAAAAACCTCCACAGGTGGAAGAAGCAGAACTCAAGCTGCTTATCAGATGGTTTTGACCAGCCTTTTGTCCTCTACAACTCAGCGGGATGCAGCACCAAACTCTACRGTCAGATGGGATGGGATAGAGCACCTGGAGGAACCACACAGGAGGACACCAAGTCTTCTACAGCCGCAAGTCAGTGGGTAACAGGGAGAAACCCTCCCTCTCTCTCCAGATTATAAGGTCTTTTGATGTTTCTTTAGTCAGTTTCCTCTACTGTTCCTCCAGGCACATTTTAAAGAGAAATTGTGTGCCCAATGGATTTGACTTTCCTACTCTAAGCACCTACTTGCTTCAGCATGCACCATTATAATTACACACACATACATGCTTGCTCACTTTCCCATGATTAGCTAGCTCTAGGCATTTACCAAGGGGCACAGATTCCCTTCTGGCATCTGTGGCATTTTAGCACCATAAGCTCCAGCCTGCAGGAAGATGCAGTGTCCCATCCCAGCATGTTATTTCTACATACAGACACTCTTTCTTATTCTTGGAATTGGCTAAATCRAAATGCCTGAAAGTTCAGAAGTCCATCCTCCCAAAATCCCAGGATAGACTTATGAATCATGAGATTGGAAAAATGTTTTAGCGTTCTTTCACTTGTGTTTTAGCTCTTTGACCTTAAGTATTGATACCTTCAGATAGGAGAGGGGAACAGGAGTAGGAATGCAATAATTAAAAAAAAAAATAAAATCTCCCATGTCTGCAGGACCTAAAGTGCATCATAAAATCTGGCACCATAGTGTGGTCATGACCTTCAGCCACCAGTCAAAAATGTGAACTCTAAGGATGTTTCCTCACATCTGTGACACAATCTTAGTGTGCAAACCTGGCAACACAATCACTTCATTTCTGYGCTTAAAATCCATTTTAACACTCTGTCAACACATAACACTGAGAAAACATGCAGAATCTGGGCTCCTAATTTGGTGGGCTCAGAATTACACTGCTTTGGAAATCCATGTCTCGACCTACAGAGCCAGCACCTTGCACTCAGCAGTGTGCTTTCATGGGAGGCTGAGCATGAAAATAATTTTTGTTGAGCAGTGTTAAGTAGCAGGAGGCCATATGTCATTGTGTTCTCCCCTGTTTGTACAATATGTTGCATAATGGCATTCCCATCCTGGTTACCTCCTTTTTATATCTCATAATCAAAATATTAGCACTGCTTCTATTACTATTACCACTAATGAACACAATAAAGTATTCTATTTTGAACTGCATCACCTAGCTGTTCAATTCCAGCCTTTTCAATACTAGCTTTAGTTCTTTAGGTTTCTTTTATGCAGTGATTTTTTTGATTGTTTGTTTATTTAAAGAAACTGAAACTTTGGCCAGCAATTTGTTGGACTCCAGCATTAAACTGTAAATTTTTGGTTAACTTGGTCTTTCAATCCTTTCTTTTTTATTTCTCTGCCCTGTCAAATGGAGGGATTGGAGAAGTGGTGGAAACCACAAATCAAATGCATGAGATTCCAAGTAAATAACAGCAGTGCTCCAGTCTCATAGGCATTGGTAGCAAAACTGTTAGAGGCTTCTCATATCTGAGGAATAAAGACGAGAATTTCATAATGAAGTGTATGGAACATGCTTTTTGCTCTGGAGTTTGCTTATCTGTCAGTCACCCTCATGTGAAATGTCTAAAGAGCAAAGCAAACTCAAACAGWTGTAATGTTTGCATCTGCCTTGCATCTAATTACATTTATTATTACATTTATAATAAATTTATTACATTTATTATTACCCCCTATCTTAAAGAATATGTTGGGTGCTTCCTTATTTTTCTCATCTTTTGTCCTTATTTCCAAGATACCTAAATTATATCAGTCCAAGATACCTAAATGACAGTCACACAATTCAGAGGGCAGAAAAATAAAAATAGCTTTACAGCAAATCCTACAATCCTGTTCACAATCAGAATGGTTACGTGTCTAAATCAGTACTATGAGTAGAAAATGACACAAAGTTGAAATTATTTAACCCTCAGAAAGAGACTGTATCTGTTTCCTTGAGCCTTCTTCTCATAAAATTAGACTTACTGTTAAATTATAAATAAGCAGACAACAGTTATTGCACAGAACATATTCAGTGTACTCAACCAACAGGGTCATGATTTATAGCAATGACTAAGAATATTAAGTTTCTCTGAAAGTTGTGGGATTTAAGTCATCAAGAATAAAGAGACTGTAATAGAAACTAGAATTATATCTAAATAAATTATTTGGGTTTATATTTAGGAAATGAGAGCAAAAGAGCATAAAATAGTCAGTATGTGATAATTTTCTGGAGTATATACTGTATAAATAAAACTCACAAATTCCAAAAACAAGGTTGAAGCTTTTGGAATCTAAACCYTATAGAAAACTGAAAAAATTCGGGCAGAATATCAAGAAAATGTAAATTACTGTAGCAAATAAAAGTCTGCTTAATGCTCACTCCCCAGTCCTCATTGACTGCAAATTCCTGCTTGCCATCACTTTTGTTAAGATCTGTCCAAGCTGCACTAAATCCTTGGGTGTGGAGTTTTTAACACAGCCAATGGGACTGCAACACAATGAAAATACTTGGACCTCTCTCAGTTTTCACCTTTGAAGTCACATTATGGATTCCAAACATCTTTCAGTGCAGTACAGAATTTTATCTGGGAGTTTTCCTATAAAATGATCTGCTGCGCTGAAAAAGATGAGCGAAATTAGAATGACTTGAGGTGTGAGAGCACTGAAGTAGAGAAGGGAATTACCTCATGATTAGAGACATGTACTGCACAGATACACTGATTATTCTGCTTCTGTCTAGCAAATGGTGCCTGTCTAGGCACAATTCTCTTCAGTATTCTGAAAAAAGTGRTTTTCAGTGCAATCTGTATTCTATATTAAATAAAAAAAAAACTTTAGCAAGTTCTCAGTCCTTTGAAATAACCTGAATTGAAAGGAAGGTTGTATGTAYGGTCCAAACTCCAACCTTCCTTGTCTGTGTTTTAGCATCTTTGATTTTCCAGCCTTCCTAACATCTCTTCGCARGGCTCTTGTTTCTGAAAGAGCAGCAAGGTGCACATTAACCTGCCTGTCTCATTAACTGTAGCTGTTAAACCGTCTGCAATCAATGATGCTGATAATCAGATATTTTCTTTTGGTGCCAGGTATTAAAATGCAAGGTTACCATCACCTTCAGTCACTCACCACAGACTTCTTCACAGCAACAGTCTCTTTATTTATTTCATATGGATACTGGAACTCCTCACATGGATAGTGGAAAGTATGTAAAGAACCTGGAATTCCTGAGCRCCTTCAAATGACAACTGCACTTTTAAAGTTCAGATGTTTGAGCTATCCATAATTGCTTCAAAGGAGGGCTTGAAATCCCATACAAATTTCTTACAATACTCACTACCAAAGCTAAGCAAAGTATTCTGCTTATAGGCAGAATATTGGAAGATAGGAAAGGGTTAATAGGCTCTGACAGGACATAATTTTAAAAGAAGACATAATCTTGCCCACAATTTTTTGTGATTTTATTGGTTCTGGTAARCACTGTCATACTCAGATTTCTTGAGTTTAAAGTGGAGGTGAAAATAATCCTTCCTGATTCTACAGTGTTACACCCACTTATATCAGTGGGGGTCTCATAATAATCATAAATAAATTAATTTCTCTCTCTCTTCCACTTTTGACCAGTGTTCCCTTGGCATTGCAGCTTTCCAGGTCTTGCTAGAAAACGACTGGAAAAAGATTTAAATACAAAGAGGGTAAAAGAGGAGGTTATGGTTTTAACTTTACTGCTGCAGACTGGGAAAGGCTTGGAGGGGGCCCAGAGGTGTCTCTGTGAACTGGAAGAGTCATCCTGAAAATGTATAAAAGTAGGTAAATGGTCTGCMATTCACAGTGCACTATTAACATTCCTCTGGAGGGAGGAGACCTGCATTCAGTACCCCAGAACCAGCTAAAACCTGGTTTGCTTCATTGGGAACTTTACTATGTACTGTAATGAAGCCTTCCTATTCCTGAGAGCAGCATATGAGGTCCAAGATCTGTTCCCATGTGGATTTTTGAATATACTTACATTTCTGACAGATTAAAAACAAAGCCTCCCCTATTTTTTTCTGTATTTACAATGACAGTGGTACAAAAATGTCCCCTAAGGCTGTAGGGAGCTGGCGATTGGGCTTGATCAGGGAATGTGATTCCTTAGTACAGACAAAACAGCAAAAAAGCAAAAGTGCCCTCACATCCATCTGAGTTGAAATTCTGCTTCCCCAAGTGGCCACTTGTCCTATCATACATAATTGTCAGCATCTTCATGTGACTCCCTTGCTCTGTTATCAATCCAGTTCCCATATTTATTTTTTTCTTAAACATGATACAGTCCAGTTCCAGCACCACTGCTCTATTTAAAAGTAAATATTAATGCAAATTTAAATACAATTTCTCATTAAGAGCAAGAATCTCATTGTCGAGGTGGGGAAATTTATCAGAAGCTGAGTTTTTGATCCTTAATTGAAAAACTGAGCATCTGGTGGCCCAAACTTAGACTGAAATGTGAAAGGCTTTGGGGCATTGGCATCTTCAGGGACCTGGCAGTGGTTATTATAGCCATGGGGATTTTCTTTTGCTGAAAGCCTGCTTTTGATTTATTTCCATAATAAAGAGTGAATAGCTGTAGCATCCTAATGATTTGAGATTTGTTTCTAGCTAACAGGCCTCTGGTGGCCTTATAAATTTGTTATGGAAGGATGTATTAAGGAAAATGGAATCTGTCCAGCAGGATACCCGGGGTGACTCTTGTAGGTGGTAGAAAACACGSTTCTAATCACCTCCATGAGCAGCACTGCTCCAGAGCTGTAATCCTGCCACCATTCCATCATGCCTGCTCTTCTCCACACCTACAGGAAAGCCTGTGGAGGAATTATGTGAGTTTCCATGTGGTAACACCCAGGCAGGGCATCCTGGCAGCTTGGAGACAACTCTATGGGAGGCTGAGAGGAAGAGAGGTAAAGGAAGGGATTAACTGCCCTCCCAAGAAGCAACCAACCTAATGAATAACTATGAAAAACTCTCCAGCCTGGAACATTTATGCTTAGAAATACCCAACAGAAATCACACAGTCTCTGCAAAGAGCAGTAATATCTCACTCCCAGACTTGTGGTGATKCCAGCTCAGAGTTCAGATCCATAAATTTATCATTAGAAGTAAACAATTTTTTTATGCTTTTTTTTCCCAGCTCTTTCTTAGAATGAATTATCCTTCTAAAAAAAAAATTTACTAACATGTGGAGTGTTCATGGATGATTGTGTGTCAGCAAAAACAAGAACCATGTCAAGGAAATCACAGTAAAATCACTGAGTTGTAAGGAACCCATCAGGATCATCAAGTCCAGGTCCTGGCCCTGTGCAGGACACCCCAAGAATCCCATGTGTCTGAGAGCAGCTGGAGTCTGCYGAGATAAGCACAGACATGCAGCCACAGTCTTACCCATAAGAATTTTGCACCAAGTTTTCTGACAATGGTTAGGAAGAGCCTTTCTGGGGGAAAGGGTGGGTTATGAGCCCTTCGCTCTTTAAACATCAAGGGATTCAACCATGAGACACAAGGCTGCTGGAAGCCAGGCTTTCTTTGCATCACTCTGCATGATTCTACCTTTTTCTCAGCCTCCAATTCCCCTATKTGTCTGAATCAATGCCTTGCTGTCAAGTACTATATTATTCCTTTGTGAACAACCACTATTCACCCAATTTACTCTCTCTTAGATTTTGTGGCACATCCATGAGAAATTTTCAATGGTTGTCCATTCATCTTCTGCTTGTTTATGCTGTAAAGTCACATCTATAAATGTCTTAGACAGACACTCCCTGTTAAAAATTGAAATATAATCTTTGTTCTTCAGTTTCAGTTGGATGCATGAATCACATGGCATTGTTTGGTCTCAAGTCTGTGCTGAATGAGTATTCTGAATTCATTCTGAATTCATTCAATCTGTCAGAATTAGGAGTTTGCTTGTTATGAATGCTCTCTTAGTGTTCCTCAAAATTTATTGAAAGTATTCATGGCAGCAAATTGTGTTCATATGATTCACTCATGGGAAAGAAACAAAAATGKGCAGTGCATACCCAACACAAATCATTTTATGTGCATACTACTTGATTCAGGTTTCAATTATCACACTGTTTTATGATAATCCAAAAGCTGCTATTCCCTTCTACTGTACAATATTAGTACAAAAGTTTTTGTCCCAAAGATGCTGCACACTCTGACATGTATCAAAAACCATTTCTGAGCCATTCTGGCCTAGAATAAATTATGACCTTAAATAATGATTCCATTTTAATGGTGTATCAGTTATTCTGGAATGCACATGGCTTTCATTTCAAACAGACATCTAATTTAAGATATCCTGGTATTATATAATAATTTATGTCACAAGATKAGACATCTTTGCTGATGTCAGAACTCATCCTTGAGGGTTTAAACTATTGGTTTTTTCCTCTTTCTGTAAATAAGATRAAGTTGTAGATCACCACTGGAAATACACCTTGAAAAGCCATGCYGGGGCTTAGATTATTGAGAACCAGGAGAAAGAAGACCTGAATAAGGGTCAAATTCAACAGGCAGTTCTTCCTACTCCAAGTCCATTTGTTTCTCTGGAAGAAATATGCAAGCAATGGATAAAATACTTGATGCAGCCAGAGGGCTGATTGGCTACAACACTGTGCATTACCTTCCCATGGAAGTATCCTAAGTCAAACCACAAAAGGCATGAGGACTGCTGTAGAGGTGTCATTTCTTGCGCTCATTTCACAGAATCACAAAATCCTGAGGTTGGAAGGGACCTCTGGAGCTCATCCAGTCCAAGTCCCCTGCCCAGGCAGGGTCACCCAGAGTAGATGACACAGGAACACATCCAGGTGGGCTTGGGATGTCTCCAGAGAGGGAACTCCACAACCTCCCTGGGCAGCTCTTCCAGTGCTCTGCCACCCTCCATAGAAAGAAGTTCTTCCTCATGTTGAGCTGGAATTTTCTGKTTTTTTATTTATGGCCACTATTCCTTATCCACTCACTGGTTTGGTTTTCTTGGGGTTTGTTGTTTTGTTTTGTTTTTTGATTGTTTGTTGGTGGGGGWGTTTTTTTGGTTTTTTTTGTTGGGGTGGATTTTTTCATGATTATTTAGCATTTATCCTTCCAAATTTTGTCTCTGTAAGAAAATAGCATCACAACCAACACTGAAGATAATTTCTCTGCAGGCTAAGGCAAAGGCAAGCTATTTGCAATATTTATCTCAGAACAGGGTTGAAAATGCGTTTTATTCTCAGCAGTTTGATCTAAACAGCAGCCTTTAACTAGGGTTTGCCATAATGTCATAATCCAAATAGCATATTAATAGTGCTAGCTTTGAAAGTCCTGAGTTAATCCATTTCTGAGACTTACAGAATTCTTACTGAATTCTTCTTTTTGAGACTACAGAATTCTGCGACTTACATATTCTTTACAAATTCGTGAGAATTATCTGAGGAAGGTGCTGAAATGCAGGAAAAGATTGGTAGGAACTCTAAAACAAGGCTGATCCTCTTTTTGTGATGATTAGAGTTGTGTATCAGTTTTGGTGTTTTGGGGACCTGAGTTTTACAGTCGTGTTGTGGCCATGAGAAGGAATGAATTATATTTGCACCCACCAGGAGGGGCTCAGAACTGCTTATTTTGAAAGAAAAGACAAAAAATTTTAATAAAGGTGCTCAGGTGGAGAGGTAAGTGTGGCCTGGGGTGTAATATCCTCAGCTCAAATTACAGAATGTAGCACAACCTCAGTTGCTGCTGGGAACATTTTAGAAAGCAGAGGAAAACATAAACAGAGACCAAGCACCTAAAATACCTCACAAGCAACAGAAGGTGCTCCGAGTCAGTCTCAGGAATGTGACCTGAACCCTAAACTCTTTCTTTCTATTACTGGATCCCACTCATCACAAGATTGTATTTCCAACCTTATTCTGCCAAACCACTTTATTTCACATAAAAGTTGTATCTCAGTTCTGCACTAGCCATAAAAATTTGGGGTTTAGACTGACATGCCAGCCTGTGAAATGGAGTCTCATAAAAGGAGGACAAGGGAGAAAAAAATTAGGTCTTCAGAATGGCAGTAGAAAAGCTCTTGGTCTTAGCTGGGAGCAGTGTGACTTTTGTTGYTCCTGTGTCACTATCCCAGTATTCTTTAAATGCAAAATTGATTTTTTTCGTATTGAAGTAAAATACAGGGTTGATTTCCAGGCTTTTCATGTTGGTATTTGGAACTTGAAAAACTTGTTTTCCTCCTCATTCTGCCAGGCTAGTAAAGAAGAAGAATTAGGTGATGYATGGTGTATAATTGTTGGCAAAAAACCTCAAGAACAATAAATGAAGCTGCCACTTTTTTTTTTTTTTTCCTGAACAATTTGCCTCAACATGTAGAGCTCAGTGTGTTCAGACACAGAGATGTTGGAAGGTGGACTGTTGGCCTGAGCATGGTTGCTAAAACGCTATCATGCTGCACAATCAAATTTCTGTGTCAGGTCTGCTAGTGAAATATGTTTAGCTATCAAACCACACAGCCCCAAGTGAGCACAATTGTCAAACCTATGCACTGCAAGCATCATAGGCAGCCAAATATTTTTGGTAACAGTACGTCAGAGTAATTAAGGTTAATTATCTGCAACTACAGAGGTCTGCTATTGGAATAACAATCTTTTTCCATGACAACCTGAAATTCATTTGATCTTTCTGTGTTTTGAAAGCATGGGTAATTTAGGTTTTCTCATGCCCAGGGCCAGTGGAGTAAAAGGTTTTACAGTTTTTAATTAAATAAAAGCTGTGAATACCTGGTGGACTTAGATCAGAAATCCTGCCTTTKGAGGGCTGTGGCTCAAAAAACTTCCGCAGATGGTAAAATTATTATGATTTCTTATTGTAAGAAATTCTGTGGGTTTCCTGTTATTCTGCAGGACTAGTAATTAACTCTATTCCACTCAGGGGAGGGATAACAGCCAGTCTTTGGACTCTAGGCCAGGCATTCAGTAGAGGTACAAAATKCAACCAGCTGCAGCAACTGGCAACCAAAGAGGGCAAAGAAATCTTGGTCACTGTGTCTGGCAAGGCCACATCAATACTTGAAGCAAAGCGTGACAGTTCTAAAGCAAGATGGGGGAAAAAAACTCRTTGGGGGTAAATGTGAAGTTAGGTAGAAGTGGCTTTCCTTATGCTGGCAAAATGCTTGACATTTCCAAAGCATTCCTACAGGACAAAATCAACTTGCTCCCATCAGATTTTGAGGCAGCACAAAAGCACAGTGATCAAGGGAAGTAAAGAAATGCACCAGCAGGAAGGAGAATTCAGATCAAATACCAATTCCACTCTTAACTCTTGGGTGTGGCAGGCACYTTGACCACCATAGTCTCATATGTAATGGGTGAAGAGCAGCACAATGTGTTTATAATATGTATTCTGGTCCTGTCAAAGGAGTCACTATCATATCAATGAACAAGCAGGAGTCACACACATAACTGGCTGAAGTGCTAACCTGATGTAATCCATGAATCATTAATTCTCCCATGGTTTTTTTTGCTGTGATTTTTGCTGTGAAGAAAGTATAAAACCCAATACTGCTATGGATTTTATTCTTTTCCCATAAATTGTTGGTATATTGGCTTTTGTATTGTATGAAGATGGAAATCGTTTGAGCAGAATTATTCCGAAGAGGGAAGAAACTTCCAGATGTTGTATGCTTGAAGGAAATGTACCCATCTCACCTGAGGAGAAACAGAATGGTTAAAGCCACAGCTTGATGATAGCTTACAAATAGCACAAAAATTCTGTCACAGGTTCTTTTGAAAACAATCACAAGTGGACTTGTGAGTATTCCTAGAGACACACCAGTGCTGGATGCCTACAGGGCAGGAGATGTCATCTTAATGTCTTCTACAGAACAGTTTCTACACCCGATTTACTCTGTCTCCAAAACAATAATCATGCTGAGTATCAGACTTTGTTTGAAATTACACCAGCTTATCAGAAAAATTTTGAATCTGTTAATTCATGAATTTATTCCTTAATATAAAGAAAAGCAGCAATGTCCTTTGCTCCCCCACACACTATATCAATAGCAGGAGAGATATTCCCAAATACTTCAGAGGTTTACTTCAGACAGTATACATAATTTAATTTAGCTCTTTTGAGGATGCTTTCAATAATTTTATATCAATATTGTACAGAAATGCTAGTAAAGAAATTCTTCTTCTCCCTCTCCTTGTTGCTTTGATTTTGATTTCTTTGTTTGACAGTACTGCAGCAACACCATAGATGACAGTTCCCATTTGCTTGAAATACATGTTGTGAAAACTTTGTCTTTCCAGAATGATATGGAGGAGAATCTTTCTCATTCAAAACTAAGTGACTCTTAAAGAGTCAGAATCTGTACCATGAGAAAGAACTGGAGTTTTATTTAATAATAATTTTATAGTTTTATTTAATAATAATTAACTCCTCTTTCATCTAAAGGTAATGATATTGCAGCTGCAGGCCATTGTGCTGTTGTATGAAGAAACTGTAATGCCTATTCAGAAGCATAAGGCACGTCCTTTCAGATCTAAATAGTAGAAATGGTAGTAGAGTTTCATGAAGTGACTATTTCATTAGGCTGTACTTGTGAAAGTATGAAACACTGGAAGGTCAGACTAATGTGTGCAGTCCTTGTCCACTGTTCTGTGTCATTTTTGTACTGACGACTTGGCAGTGTGGAACACACCCTGAAACTGATGTGGTTTTAGCTCTGAGTACAATTTCCAAATTAACCATATTCCTTAAAGTTTTTTAAACTATGAATCTGTCATCAAACTTAGGAGCAGAACATCTTGCCCTTTTTAGAGAGACAAATTTTTAGCAGCATATTTTTGCCAGCTTGCTTAAGATTTCTGTCCCAATTTCACATAAAGATTTGTCTTCTCTTGTAATCCAAGTATCCATGCCCTGAAAGCACCAAAAGCTTCTGCTTATCTTCCTCCTGTCCATTGCCCCAGCAGCTGCACTTAAAATTCTAGTCCCATCATGTGTCCAGGCCTGGCTGTTCCTACTTGCTCACAGGACCTGGCTGCAGGACCCTACATGAATGCTGTAGGAGGCTTCTTCTCCCCTCCTGCTGCTGGCCTTGTCTTGCTGATTCTGCCTGGAGCTGGATCACAGAATCATGGAATCCTCAAAATGGTCTGGGTTGGAAGGGATCTTAAAATTCATCCAGTTTCCAACTCCCTGCCATGGGCAAGGACAAGTTCCACTATCCCAGGTTGTTCCAAACCCCATCCTACCTGGCCTTGGGCACTTCCAGGGATGGGGCAGCCACAGCTTCTCTGGGCACCCTGTGCCAGGGCCTCCCCACCCTCACAGGGAAGAATTTCTTGCTGATATCCAACCTAAACCTGCTCTCTGTCAGTTTGAAGCCATTCTCCCTTGTCCTGTCACTCCAGGCCCTTGGCAAGAGTCTCTCTCCAGAGAGTCAGACTTACTGGGGCTGTTCCAAGCTGTGTCATTCTAGAATAAGACCCAATGTGAGGACAAATTCCTTTCATGGCAGCTCCATCTGTGAAGGATTCTTACCAAGAGATCATCACCAGATCCTGAAGACCAAACTGGAAGGTTACCAGTTGCCATGAGTCACCCTCAGCCTCTAAGTTTCTTTGTCCTATAGTTCTTGTAATAATTTCTACTCAATGCAGGACAAAGGTAAAACAAATAACACATGAGAATGTTTGTGTTCAAAGTTCCCTTTCCAACATAACAAGAGAATGTGTCAGAGGGAGAGCAACTGAAGCTCATTAAATCACTGCTAGTGTGATGCAAAAGGTTAGAGTAGACAGCAAACAAGCATGCTCTGCTTTTGCAAATGATTCATCTCTTTATTAGAAATGAGTGATATAGGTTAGGAAAGTGTTTGTAAGCAGCTGAAGCTCCCACCCTTTTCTGAACAGACTACATGCTGCAGGTTGAGGCAATCCCCCTCCTTTCTGTCATTTCAAAAGACAGAGTAAAGACAGAGTCCAGCTATCCTTTTCAAGCTCAACTGCTCTTGGATCTCTCTCTGGAGGATTCCTCTGCTGCAGCCAGCACACTCCAAACCCTCTGGTATCATGCTTGGAATAAATAAGGCTTGTCTGCCAGCATGAGTCGGCAGTAAACACCATCCCTGGACAATTATGCCAGCAACTGAGCAGAGCATGGCATGCCACAAGCCCTCTATCTGTGCATGGGCTCCCAGAAGCTGCCCTGTTCTTGGCAGTTTCGTTAATTCCTAACAGTATCTGCAGTTTGTTATTGCTGGTTTTCATTTGCTCTGTGCTTCTGGGTTGAGAAACTGCCAAAACTCTCTAAGCAGCAATTCTTGTAGCCCTTTTCTCATGAGATTTCCTCTTTTCTTCCCTGATCCCATGCAATTCCCCACCCAGCTTTTCCATGCCCAACCAATCCGGATAAATGGATAAGAAGGGGCAGCTCTTATCCATTTATCTGTTGTTCCAGCTAAGAGTGCTACCTGGAACAACAACACAATGTTTCTCCTATTCATCTATTATTATAATATCGTGTATGTTTATAGACTTGAATGAATAAAACAAAACTTTATCTGTCATACAGTTATCCATTTAACTTCAAAATTGCATTTCATGTCCCTCATTGTGCACTTTTACTGAATGGTTGAGCTTTCCTAGCAGAATTCTCATGGAAAACACATTCTTTTTACTGTAGTTTGAATTCTGAGCTGTCCACAGTAACGTTTTACTGCATAGCCAAAAGCAGTGTGACTTTTCAATTTTCATTCAACCATGCAGCCAGTAGTGCCTAACATTATAAGTGTACATGGAAATTATTGATATTGCATGCAATATTCCACAACAGTACCAGTCTGCTGAGGATATTCACAAATGTTTTGAATTAAAGCAGAGATGAGAATTTTGCAAGCTGTCCTCAAGCATCTTTTGATGATCCCTGTGGGTCCTCTCCAATTCAGGATGTTCTATGATTCTGTGATATTCAATCATGAAAAAATTGAAAGAGGGAAAATGACTGTTTAAATGGTTTATTTCAATTTGCATACTTAGCTCAAATCTATACTTTTACTTCTGTGGCAAATTTGTAACACTTCTGACCCCCTGGACCTGTGGCTTTATCTTGAAAATGGTGCCCAAAGTTGTGGGCTTTGAAGTCAGTGATGCTTACACTGTGTCAAATCACAGTTCCAGAGACATTTTTCTCGTTGAGAAAATCAGTCGAAGTTGTTCCATTCCCCTCCTTCTAACACCAGCTGCTCATTTCCGTTCCCTGACTGCCCTGTCTATTGTTCTGGCAACAATTACTTGTGGACTTTCTTGATTTATCCTTTTCAGTCAACTCTTATATTCCCTGATGGGTAATTTTCAATCCACAGCTTTTTCCTAATCCAGTTCCTCAGTTCCATTATGACCCTGCGGTAGTGGGAGAATGGSTTTGAGGTGGCAGCCTCAGAAGACAAAAGCCTGTCTGCTGCCAAGATGTGACCATGGTTTACGGCACTAAAACTGATCTTTGGTTATCTGTAAACCTTTTTTTGGGAAGAGTATCTGCAATGTTAAGATTCATCTATCTGAGATCGCTGCGAAATTTATATTTTAAGTTTGGACACCACTTCTTAAGATAGAGAGGGCAGTGAAAAGCAGCAGTGCCTTGAGTGGACTTTTTTTCTAGAAGAACCCAACCTCCAGCATGAATGCTTTGGATCTAACTCCAGCAGAGCCTGCTCCTGACATGCATGAAGTCTAATTCATGCCTTCTGCAAATGGCTCCTGATGCTCAAACCACATCCAATCCTGCAGCTAGTGGCAAAATGTTAAATGACTGCTCTGGAATACAGGCAAGGATAAATTAAGAACTGCTGATGAGAACATGTTTCTACATTCAAGAGTCCTTAGTCAAGTCTGTGGCAAAATTCCTCTTGGCTTTGATATTAAAGGAAATAGAATTAGTGCTTTTTGTTGCTCTCTGCTGTGTTTTGGTGGGGYTTCTTTACAGCTTTTTTCTTCATTGGCTGCAACCTTTCAGCTTTCCCTCATCCGACCCAGCCTTCAGAGCCCTGAATTATCTGCGCAGAACAGAAGAATCTTCTTCAGAGCTCCAGAGTGAAATATTTCAAGTTTGCCTTGTGGAAGAATGGTGTGGGTAGGAATATTTCCTTTGGGATGACAATGTCTATCCATTTTATCTGACTAGTGGTTTCCTGGGTTGTGTATCTTTCCTGATGACAGGTTAGGATTCCCATTGCATCAGTAGCATTTATTTATTGAAGGTTACAGAATCCCATACACTCTCATAGCTCAAACTGGACAAAAAGGGACAAGATGGGTGTGAGACCAAGATAGAAAGTTGAATCTGTGGGATTAGGGCCAAAATTTGGAAGGTGTTAAACTGGGCAGTGATGCACCAGCAACACAACTCAGATCAGCATCAAAGGGCTGAGCAAAAAAGTGATTCCCAAGAAAAGGAAGCCTCACACAGTCAGACAGTTTTGCTCCAGAGCTGCTCTTTCACAACCATCTCAACCAGAGGATATTTTGGGTGTGCCATRTCCCAGATGGCTGTGGGCCCAGACAGCAAAACTTTTCAAGATGGAGAGGTTGTGCCCACAGATCTGAGGCATGGTCTGCAGGGAGCTGTGGCCTTCTCTTATGGAACCAAGGGGTGATACAGAGAGGAAAAGGCTTTCGGATTCCTCATCTCCTCTGTCCAGGCAATGCACCTCTTGTCACCTCATGTCACTTCTTCTTACGCATGGSATTGAGGATGACCAAGCAAAATGTTTCCCACTGTCACAGAAGTGAGAGCTGGCAGGTTTAGAACTAAAAAAAAACCCACCATGGATGTTATGTCAGTTATTGATCAGCATTTCATTTCCTTAAGGATGGATGAGACTATTCCAGCAGAAGGGATTCATGATACTATGAACATGAGATATTATGAAATCTTACAGAATTTTGCATTGAAGCCTGTATTTTGATCAAGAACTAAGAGATTGCTAATCCTCTAGAAGCTTTTACATGTGAAAAAAATACAGAAATCATTCACCTCTCCCTTTCTCCATTAAAGGGTGAAATCAATGGGGTACATGCCAGCTGTCTAGTTGAAAGATATAACATTTGTGTTTATGATGGCAGGAGAGACATAAAAATCTTCACAGTCCTTGGCATAGCTTCCTTGTGGGTCTTGGCACACAGGGCAATGCCATTCCACCCAGAAAACTGCTGTCTCTTTCAGTGTGGTAACCATGCACACCAGCCAGGGATAATTTTGGAATAAATCCTTACCTCTTTCTCTTAAAAAAAAATAAAAAATAAAAAGARAGATTTTTGTTGTGGTCAAATTTAAAAAAATTAAGGATATGTAGTTAATCAGTGTGAATTCTTTGAGAAGCACAGAGTTCTAATTGTTGAAGTGGAAAAACCAACTATTTAAGAAATGTAAAAACCCACTTTTTATTTCAGGTTTGAAACAYAGTGGTTCTCTGAGCCAGGACACACAAATTTTAGCTTTACCTTCTAGGGTTTGGCTTCTCGTGTATCCTGGCAATTAATTTGGCCTCTACAGTAAAACTCTGGGCCTGAGCTTGATTAAGAGAACATTTATGAATAACATCCTCAGAAAAATTAAGGCCATGGCCAGGCCCAGGCCACAGTGGCAGAGAAGTAGGTCCTGGGCTATGGCTAAGCTATTCCATAAAAGAGAAGAACCAGGCAGTTCATAACTCCTTGCATTGATAGCAGTCATCACTCTTCTTTCACAGCTTTCAAGTGCAATTGGAAATTCCTGAAATTTTCATTTCATTTCTTTCTAAGAACGCTTGCCAAATTCAGCGAAAAACACCAGCCATGGTGGTATATTTATTATTAAGATGCTCTTGACATGATGGATGAATCATGGGTTTACAAAGGGACAGAAAGATCAACCTCTTCAATCCCCCTAAAAAATACTGGGAATTAAAAAGGTTATTACTCACATACAGGGCAGATTCTGCAGCCCTACTACCACTGACATGACTGAGAATTAAAAAACCTAGAAGTCCTGTAAGTATTTGAATCTTTTCAAATTTGACAGCTGTTTATTGCAAATTGGTATTTTCCATCTCTTTTTAAATCTTTGCCAGTCTGCCTACAGGACTATTGTACAAACTTACCCCTACCTAAAGCTTATCTGCCAGAACCTTTTCCCCTCTTCAAACACGTCCTTTTAGGCTTCAAAGGATGGTTCTCCCAGTGCCAGGGTTGAATTCTAGCTGCTTCTCTCACTGYCTTGACACCGCTTGCTGGAAGAGTGAGAAGTCACCCTGCTCCAAGGGGCACTTGCACCTCTCTGCACATGTCAGGGAGGCAAAACTTACTGGATGCAGATGGAGTTTGGAGCTTTTTTTAGGAAGGCCTTCCCAGATGCAGCTCAGTCCCTGGTTTTGTGACTCTTAACTCTCTAGTGRCTACCAAAGCAAAGCAAGTGAGAGGAAGTTTTTGTTTCAGATGAAGGAGCCAACAAAGCCAGGGCAGGCAGGACAAGTGGAGTGTGTCAGAAATAAAGGACATTTCCAAGCAGTCTAGAAGACAGACTTGCTAAGGGCCCCTATCCACAGCTCGTTACTGGGCTGCCCAATAGCATTCCAAGGAGAATAACACAGCCCTTGCACACCATAAAATGGGTTAGGCAGGGTTGGGGAAAGCTCATTCCAGAGTGTCATGAAGGCATAATGCCCATCAAGGGAAAAATGGGCAAGTCTTGCTGTAAATCTTCTACTGAATACAATGGGGTACCAATATCCCTTCCCACAGTTTGACGTGGCTCTGAGCTTCTCATTAGGAATGTCACAAACACAGAGAAGATTTTTGCGGTGGCTTGACCTTGTCTGTATGCCAGGTATCCACCAAAGTTGGTCCATCATTTCCCCCTCCTCASCTSGGCAGAGGAGAGAAAACAATGAAGGGCTCATGGGCAGGGAAAGAGCACTCACAAATTAACATCATGAGCAAAAGAGGCTGGACCTGGAGAAAGAAAATAGTTTAATTTACTACCAATTGAATGAGAGTTGCACAATAAGCAATAAACTTGAACCTTAAAACCYTTTTTCTTTCACCCATCCCTTCTTCCCAGGCCCAACTTCACTCCCAATTTTCTCTACTTCCTTCTGTACAGAGGTGCAGGAGGAGAGGGAGAGAGGSTTATGGTGAGTCCATCACACATTATCTCTGCCATTCCTCTCTCCTCAGTGGAAAGACTCCTCACACTCTTCCCCTGCTCCTGCGCAGGGTCCCTCCCAAGGGAGACAGTCCTCCAGGAACTTCCCCAGTGTGAGTCCTTCCCAGCGGCTGCAGATCTACACAAAGTGTTCTACAGGGCCAATCCTTCAGGAACAGGCCACTCCAGAGTGGATCCCTCCAGAGTGGGCTCTTCCTTGGGCTGCAGGTGGATCTGTGCATCCCTGTGTCCTCCACAGGCTGCAGGTGGATCTCTGCATCCCCCTGTGCCCTCCACAGGCTGCAGGTGGATTGTGATGGTGTTTGCAGGGGTCCCAGGATGAGGGAAGAGATGAGGATCTGACTCGATGTTTCACAAGGTTTGATTTATTATTTTATGATATATATTTTATTAAAACTATACTAAAAGAATAGAAGAAAGGATTTCATCAGAAGGCTAGCTAAGAATAGAAAAAGAAGAGTGATAACAAAAGCTTCTGTCTCAGACAGAGAGTCCAAGACAGCTGGACTGTGATTGGCCATTAATTAGAATCAACCACATGAGACCAATCACAGATCCACCTGTTGCATTCCACAGCAGCAGATAATCAATGTTTACATTTTGTTTCTGAGGCCTCTCAGCTTCTCAGGAGGAAAAATTCGAAGGGAAGGATTTTTCAGGCAATATCATGGCTACAGTGGATCTCTGCACTCCTGTGCCCTCCATGGGCTGCAGGGGAGCCTCAGCTGCTGGAGCACCCCCTGCCCCTCCTTCTGCCGTGACCTGGCTGTCTGCAGGGCTGTTCCTCTCACACGTTCTCACTCCTCTCTCCAGGTGCAAAATGGGATGGTTTATCACCTCTTCCTCTGCAATGTGTTATCTCAAAGGCAGAGGAATAACTACCATTCCTGCTGGGTTCAGCCTTGGCCAGCAATGGGTCCATCCTGGAGCCAGCTGGAATTTGCTCTGTCAGACAGGGGGGAAGCTTCCAAAAGCTTCCCAGAGAAGCTACCCCTATACTCCCCTCACTACCAAAACCTTTCCCTGTAAGTCCAAACAGTGGTTCAAATGTGAAAACCACTTCTCCATGGATGAAACCAACAGTTCTTCACTCTTAACTGCTAATAAATTTTGTCTTTCACCTAATTTATCTCATTGTCAGCTGGGAAGATGTGCTAGGAGACAACTGGCCTGGGCAGTGCAGTTAAAAGCACGCTGTGCTCCTCAGAAGGGACATATTCTGCCAAGTCCATTGAGTCATCCTGCAAATCCTATGGTTTCATTATTTTCASTTTCCTGTTTCTAAAACTTGTCTACAAGTCCTTCGACAAATACCCACAAGTATTTTCTTCCACTTCAGATGTGATTTTCTAATGGATCGGATATGATCATAATTATGTAGCACTTTTCAATAAGTATTCTTACAATCTCTTTCTCCTTACAACCCCAAGGCCACAGCTTTCCACACTGATATGACTTTCAATATTCCATACCAAATAATAAAAGACCTGGAGTTAAAAGTCTGAATGCATTTTTCAAATAAATCTGGTGCATTTTCTTGACAGATTTCTTCTAATTAATTCATCTAATACAATAAAATTAATTCTAGTTCTATGCAGCGTGCAAACTCCATAATGTGTTTACATACACATGTATGTGCAGAGAAATTTAATTTAAGAGGATTTTGACAGAAAGTTCTTCTCTTATAAAGAATTTCTAGCTTCTTCAGGGCAGAAGTTTGAGATCAAAGGTATTACATAAATCCATAGTTACCTCCTATAAAAACTAAAATTTTAATACAACTCTGKTGTTATAAAAGAAGTGGAGAATTTCACCTCCAAACTGGTAAGACCGATTGCTGAAGTTGTCTCACATACAAGCTGTGTTTTCCAAAATTTCTTTTAAGCAAGTGCTGTTTATAACTATACATCAAAATACAAGTTGCTGGTAAACTGAGTATTCAAAACRCAACAAAAGTGTGATATAGTTATAAAAAAAAGAGAATTTTCTACAATGTATGAGGTACATCAAGGTCCTAGTGTAAACTGTCCCTGCCTGTGGCAGGGGGGTTGGAACCACATGATYTTCAAGGTCCCAAATTATTCCACAGTTCTATGATTGGTAGAAAACTGGTTTAAATATTAAATAACAAGTATTTTCAATATGTAGCGTTTTAAGTAGTAGAAAATTAATTTCAAGAGGGTGTACTGTGAAAAGAATATATTTCCCTTGGTTTTTTCATGTACTCCTTGATGGATGGAAAAGGCTTTGGTCCCTGAAAGTGCAGCGTCAGGCACTCAGCAAGTAGTTCCTGTTTTAGAGGAATTAGGCAAGAATATTGCTTCCGACATCATCTGTTCTGTTGTTGTTTTTTTTTGTTGTTACATGAGTAGGTAGTCAATGTCCTTCATCCWAAAAAAAAGCTTGAAAAAATTACTTCAAAAGGCTTAAACAGAAAAAACAGTGATGCTGATACACAAATAGAACTTTTAGGAGAATACTGTTTTTCAGCCAGGCTTGGGATTTAAGAATCTGGTTTAATAAACTTTGGTTTCAACAACAGTGGCATGGCACATTTATTTATACATTCATCTGCATCACAGCAAGCACATTGGAGTGCTTCCTCCTCTCTACATGAATGCCCTGGGTTAGTGGTGATTTCTTTCCTCTTTTCCCAGTTCATTTAATGGCAGAGTTAAAAATATCAGCTGAAACTACAGAACATACACAAAAAGTGGGGCAGGATGTAGGGAAAAACCAGAATCTTAGGCAAGCTTTATGTGAAGCACTGTTTCTCATCTTCCAGAAGATCTGGGTATGGTGCACAAAAAACCAGCATCAAATCCCTGCAGGACATGCTTTTCTTGAGAACTCTCCTTAGATCCTAGTAAGCACTGAGGTTTTGGCAAATAATGTATTTCTGGTACGTGTCTTTCCCCAGTCCCCTTTCACATGAACGTTTTTAAGGGCAAGCACTCAAAAAGATTGAACCCTATTACTCTAAATTTGTGGTTTGGCACTTCAGCCACACCTTTATAAGAGTTTCACTCCTCCCCTCCTTGTCTTTGCAAGGGCCTTCCTCAGGCACTGGCAGCAATTCAGTCTCTCTTGCTTTCCCCTCACCATGCTCAGAACCTTCTCTTGGGACCAGAAATTCTGCAGCTCAAGTGTCTGTGTTCAGTGAGAGGGGATGGGGGTGACAATAAGTGACACTATGCAGGAGTGTCTCTTGTGACTTTTAAATTTTCCAAACATGTGAAAAACTAATCATGTTTACCCAGCTCTCCCATCCCAACAATTATGCTGTTAAGCCTTTTATCCATAAATGACAGTGASAGGGCTGTTATTCATGTATATATATCTGCATAACTTGACTTCATCTTGCTAAATTCTTTGTTTCAGGCACATGGTTACATGTTCTGCTAAAATGTGGTTATTTTCACCATCTTTAAGTGACTTGCCCTTTGACGTTCCTGAATGTGACTGTTCTGACTTTTTGAAATGGCTGTGACATTTTATAGTGTCTAGTCCCTTGCTATTTACTTCTTCTCTAAAATGAAGAAATCCTTTCTTTTTCACTAGTTTTTCCAACCAGGAAACTGCCTCTTTTTTTGAGGCAGAGYTGATTACAGATAAGACCACATGTGATATAAAGGGCTTTATACCAATTTCTGTATTATTTATTCCATGTGTCCCTAGGTTCCCCAGCTCTGTTGTCTAACAGCTAAACAATACCGCCTCTTGCTCTGAGGGCAAAATAAAAAGAAACCACAAGAAACCTCAAGTATTTTTCATGTACTMATTTAAAAACAGAGAAAAACAGATGAAATATTTGTGCAGCACTGACCATTATGCTTCAGTGTCAGAACTTTTGGGTTGTCTTTCATGGGGTGCACCCATGGTTTTAATGACTCAAACAGTGGGCCTGCAGGCTCATGCCAACCCATAAAGCAAGTGAAATATTCCTTTTTAAATTTAATTTATGATTTTTTGTTTACAGGGAGACTTTTGTTCCCGCAGCTTCAAGCAGAGTTTGAAGCTGCTTCCATCTGTACAGCATGTTGCCTCTCCTTCAGAAGATAGCATCATAGAAAAAAATCATATTCTAATGATGTTAATCTGGGGGGTTCATGGAGACTTATAATCTGATTTTCATTAGACCAAAGTAAATTTTTAAATAGCGGGAGGGGTTGAGAAGGCAGAAAGAGGTTTTGTCTTCTCTTTACTTCATCTTATTCAAGACCTCTCCAATTTACTACGGTGATTTAAAGTGTTCTCAGAATACAGCTGAGTCTAGACCAAATGTAACAAAGGACTGGAAAACTGTACAAGTAAAATTGGAACCTTTTCTTTATCTCATTTTCCTATATATTTTGATTGGGCTTTTTTTTTCACTCTCAGCTAATTGCTTTGTAATTCATTAAAGGAGGGATGGATGGAAGAGGATGGCACTAGGGCATTCATCTGGAGCTGGATGACTCTGAAGCTACATCCAACACCTTTCTTTTCTATGAGTTTCTCCTTTTCTCTAATTTTATGTATAGAAGTAATTTAATGTTCCTGAAAGCCAAAGAAACTGGTTACTTTATTAGTATCCTGATCTTCAAAGGTTTTCAGCTCTTCAGCTGACAAACAGAAATAAAAGTACTTTAACACCTTAGAGAGAGTAGAAAATGTAGTTTGTAAAAAAAAACCCTATAAARCATGTTGAAGAGCTTGGAACCTGCAATTACAAAGAAATAAGGAGGGCCCTACATGTGCATGTACATGATTCATACATGTACAAAAATACATTAATGTATTTTTAGATGGAAAACACAAAGGAATCTAATTCCTCCTTCACTGCTCACCCTTGTAGCCATCTCGKAAGACTCAGAGACACTTTGGGGAGGTTTACACAGGTGAATAGCTTTAGTTACATGAATCTTAGATGAAAACAAAACACCCTGTGTCTGCAGTGGCATCTGTGCATAACTCTACAGTTTTGGCTCATTTAACACTGGTCTTAAAGGCTTSTGTGATGGGGCTATTTTTAGGTTGGTTTCCTGTAGAAATAGGCTTCTGTGAGCACACAGTGTGTTCATCCACCCTTCATGATACCTTCTGAAGTCACTACTCATTYCAGCTCAGTTTGGCAGAGGCATGAAAGTGAAGATGGGTGCATGTGAATTTTCATGAGAAGGGGTAGCGGGATGGAGAAAGAAGATTCAGAATAGTTCTTTTACTGACGAAATGGTAATTCTAGCTCCGTTCCTTGTGCATCTAAAAAAGCAGCAACCAGCTGAGCAGGCAGCACAYGCACTACCCTAAAATAGCTGGGACCACTGCCCCAGCTTATTGCTAAGATACACAGAGTGCCACCATGGAGAGAGGAAGCAGGAATGATGCTGTGGATGGGATAAAGATGGTGAGAATGGGGAATTTGGGAACTGGAGAAGAATCCACAGGGAATCAGGAAACCAAAGATGTTCTCCTTGCGCTTTTTTTGGTGTTGTTTTCTTTGGAGTTGGTGCTATCAAAACTCTTTTTGGCAAGGGCAGGGAGCCAGAAGAGCATAGCAGGTGCTAACTGGAAACTTACAAAACACCAAGAGCCAAGACTGATGCCTGTGACAACGAAATCCTGGGCAGAGAGAAAGCAGCTGCCCTGCACGCCTGTGAGTTAGAGTCTGGTTGTGTGGGAATGGGAGGGAGGATATGGTGGCAAGCCTCCTATTTACTTAGTGGGAATTTGCTATATGTTTAGGGYCGACCAGAAAGCAGCCAGCATTATCTCTGCTTTCTACTCTTTTCCTCAGGGGTGAAGTGAGGACAAGCTTTCAGTCAGACCTCACCATGTTTCCCAGCTTTTGCGGGTTTCAGTCAGTCCCTKGTAGTTTAGTGGAAGAGATTTTTTCTTTCCTTGTGGTTTGAATACTCAAGGAATATACTCTAACGCACCATTGTAATTTCAATTGGTTTGTATGTTAGCCTGATTATATAAACCTCTTAGATTTGCCTTCCAAATGCAAGGAAGTCGGTTGGACAGCATGGAAGATTCACCCCCTCCGTCTCCTCCGTAGCCGTAGGGAGGGTGGGGTAAAAAAAGCTATTGTGCAAAGAAATAAGAGATTCTCAGTGATGCATGTCACATTGTTGGAGGGGAGCAATGGGAGCCCTGCTCTGAAGCACATGGAAATCCTTGGAYACGCTCACAGGCACCCTTTGTTTACGCGGGAGCCTGCAGTGACAGCCTCTGCTCCGGAGGCTCCCGGCTTTGCGGGGTGGCTCGGATGGGATATTTTTGAGTTCCTAGGGCTTCAGACCAGCTGTTCCTCTAACTGAGWGGATAGCATCAGTCAGCTCCCCCAGGCAGGGCTCACTCCTCTCTGGTGTCAGCACACTGCTGTAGCTGCATGATGCAATTGTGTACATGCAGTTGGGATGAGCGGGGCCATTACTGTGGAGGTTGCCCACTGGCCTGATAGGGCAARTATTTTTGGGGCAGGATGTACCTTTTGTGCTGGTTTTGGCTGGGACAGACWCAATTTTCTTTGTAGTAGCTGGTGTGGGGCTGTGTTTTGGATGTGTGCTGGAAACAGGGCTGGTAACTCAGGGATGTTTTCATTATTGATGAWCAGGGCTTGTACAGTGTCAAGGCTTTTGTTGCATCTCATTCCGTGCCACCAGGGAGGAGGCTGAGGCTGCACAGTGGAACAGCTGATCCCAATGSCCCAGAAGGACATTCCAAACCACTGGAATGGCATTGTGCTCAGCGTATAGAGCTGGGAGAAGAAGCAGGTATGGGGATGATGGAGTTTGTCTCCCCAAGTCACCATTGGGAGTGCTGGAGCCCTGCTTTCCTGGGGATGGCTGAACATCTACCCGCACATGGAAAGTGGGAAATTAATTCCTTTCTTTGCTTTGCTGGTGTGAGCAGCTTTTGCTTCACCTATTAAACTGTCTTTAGCTCACTGCAGGAGTTCTCTCACTTTTGCTCTTCTGAGTGTGTCCCCCAACCCAGGGGAGCAGGAGGGAGCAGGCAGCTRTGTGGGGCTGAGCTGCCAGCTGCRATTAAGCCACATCACCTGGTGGCACCAGGACTGCTGGGAAGGGTGTGTAGCCCCTGCTGCCTCCATGGCTTTRTGCAGATATACACCAGTGAAGCACCTAGCCCAGAAACAGCATCTTTCCTACACCTTTCCCAACCTATGGTGGCATAAAATACCTTTTCCCCCCCCAAATTTTAGGAAGAAACACTTCTCAGAATCCTCTTTCATTACAAAATAGAACAGTCATTTTTCCATTAAGCTGATATATTTCTCTGTGAGAACTGTAAGGGAAAGAGCTAAGCCAAATATATTCTGCTTTTTCTTCTTTTTTAAACATATGTTGTCTTGAATCAGTGAGAGGTCTCCTATGCCCAAATATGATTAAATCCCATATAAGTTAAGTCTTTTTGAGCTGAGTGCATGTTATAAAAGCTGCTGTGAGTCAACAGTAATTTTACAGTCTTAGTTTTGTGTGGTCCCTGTTTGGAGAGTATTAGGCATAAAGTTGTCATACTGGAGCTCTAATGGGTGCACTCAGTAGGTGTGATTTATGGGACTTGTTGCCCTGTGAGAATGAAGTCATGTAGTGTATCAGGGTTGCCCTGCAAATGAAGCAATTAAATTTTGTCATCTTTCTTACGAAGGTGTCCTGGCTGGGGGTAAGAACAAGCGTGGGGGAATGGAAAATGGGGAGGGGGGACAGAGGGCGGGGAAGTTGGGGGAGATGGGTGATTAGACTCCATCTATGGATGAACACTTACAGCACTTTTTCTGAAGTCTTCAGTTGAATTGCATTTGCTGAAGTCTAGCGCCATGTCTGGAGGCAAACAGCACATCTTTTTCTTGCCAGTTCTATTTATATGCCTGTGAAGTAGATCATTGTAATGAATACAGATGGGCAATAACTACAAAGTTATTGCATAATTTTTCAAAATTTTATGATTRCCTTTCCTACTTCCTCTTAAAATAATGGCTCCACTGTACAGCCTGCAGACCATTCAGTATATCTTTCGTATATTTTACCATTTCAGCAGGATTTAATTTATTGGAGACACACTAGAAGTGGTAGGTAAACAATCTACAGAAAGAATCCGATTTATAAGACAAGGAAGACTTGAACCAGTATTAAGTTGCTTCGGAGATCACTTGGTGAATGCAAGTATAAATGATTTTTCGTCTTTCTGAGTTGGCAGCAAAGCATGTGGGGAGGAAGTCAACAGAAAGCCACCCASAGCCAGCTTTGCAGAATATAGAACAGGTCTGTAATAGGATGTCTTGTTGGATGGAAAGTGTTTCTGCACAACTTGCAGGTTTAAACCTGCCTCAGGGAAAGTTTCAGGCCTGCTGTGAGAAATCCAATTCTCTTTTGTGGGGATGGAGCAAGTTTGGGTTTGCCACCCTGGGGATAACTGGAGTAGTCTGGACCTGTGAGTATCATTCTGCTTTCTCCTCCATTTCCAGTCTAATCCACTCTACTTCCACTTCTGAATTAATGAAGTGGCACACTTTTTCCTGAGCTGCCATTGTGAGTTTACTGACTTCTGAGACTATCTCCCATTTAAGTCAATGGGAGTCTTTGAGTTGATAAAATGAGTGTTGGATGTGTCCCTAAAATAACTGGGTTTGAATCCTGGCCACACCGAAGCTGATGGCAAAGAGAAATTGGAATTTCAGCTCGATGTCTACGCATCATCTGCTGCATTGGCAAAGACTATTGCAAAGCCTGCTTCCCCTTGAAGGCAGAGCTAAGTGCTTTGGAACCACAGGCAGCTTTTCTTAGTCTCACTTCTGAAACCACTCCCAACTCAAGCCTGCAACCCTCAGGACCACCAGCAATTAACTGTATGAATGCCAGCTGATCCAGTCTTGAACCCTGTTTTAGGACTGGCTTATGATGACATAATTGGTTCTCAAAACCAAAGTCCTTTCCTTTGACCTCAATATTCAGATTATTCCAGGCCCAGCTGGAAATCTGTTAGAAACACTTGATTTTTAGAAGGGTCCGTACTTCTAAAAATATTGACTTCTCAAATTGCTTCATTGCACTTAATAAAAGTTTGGTTACCTCAGACACTTTTGGTAATTGAAATATCCTTTCTTTTAACAAATTTCGGCGGTTCACAACACCAATGAAGGCTCATATGGTAGAAGTATGATTCGGGTTTGAATTTTCAATCATGTTTCATTGGTTGGTCTTTCTAAATAAACCTAGCAGAACTGGTAACCTATTATGGTGGCCAAAGGGTTTCTGAAGCTTGCCTTGCCGGGACAGAGAATATTAAATTCCTGCCCAAGAATAATATACTGTTTTCTGCTTTTTATTCAAACATYGAATTTAAAAAACAAACAAACAAACAAAAAAGAGCCATTTCTCCTTAGTTTGGGGTTTTTTTCATAGTTTTTTGCTATTTCATTTCCTATCCACTATTATAATAAATTTTACCCTTGCTGCTCTCTCAATAGAGGGCATCTGTTRTGTTTTGTTTGCCTTTCCCTGAAGCATAAGGAATCCTCTGCTAGCAGAATTTTCTCAAGAAACTACAAGCATGCACTAAATAACATGCCAGCAATTTTATAATACTATTGTGAACAGAGCTAATATTTTAACGCGATTTTTGATAGTTTTTGTTGGTTGTTTTTTATTGCGTTTTGGATTTTTGGGGTTTTTTGTTTGTTTGGGTTTGATGGGGGTTTTTTTGTTTGATTTTTCTTTTTTTTGTTTGATTTTTTTTTTCTGATCAATAGACTAAAATTGGAAGAACTGAAGCTGGTAGTTTCATGGGTCTCAGTGGCCTCTGACTGGAATCTTTCAGCCTTCAGCCTGCACCATGCMTAGAGCAGAGAAAGGTAAATCTGTTTAACATTCACTCCTCTCCAAACACTGAAATTTATACTATCAGCATTTCAAATCATAAATTTCCCTTTCGGGCACAGACAACTATTTTCTTCCTMGGAGGCCACAAGCATCTTAGATTCCTGATCTCCTAAAAAGATTTTACTCTTGCTTTTCCCTCTTTCTATATATTTTTTAATACTTTGGCATCGTCTCTTCTTTCCCCATATGGAACCACTTCTGCCTCCTTATCCCCTGAACACACTTTCCCACTCAACATGATGACATGTGACCATTCAACTCATAAACAGAAGTTAGAGAAACAGAGGTTAAACCACGGGCACCAAAAGTGGTTTTGAGAATGCAAATGTGGAAAAAGTGGGATAATCCACAAGCATGTGGTTTGTTACCATCTGCCTCGTGCTCTGAATGTATAAGCACATTCACCCAGAGTTTACAATTGAAGGGATACAATGTTTTGGGGTTTTTTTGCCTGGTAAAATACTGTGCATTTTGGCTTGGAAGGCACGCTTCCTTCCCTTCCCGTGGTGAGAGCACAGGTGCTGCATTCTGYTATTATGGTTGGTCTTTTCCAATAAGGATCCCACACAGACCAGGATACTAAACACACAGCTTGGCTTGATCCTGATRGATTGCCTAGGATCCCACAGCTGTCTTCTTCCTCCTGGATCCCTATCTAGTGGCTCCCCACATCTGTCCATCTGCCACATAGCCCATCTCTGTTAATCCAAATATCCATATGGCCCAGAGTGGTACAAACCAAMAGGAGAAAAGAGGGATGGCTGAATGCACAAGGAGCTCTGCAGCATCTGCACCTGACTTGTCTTTGCTGTAAATGTCCCTCTGACAAATACTCAAAGCTGAATGTCCTTAACTTTTCCTGTTCTTTTTTCCCTTTCATTCATTTAGAGTTTCCACTGAGAGCAGGATTCAGGTGGTTAAACTAAGGAAGAAGGTTGGCTAAGGTGGTGGGAGAATGTAGAAACTAATGTAGTCTCTGTTGGGAAGTGTGTCAAAGGAAAGACTCAAAACCATCATTGCCTGCAAGATAACCACATCTTTTCACAGTCACAGAGATCTAATGGAGCAGGGAGCTGGTGGAACAAAATTAGTAGGTTTGGGGCTCAGGTCTTCTGCTAACAGACTTCATCCAGRTCATTTCACCCTCCGTGTCATAGCATCCCACCTGCAGAAAACAGWGTTGATAATATTTAACTACCACATRGTACTAAATTGCAGCTTAATTAATGGTTTGCAAAACACTTTGAAATGCTCAGTTGAAACAGGCAAAGGATAATTAACATCATGTATTTATTTAGTGAGCTTTCCTTGCCAGGCACAATCTTCCTGAAATTCCCCTTGCAATAACTGTTTGTGCTGCTCTAGGAAAAACAAAGTGGTTCAGCCAGTATGTTTTCTATGGGGAGACTTTTTGCTGCATGAATCAGATGGTTGAAACCTGAAGAGAGTGGCTGCCAAGAAGAGGGACAGGCAGGTTTCTGAATGATGGAGGAGGGGGGGAAGATGAACAGATGCACAAGTGTTTGTGCTCCCTCAGAGCTGCGTGCATTGTACCAGGCAGCTTCAGAGACACAGCTATAAGGCTGTTCTTCACTCCTGTGCCTGGAAAAAACAAGCCCCCCATGCCTTTGTAGGACTCAAGTCTTATTTTTGTAGTGCTTCTGTCTTGTGGGTCAATGCAGGCCTCAGTTAGACAGCAGCATCTTCAGAGCTGACCTATTATTTCTGAGGGAAGTTTCATACCTCTCCTTCACTGTGCTTCACAAATTTTTCTAAATATGGAATGATGGCTTCAAGATCAGGACAGGAAAAACCTTAAGTCTGAATGGACATTGCCATAGTGAAGCTTGGACCCCTACCCRGGAAATGTCACAGATTCAGAAAGCTGCTCCCCCACCCCAAGCTGCACTCACAGTTTGTCTGGTGGATGCAGTACAAGTGGCCCAAGGTGGGATGCAGCCCCCCACAGCAGATGAGGCAGCACACATGGAAATACATCCTGCTGGGAATCACACAATACATCCTGCTGGGAATCTCTGTGGGCTCCTGGTCTGAGCGACCTGGTACACGTGGTGATAGGATAACTGAGAACAGTCCTCAACCAGAAGAAGAGAGATTTAGATTGGATATCAGGATGAAATTGTTCCCTGTGAGGGTGGTGAAGCCCTGGCACAGTTTGGCCAGAAAAGCTGTGGCTGCCCCATCCCTGGAGTGTCCAAGATCAGGTTGGACAGGACTTGGATCCATCTCTTCTAGGGGAAGGTGCCCCTGCCCACAGCAAGGGTGCAGATACATRGTCCCTAAGGCTCCTTCTAATCCAGGCCTTTCTGTGATTCCATTATTTCTGTATGTAGCTGCTGTGTTAAGTGAGAAGGCTGAGTGTTAAGAATGGCTTGAATAATAAGCAAATGCTGGTAAGAAATTGCTTAGTCTTGGAATTCCAGGTCTAAATTTGGAGCTCACCATGAAGAAGCCAGAGTCATTCACTACAGAAAAGAATGGCTGCTGTTTYCACAAAGGCCCATAAATGTTCCATCTTTGTTTGCTTCCTCACTTCCACAGGGATATTGGCAGGAAATATTCAAACAGCTCCTACAACACTTCCCTGGCATTCTGAGTGAGAAAGGGGAGGTTCAGAACAAACAGGATTTTGATGCCTGAACCAAGCAGACTTTGCCCAGTTAGTCTGTGCGATAATAAACACTGCAGGTTGCTCTTCAGGCATATYGTGAAATCCAGCCTTGCAATGGGGAGAGAGACTTTGAGTAAATCACAACTGCATTTCCCCAGCAGTTTGGGTTCAGGAGCTCAGTTCTGTAGATCAGGCCTTGAAGAATGGTAAATAAACTCAAAAACTGGAAAATTAACTCAATGAGCCCTTTGTACATCTCTTTCAGAGAGATCACATCATTGAAGAAAAGCATGTATTGAAAAGGCTGCTTACAGGGTTTCAGATAAATTAGAGCTTTTTAATTATATTGATTTTTTTTTGCTTTTGCCAGCATTGCTAACGTGAAACTTTCATAAAATGTGAGCACCCTCAAAATAAGAAAATTAAAAAATAAATACATTTAAAAATAAATAAATTTAATAAATTTTAAAACAATTACAATTTAAAAAATTAAAGATAAGAAAATAAGAAAAATTGGCTTAAAAGTAGTGGAATTTTAAAAAAATTAAAAACATAGCTTGTCACCATCATATTTTTAAAARATCTCTTTGCCTAGGATTTTTCTCCTGGGAAGCTGAGAAGCCTCAGAGAAAAATGAAAACAATAATTATCTGATTTGCTTCTCCTGTGTTTTGCTGRTTTGGAATGTGTTTGGGGATTGTTTACCAACAGGTGGTTGTTTGRTTGGTTTCATGTGAATTGTTTTGACTAAATGATCAATCACCGTCAGGCTGTGTCAGGACTCTTGGAGGAGTCACGAGTTTTCATTAGTATCTTTTTAGCCTTCTGTCTGTATCCTTTCTCTATTCTTTAGTATAGTTTATTATAGTATTCTTTTGTATAATATAGTGTCTTAAAATTATAAATTAGCCTTCTAAGAACATGGAGTCAGATGCATCATTCCTTCCTGCCACAGGGCWTCCCACAAATGCAACATGAGCTGAGTTCTCACTCTCCCCTCCAGTGATGTCCTGACTTCTGGGGTTTTAGATCTCCTCTCCAGGTTTTCCTCTATAATCACCCAGATTGAAAATATGGTTTTGATGGGATTTTGGTGGTTTTTTTATCAGTTCAGGTAGAAATTACAACTCAATGCCTTTGTCAAAGGAAGCTGTAGGAGCACCAGATGCTGAAAGACACCAAAGCAGTGAAGCCCTGGGTGAGATCTCCTCAGTGCAGGGGCACAGGGATGGGAGGCAGGATGGGAGGCAGGATGGGAGCCCATGTCTCAGCCTCACCTCTGGACCACTGACCTGCTTCTCAAACCCCAGGTCCCTCTTCCCTCTCAGCAGGTTGTGCCTTACTTCAGGATCAGCTTTGAAAGGATCAAAGAGGCTGCATGCAGAGCAAGTTATTAACCCAGTAAGGCTGGAACACATCTCAGGTTGCTTCCAAATCCAGATGTTTCAGCCAGGAAGGTCTGGCTTGGCCCCTTCTTTGGCTGAAACCTCCCACAATGCAGAAGTGCCCTCAAATGTTGTTCATGAAACAGAAGGTCTGCATGTTCAAGCAAAGCTCCTGATAGCTGCAGGTGTATTTTTCTTGGGAAGCTAAATTGCTAGAGAAACAAAAGTTTTGGTTAGTTTAATTTGGCAGGACAAAAATGCCATCCTAGGGGAAGACTTTATTTAGAAACTTTWTTTTTCCTCTGTTAATTTAGATATTTTTATTGAAAAAAAAAGTTTAAAGGTTCAGAAGTTCACAAGAGATTCATTTTCTGTTGTATTTGAAAAATATATATTTATATATAATTTCTCAGTTGGGCAGGACTGTTGTTACAGAGCTGTGGAACCCCAAAGTGACATTTCATTAGTTTTTGTGCTATAGTTTGAATTTTTTCTGTAAAACCCGCTTGCCTCATGCAATATTCTTTAGTCCCAGAGAAAAAGGAAAAGCAAACTGCTTTCTTCTGATAAAAATCCTGGCTTCCGTTCTCAGTAGAATTTGGTCTAATGATTTTAATTGCTGAAATTTCCTTATTCTACTTTAGGAATACTCTTCACCATTGGAAGCCTGATCAYGACATGAATTATTCTTCTCCAGATTAAGCCAAAGATGTTCAGCCAAACCCAAGGTCAGACGCCAGGTGACAACTGGCACTTGAAATCAGAAAAAAAAAAATTGGTATACAGACTCCATGTGTGCCCAATGGGCAATGTGTCTGCAGGCTGGTTTAGGTGTGGCAAATATTTCACTAGGGAGTGAAATATGAATCTGCCTTTATTTTCTGCTTAGGCTGAGTTCACAGAAGCAAAACAATGGCTGCATGCAGAGCCCTTTAATATTATACTAAAAAACAAGATTCTTCTACCAAATACAGTATATCTCACTCTGGCATTAGGAGTAGTACAACACAGGCTCTGGTAACAGGGAGATGGCCCAGAAATTACAAAAATAAGGTTCAAGAATAGCCTTAGAAAAAGAAAGTCATAGAGGAGCCATCAAGATCTAACTACGTATAACAGACAGATCTGCAAACAAACAAGGAATGAGGGCTTGGAGGGAAGATGTAAGAGCAGAAGAGAGGATAATTAACAGAAAACTCCAAGCAACAGGCACCACTTGGGACTCCATAAATATTGCCCTGTGTACCTGCAAGAATGCACGAAAAAAACATATTTGAGCTTGCTTCCTCTGGCCTCCAGATGGTCAGCATGGAGAATGGCAAGAGAATCCACCAGAGCATCAAAAATGATACCTGTGTAATAAAAAAAAAGAAAAAAAAAAGAGTACTTTGAATTTTTGGGAAAAAAAAAAAAAAAAAAAGGAGTACTTTGAATTTTTGGGGTGTCCAGGATAAGGCTCCTGGCTCTTTACATGAATTGCAGGACATATTTGTGCTACCTTCTCTGATCCAGCCAGGCAAACACCAACAGAAGTGTGGTTGTCTTTGGGGACATGGGTGACAGCTCTCTTGTGGCTTGGGGGAGCAGCCCCAAGGGAGCCTTGACCTTCAGAGGGCAGCTGGGGAGTTTTACTGTGGGTGGTTTCTTAGTTTATATTTCCTCAGAGAACCCCCAGAACTTCAAGCAGCTACAGCCAGATTGGATGACCAGAGAGCCTTTTCAATTCCCACTGTATAGCAGGTGAAACAATAAAAAAATTTATTGAGTAAGGAACATTAATCTGTATTCAGAGTCTTTTAATAGATGATAAATAAATATATCTGCTCAGTTYCTTTGAATCCTACCCGCTTGTGTTTAGCTGTGTGTTTTTAGTGGCAACACAGTCTCTGTGAGCTGTAGGCCCAACAAAATCATGAGCTGTTTGAAAAAAAATAAAAATAATCTGAGCAGGGATTTAAAATAGGGTGTGGTGGAAGGGCGAGGGTGAAAAGTTTGACAGTGCATCAATAGGCTGCTGGGACCTCCTGGCAAGCCCCTCATTTCCCTTCAGTGAACACATGGTTTTYGCAGAGACGCGTTTTTGCTGCCACACTTTTGCAGCTTCCCATTTCAACCCCTGTTTATGCATTCCCCAGCAAGAAATCAAAAGCTATCCCAGTGCTACCTCTCATCCTCTGAACAAACTTTTTCACTCAGGAGCTTTGGCTGAAGCAGACAGAAGGCCACAGAATTTTAAATTTAAAAAAATTCTAAATTTCCCTTTAGTGTTGTGTTTAACTACATGTGGGAGAGGGAGAGAAGGATATTTCCAAAGTAGTTTCTGGCCTGTGTGAAGCACAAGCTGGAAGAGACACCAGGAAGAGGAGAATGGTAGAGGAGATGGAGAATTATAGAAATTAAATAAAGTGAAAGAAAGCTTGAGGCAGGCATGATGAGATAACTCAGRAAATAGAGGATAGAGTGTCGCTATAGGACACAAAAGAACACAAGTGCACACTGCTGCTCTCAAGGTGAAGAAAAAAGGGAAGTTTATTCTCTGACTCCAACATTTATAGTTTTCCAAAAGTGACAGTGGATCGGAGGGTGACAGTGCCGCCTCTCCAATGGCAGTGGACAAACCAACAGCCCAGCAAATTTATCCTCCTCCAGAAAAGAATGCAAAACAATTAATTATTTACAGAAAGTGTGTGAGAAAGTTCATTACAAGAATGTAAACATCAGAAGGCTTAGAAAATCTTAAAAAATCAGGTGACATTGAGTATCCAGCTGTCCATCTGATGGCRAAGAGGGAATAAGAATCACCAACCAAACCCTGAAAAAAAGCAGTCTCAAAGCATGTGTTCCTTCCAGCTCAGCACAATCTGTGATGATCCCTTTAATACCTTATTTTCACTGAACTCCTTTGGATGAGGAGGGGATGGAAGCTGTTGGAGCTGCAGAGGACAACAYAGGTTCAGCAAACCAGAGCTGCCATTCAGCGCTTTGCCTGTGGTGATTTGCAAACAGATTTCACCACCAACACTCTGGCACTGTCCTCTTGAGCACTGTGTTGATGTCAAAAACTCTTTGCAAATAAGCACATTCAGTAGAAATGCAGGGTTTGGTACTTTGTTTTCTTGCAGTCTGTCTTCCCTCTCCTTGTGCTTACCCGTTTTTTAGTACCAGCTTTTCTTGGAGCTTTTTTAAGGATGTGGCCTCATATAGAGTACACAACAGAGGCAGGAAGAGTGATTCATAGAAAGATGACATTTTATGAGTGAGAAAGAATTAAATGTTCATTTATATTTTSTTGTTGCTGTGGGGACATTTTTATTTCTGAGGGATTTTCTAATAAATGCAGTATTTTTRTGTTGGAATCAGTGAAATCCCCTGCTGTTGATTAAAATACTTCCATTATCATGTTTGGGTTTTTTGTGAATTGGGCATCATTATAGTTTTAGGAAAAAAGCTACAGTGGTTCCAGGCAGCTATTTTTCCTGAATTCCCTGTAGTGGATTCTTTTTCTCTAGGCAGGAAACTCTAACAACTCTAGGTGAATGGGCCAAAGGAAAGCAGTGGTTTTGTACACTTCCCTAACATTCATGTGGCTTGGGCTGTTCCAGAGGCTTGGAAGTCTTGCTTGGGGACTCTGAAACTTGCATTTTCAGAGTACTCAACAGACATTTTGGATAGATGACAACTGCCTCTTTTCCCTGAAGTCCTTCATTATAACTTTTCCATTAATATTTACTTTTTCCAGTCACCACATCTCACTGAAGGGTTGGGAATTTTCATTCACTGCTAAACCTGTCAGTCAAAATTGCTGGTTTTCTGGGCTGGTTGTTTTTTGTTGGATTTTTTAAAGATTTTCTCGATACACAGAATTAATGAATTAAAGTTCGTGACAAAGTTCACATAATTCAAACCTTTTTTTTTAAATCTATTGTCTTTCTTCTGTGCAGTGTCTCCAGTACTGACATGTTCCCTTGAGGCAGGCAGATCTTTTTTACCTCACCTTCATATTTTTTCATTGTTTCTTGCCTTCAACATCAAATTAGAGATCATTGTCTTCATTTTCATACCCCTATGGCAGGTAAGTGCTAACATACTTAAACCTGGGGTGAAGCACCAAACACCAGCAGCATGTTGGAAAGGAAGATCCTGGAGTAGTGGGGCAGAACAAAATGAACAAGATGTCTTGGAAACTCTTATTCAATACATCTGAATGCTATTCCAGCACTCCCTCTCCTAATGTAAAATGTAATACATTTTTTTCCCAGGTTCTGTCTTCATTTCTGCTGTCCTGAAAGCGACATTTCTTCCTTAAGAAACTGGTGATTTAAAGAAAATATGTTCTGAGAACTAATTTTTTTAAGGTTGCAAGCCAATTAAGGATGCCTTCAGGCTTTCTCTATTTTTTATTTATTGAGCTGTGGTGGTCTGAAGAGTATTGCTCTCAGTTCAATTCAAGATCATAATGAGAAAAAGAACACTGAGGACTGGGCCTTCAAATAAAACAGAAACTTTCTTTCTTACTTTTTAAAAAGTAAGAGCAATTTAGAAGTCTCAGTTCATTAAGCCCTTCAAAAAATGTGACTAACACACCAAAATTATTTGCCTTAGCTTTGTCACRTTGCTTCACTCAACTGCACTTGTGTATGTCAGCTGGCTCAGTGTAACCTGTCTGGATCATGACCAGAAATCATTTGGGCACAACAGTCAAGTCTGTCTGGGAGGCGACCCCACCTTTGTTGAATGTGCTAATCCCTGAAAGGCCAGGGGATTGTGTTAAAGACTGGAAAATCAAGGATCATCATAAGACCAGTTCAAAAAAGTTACATTTTCATTGTCCAAGAAAGGACTTATCTTCTCTCTGAACATTATTCCAGTGCAGATGTGTGGGAATACTTAAGCCACATGTAGCATCTGGTGAAAATAAAGATTTATTTTGGCTGAACTGGCTGTAGTAGCAGATAGAGATCCGGCTTTGAACTAGATCTTAGTTCATAGCCTGCTGCTGCCTTGGGATTAATTTCAGAATTTCTGTTTGTTTTTATTATGGAGAAATTACTTGCAGCTGATTTTTTAATATCTTTGCATTCTTCAAACAGGCAAGCTACTGAAAAGAGATGGGAAAGTCAGAAAAAGACTGGAAGTGACAGTAACTCCAGATATTAACTCATCTCTTGGAGACCAGTGATGAGTGGTGTCCTGCAGGGGTTGGTGCTGTGGTTGATTCTGCTCCAGAGCTCTGCCAGTGATGTGGACAATGGGATCAGTGCACCCCCAGCATGTTCTCTGGTGACGCTGAGCTGTGGGGTGCAGTGGGCACGTTGGAGGGAAGGGATGGATCCAGAGGGACCTGGGCAGGCAGGGGATGTGGGTCTGTGTGAACCTCCTGTAGTTCAACAAAGTGAAATTCAAGGTCCTACACCCAGTCAGGGCAATCCCCAGCGCACCGACAGGCTGGGCAGAGGAGTGATGGAGAGCAGCCCTGGGAGAAGGACCCGGGGGGTGATGGCTGATGGAAAGCTCACCACGAGCTGGCCAGAAATCAACTGTGTCCTGGGCTGAGCCCYCAGCATGGGCAGCAGGGCAGGGGAGGGAGGGATTCTGCCCCTCTGCTCCACTCAGGTGGGACCACCCCCCACCCTACAGAGCTGCCTCCAGCACTGGGGCCAGCACAGGAAGCACAGGGAGCTGCTGGAGCCAGGCCAGAGCAGGGACATCAAGAGGGATGTTCAGAGGGATGGAGCAGCTCTGCTGGGAGAAAAGGCTGAGGAAATTGGGGCTGTTCAGCCTGGAGAAGAGAAATCTCCAGGGGGGCTTCATAGCAGCCTTCCAGTATCTGAAGGGGACCTGTAGGGAAGCTGAAGAGGGACCCTTCATCAGGAACTGCAGAGGGAGAACGAGGAGTWATGGCTGCAAGGTGAAAGGGGGGAAATTTAGGTTGGGTATTAGAAGTAAGTTCTTTGTTGTGAGGTTGGTGAGGCAGTGGAACAGGCTGCCCAGGGAGGCTGTGGATGTCCCATCCCTGGCMGTGTYCAGTCAGGTTGCCAAAAGCCTGGAGCAGCCTGGTTTAGTGGGAGGTGTCCTTGCCCATGGCAGAGAGGGCTGGGCCTGGATGYTCTTTAAGGCCTCTTCCATTTGCTAACGTTCTGTGACATCACCTACAACATTTTTGTGTCAGTTTTAAGAGAGAGAGGGTAATCCTAATCTTGCAGAAGAGCTTTTGTTGTCTTGTCAGGAGCTGGAGGTCTGTGCATTTATTCTCACTGTGCCATGCCTTCACCAGAGAATGTTCTCTTGATTTGAGGACATGTTTGGACTGCACCACTGCCCTCTGCTCAGTAGTGTCACTGACAGGGCACAAACACATTTTCAGTCTGTGTCTCACTGTCTTTTGCTGTGACTCTCCTTTCCCAGGACAATCTTTGGACTTCTGGACCTTTTTTGCTGGATTTTGGGATGCAAAGTGAATGCTTACAGAGGCAGAGAGATGGGCAGTGAGATATCTGGTGTTGCCACTGATTGCTGCTGGTTTGTTTCTGTTTTGAGGGTGTTTTGCTTTCAGTAAAAACACAGAAAACACAGTGGGTGGTGGAGGAGGTTAGCAGGGGGAATTTGCACATAGAAGAAGGGAGCAAAGCAGAGCTCCTTTGTTGGCACAATTCAAACTGGACAAGTTTCAGTGATGRAGAGTGAGACTTAAAACAGGCTCTGGTTCTCATGCAAATAGGATTGTACTTGCCCAAGAACCTCTGTAGCACCTAGAATCATAGAACAGAAYATCCTGAGTCAGAAGGGCCCCACAAGGRTCATTGTAGTCCAGCTCCTGGCCCTGCACAGCACAGCCCCAAGAATCCCACCCACTTCTCACTCTCTGATATAGTTGGTTGTCTCCTCTGTGACTTTCCTGCACCTTGTACACAAGGTTACAAAGGAAGAATCCAATCTCCAAATGCAACCCAGCAATGTTTCCTGTCCCCATGTGAAGTCTCCCTACTCCCAAATAACCCAATGCACATTTAAATTATTAAAAAGGAGCCCCAAACTGAAAAGCTGTGAGCATGCCTTTGCATCTTGGACACAGACAGTCACAGCTTCTGCTCCTCAAGGCTACTGTCTTCCCAGGACATCTGCTGCCATGCAAGGAAAACAAGACTGACTACTGGCACAGAAAAAAAGGAAATAAGTTTGCCTTTTCTCCACTGGAAGGACGAGCTTGTGGGTGGACAGATGAGGTGGGAAATTAAAGTTATTTCAATGTCTTCACTCCATGTATAATATTCACACTTCTRTTGTTTTTGTTCTGTGACTCAGGTCAAAGATTTCAAAGCAGTTTATTATGCATCCACTTCACAGCAGAATCTCTTCAGATCTAACAAACCAAGTGTTTGTCACCGTTTGACCTTTTAAGCAAACTACAGCATCCTGCAGAGAGGTGGTACTCACCACTAACATTAATGCCCAGGGATGTTATTARGACAACAAAGCTTCCCATTGGTTCCTTCTCTTGATTAAAATGTAATATTTCAGGTACTGACCACAATTTACAACATTTTCTAATCAAAGAGTCTGGGATGTTACCATTCTAACTGTAGTTTGTCTACCTAGAGCTGACTCAAAATGTTAATTGAACTAGGTTTGGTTTGAATTTTCAGATTTAGTTTTCTGTAGTGCATGTAGTCCCACTGAGCCCAATTCTCCACTGAAAAAGTAATAAAAAAAAAGTATAAAAGGAATCCTTTAAGATTTATCTGCATTTATGCCATAAAAATTAGTAAACCAGTAWAATTTCACCTATACATGAACAGTTTGCTTTCCCAGTCCTTCTGAGARCCTGCACCCAGTGATTTCACATGGACGTATGTATCATTAATGCAACCCACAACTGCTTTTTTTTTACCATTTTACATACTCCTTTTAGTTCCACAGTCAAAGGTAGGTGAATCTGCAGAGACATCAGTCAATTCAATACTTCAAGAAGTAAGTGAATTCWTTTCCTTCTGAAAAAAATATAACTATCATCTTTTAGACCTGAAGCCACCCCAACACAAAMTCATGGCTCTTCTTACACTCTTCTAAGGACTTATGAACCTGTTTCTACTCTGTATTAGCTTCAAATAATTGAGAAAAGTCCATTTCTTGCCCCAGCTGAACTCCTAGCCCTGTGATTTTACCAGTCCATGCACCCTCAGCCACACTGTAGCATATTTCACTTTTGAGATGCATGCAGCAAGGTTGTGATTTGGGGGCTGCACACAGCTGTGACAAAGTTGTCTGATCCTTTTCAGGGCATATGTTCTGAGRGGACAGAAAGGGTGAATGGATTTATGTGGAAAAGTGTGAGATAAGGGATATTCAGGCCATCATTTTAGACAATCATCTTGGAATGCAAAAACTAGACTTGGTCTTGTTTAGAGAACTGACCTGCCTGTCCATCACTCCTGACTTGGCATCTTAAATCAATAATGTGTTACTAGCACACTAAAATTAAAAAAACTTTAAAGGAAGAAACTGGAAACTAAGGGGAAACAAGGCTTTCTGCTATTTACATGTCACTGTAGAGACAGACAAGGTGAAGAACTTTGGAGGAGGTCAGGTTTAGAAGGTGTGGGAACAATGGATTCTGTTTTGCCACTTTAGATTGTTGGCTGCTTTGCTGCCCACAAATTACATCTAAATGGAGAGTAGCTAAAGTTCAGAAAGGCCTTATGWTATTTAAATCTAAGTATGCAAAATAAGACATCTACCATATTCTTTTTCCCGCTGAAAAAYTCTCACTAACAATTATTCAAAGCAATCAAACACACAAAATAGTCTCTTCTCAGACTTAAAATAGCAGTAGTTCATAATTTTTAAAACCAAGTTAAAAAAACAGCTAAGGGACTTGACAATTTACTTTTTTATCCTCACTCCTAAAATGCTGAATCCATTTCAATCCCAGCTGGGGACAAGGACAGCCAACAACAACACATCACTCCTAGCAGGATACCTTTTTAGGTCCTCTTCTGGGATGCATCAAATGTTGATGACCAAATTATGACCCTTTCCACCTCCCTTACTGAAAGCACAGCATTTTTGCCAACAGTCCTCAGCCAAGGTTTTGAAAAATATGAGGCACAGGACTATGCCTGAGTTACTAAAGCAGCTTCCCCACCATCAGGCAGGTAGGTTCTGAAGCAGTTTCATGTGATCTCAAAGCTGTCAGGTACCTGTTGTCTTAAAAACAAGATATGACTTAGGTATTGGTACAGGTTGAGCACCTTGGTGTCACCATCCTTCTCCCTGAAAACTTCAGGCTGGTGGCTGGCCTTAGCTCTGACACCCTTGACTTCYCTTACAGAGAGGTAGTGGCTTTTTAAAATGAGTTCCCCCTGTTTTCAGCAGCGTTTTATCTGTACAGGAGGTGCAGTGTAAAATTTTAATGTTATTATGGTACAGAGAGAATCTGGAGCAATCCTGTCTACTTTCCAAAATCCACAGTGTGTGCTCAGGGCTTATACAGCGATACACTCGATATTCCCTGAAGGAAAATGAGACAGTGTGTGTCACTAAGGCTCACACAATTTCTACTGAGCCACTGGGATCTATTTCATTCTCTTCTCCTAAGTGGGCAAACAGTGATAATGAATGACCTGACAAAGATTCATAGGTAGAGCTTAAGAACCATTGAAATATTTGTTTCAACAACTTTACAGTTTATTCAAGGCTTTCAGCCTTTCTTGTTCTGCAGAATTGAGTGGGATGGTTTATGGGAGTAAACTTCCTCGTGAGGTTAGGATCAAATTCTGCAGCAGCTGCTCCAGAAAAATCATCAAACTTTCTTCATCCTTCCACTTGCAAAAATAGGCTGGTCTAAGGAGCAGGACAGAGGTGGAAGGATGCAACACAAACCYTCCTGAAAAGAAAGGCACATTGGGTTTTTTTTTTTTCAACAATCTTTGTTCTCCCACTTGTTCTGCTCCAGTCAGTTGTGAGAACATCTCTAAATCCAGTTTTGGCTTCTCAAAAAGTAGATTAAGAGGTTGTATTGGGAACCTGATATGTGATCACTGAAAGAGGTCTTTGAAGCAGCTCAGAGGAGTGCAGTTTAGATCATGGGGCAAAACCTGGAGTCCAGTAAAGTCAGCAGCCTCTTGACARTTATCATTAATACAATTTCACACTCTGACACCTTGATACAGTTTCCCTTTACTTCAGACTTTCCCAGAACACAGAACACAGAAGAAAATCATTCCYCACCCCACGGACCTTTTGCAACAGCTGCATAGGAAGAAAATGAAACAAATGAATGTTTAATGTCTGGGTAGTGCAAACACTATTTTTAAACAAGATGTCAGTGTAGGCTGCTTTTTTTACTTTTGACCATTTCTGCATCTGAGCAAAACCAGTAATGATGACAGCAAAATTTGATCAGCCACCATCATGAGGTGAATTTCCATGARTGACATGGACGCTCTTAGTTACTGATTAAAATGACTCATTAATGAGGCACAGAATCATCYGAAGGATTTTAGAGTTATTCTTGATTAAATGCTTAATGACATTTTTTCACCCTCAGCTGGGGGAGAAACAACTCTTGGGAATCCTGAAACTGAAAAATCTGTGTCTKATTTATGAATATCTTTTTATTTCAGTGGGGCATACACACTGCTCCAGGAATAGTGAGTCGTTCCCAGCTGCTGTGCTGTGCCAGGGTTGTTGCAACACTGTTCATGTGTGCTGCAGCAGAAGATCAGCTTGCTTTARGGACTGCTTACATGTGCTGAGACATGACACATTGGCTGGCACTGGTTTTGATTTTAAAATCATAACAGAGAAACCACTAACAACCTTTAGCAATGTCTCAACTATTAAAGCTGCATAATAAGGAATTACAGAAAATTTGTAAACTACACAAAACCCCAGTAAAATGTCAAAATTTCTTACAGCTGTGGGATGAGGAGCCAACTAGTTGAACTGAAGTGACTTAAATTAACATGCTTTAATTAAGTTCAGATAAACAAATGACTTAAAAGCAGAAATCTATGATAATGATCCAATAAACTATCTGAAATAAAGGCTGGCACAACCACCTTAAAGATCTTTTTTTGCCTTAGCATTTATATCATTAGCATAAACTATTGTGTTAAGAAATCTGAAGAGAAAGTGCAAGAATGAATGAATAACATCTTAGCTRCAGTCTTTCCATTGGAGGAAGACTCACAGTTCACAGGGGAAACAAATTACCCAACAGCATCCCTCATGATGCAGTTGAAAAATTAATGCCTGATTGATTGCCCTGTCAAACAGATGTCCATCACTGGGTCATCAAACCAGCTTCTTTACCAGACACTAAACTGCTTTCTTCAAATAGATTTATTTAAAATAATTTGACACCTCCTACCCCTGTGGTGTGCCCTCCTTTTGAGCAGGGTGTGTGGTTTTCTGCCTTGCATGGTCAGATAAAATTGCTTCTTTACTACATCCAGAGATGGCAGGTTGAGATTGATCTTGTTTTACTTCAGYACACTGAAGAGGATTAAAAATAGTGAAAAAACTGGACTGAGCTACCATCATCTTAAGTTCTGCTGCAGAGAAATATAATATCAAATCCTTTTATGAGAATGTATGTCAGATTCAAGAAACTCAACAAACAGGCTATGGCCTAAAACTAGTGTAGTCTGCTGTAACCAGGGGATAAACACAGCACAGAGCAGTGGATCAATCCTGTTTTTGGAGGATTTTATGGAAAACTATGGCACGTTCCATTCCTTTCTGTAGGAGCTCACACAGACATAAGTAGTGATTGTCTTCTGGGAAAKTTTTGGACAGCTGAGCTTCTTGACTCATGAAGTAAAAATTTCTGTGGCCCCCCTCCCACCCTCGTCTCATCCTCTCTTCTACTCCACTTCCCCATTTTCAAAATGGCATGTTGACCCAACTTCTGAAATGAAAGGTACCTCTTAGTGAAGGACAGCAAAAGCAGGAAAGGGCCYCACAGAATCAGGCATACAGTAAAGTATTCCAGGCTGCTGCCGCCCAATTCATTTTGTTTGCTTAGAAGGTGGTGCAAACMCTTGTAAGCTTTTCCTCAGGTGCAATCAGAAGGAAAATAACTATTCACTAACAATCTGATTAAGGATATAAAGTCATCCAGTCATCCCACGCTAGACTGACTCAGCCTGGTCTGTAAAATCCATGTATGAGCTTAAGGAAGCCACAGACTTACTAACACCCTAGTCTAACAGCTTTATCTAMAGAGAATGCTGTTTGGGTTTTTCAAAGCTGTTTCATCTTTTTTTTCCTATTCCCTGTGAAGTATGAGTTTCAGAGGAGAAGGCATTTCAGGGTAAGTGCTTGATCTAAAGGCCAGATCTAAAAGGCATTTAGCCCTGTAACATGATTTTGGGTAGTTTRTTTCCACTGGGAAATTACTGTTCTACATGCTCTGAGTGGCATGCCAGTAAGAACACCAGTAGGAGAATTTCAAGTGACTTTTGTATGCACAGTTAGAACCTTGTATTGTTGTTTGTGGGTTTTGTTTTCTTGTTTTTTGCTAAGCCAGCCTTCAGTAGTCAGCTTCCTTTTCTCCTAATCTGCAGCTGCTTCACTGACAATCCATCATCTTTATTACAGTGTCATTTCTATACGTCATTCTCTTACACTAATCAGAAGCAGACCAAGTGGGAAAGAAATTGCTCCACAGGGATGAGGTCTGGTGCTGCAAACGATATGTTGAACAAGAGTGGAATTCAATGCAAGAGGCGCTAGGCTTGTTTACACATGTTGGACTGATATCTTTTATCTGTGGGACACAGCTCAGCTCTTTGTTGTGGTCAGTTGTGGCCATCCTCCAGCCCCGCTCTGCAGCAAGCCTGTGAGCAGTGAACAGCCCCACTGCTGCCACTATTGTCATTAAGTAGCATAAAACAAATCACCCACCGTGGCGTGGTGGTGAACTGGAGCCCAGCAGCCTGGAAACAGAAGCTGGTCTATGAGCAGTAGGACTAAGGAAGCCTAAAGATTCTTATTATTGCATACCCAGTATGCCCTATATCCTCACACTGTAGGAACCTCCCCCACTGCCCGGAAAACCTTTCCCAAAAGTGACAGTAACTCGTTCCACCTTTCCCAAACCAGCCRATCCCGCGTCATCTTCATCCCTTTTCACCTCCTACGTGCTTTTGGGAGCCTTGCTACCTCAGCAGGAGACGGGCAGTACAGTGAGAGTGCCATACTATGGCTTTCCTTGTCATTTGACTGACTGCTCTTTCTTATTTGTGACATTCAGCAGAGGCAGTGAGTGTAGGTTGAGTCCTCCCTTTAGGGTTCTGTCAGGGTGTCTTCCTTCCTCCTGTTCCCAAAATACCAACTTTTTTCCCAAGTAATAACAGCTTACTGTTCCATTATGTCTATAATGTGACCATTTTCACTGTCACAAGGTTTACTTGTGACCACTATCACAAGGTTTACTTGATGGATCCAGACCTGGGTTCAAAGGTTGTCAGAAAGATGCAGATGGTCCAACAGGTATAACGGGTAAAGAAGTCTGTTTCCTTAGAAAACCAGGCTAGTTTATATTCCTTAAGTAAGACAGCCTTCACTGTAGTTGCTCCACCACTTTTGCCTTCAGAGCAAACTCTTTCATCTTATCAAATGCCTGTTTTGCAAGAAAAGTGTTATTAATTAAGTGCTTGAAATATGTCACCACTTTGAACAGCAATACTTGGAATCAGGAGAATTTTAAGAACACCAATTCTTCACTTTTAAGCCATGGTGTCAGTAAAAGCAAGATCAGTGTGACCAGATAGGAAATTACTAAGGAGCAAAAAGAAAAACCAATAAGGTTAAGGAAGTCAACTAAAAAGAAGTTATAACAAATATAAACAGAAGAACAACCTTGAAAAAAAGAAAAGAGTTCTTTAGATTGTGGTTTCTCCTTGAGCGACTATCAGTCATCTGTCAGGTTTTAAGAGTTAATTAGAATATTAAAAATAAGTAGGAGCTTAATWTATATAAACACCAATATACTCTTCATGGTTTGAATGCAACTGCACTCTAAATAAAATGGCAATGTTTTCAGTAGGTCCCTCCAGTGTCTGAATGGAAGAAATTCTGTATAAACTTCCAGATGGTGTTGGAATTTTCATATCCTTATCAACRAGTGGGTGACTTGAAAAGTGCAGCAGTGGTTATTCGAAACTCTTAGTCAAAAATGTAAACAAAGGTATGTAATTATATGTAATTATGCAAGTCTAATTTATGGAGTTATAAATACACATATAAACAGATAAAATACATGATCAAACATAATGTGCAATGCTGCTGAAASGTATGCTGTGATCTATGAATTAATTATGTGTGTTTTGCCACCCACTACAGATGCTAAACCTTCGAAGTCTTTCCACGTACTAAGGCTTTAATTTTTCAGTAACTACCCAGCTGTTAAATGCTGATATTGCATTCATAAAGTCCAYTGGAAATTTGGATTGCTGATGCAGCTCAGTAGTTTAGTCCTGAAAAGCTGGATGCATTGGCAGTGATATCACCAAGATGTTCTCACTGAGTCGCAAGGCTCTGATTTTGTCAGTCAGTTGCCTTGGATAACTCCTCATAAATAGGAAGACATTAGAAGGAGAAAATACCTCAGAAACAAAAAGTACACTGCTTTTCCTGTTGCCTGAAGCCACAGCTTTTTCCTTGGGTATGTGTCCCATTCAAGATGATGTTGGGCACTTTGTCCAAATCTATAAGGAAAGATACCGTTTGCCATTCTTTTCCAGGAGCAAAAGTAGAGAAGGAAGGTATGAGTAAAGAGAAACCCATAATACATCTGCTGAAGGAAGGAGGCTGAGCAGCACCATGTCCTGAAGCCTGGGAGGCAGGACATTAGGCTTCTCATAGTGAAGAGAAAGGGAAATTACAGGTGTGGAGCTCAATAAAGAAAACCAAGAGAAAAATAAGAGAGGATTGCTTTCCTCCCATTTAGGTGATTCTGTCTTATTTGCATCAGGGTAGATTCCTAGACATCTCCAAACCCATTTTTTCCCTAAACTTTGCCATCCTAGAGCATTGTCTTTTAGTATTGATCCCAATACATATTGTCCTGAACTGTCTAAAATATATTGAAAAAGCTTAACTTATCTTTAATAATGGAGCTGAACAAAATCCCGATGATTCCAGAAGCCAGTGTAGTGTTGCTTGGCACTTTTGTCTCTAGTACAATAGTGCTAGCTCCAAATTTCATGAGTCCACAACACACTCTCCGAAGCACCAGGCCACCTCCGTGGTTCCCCTTTTCCTAGCAAAACCAGGCTGCTGTTTATGGAGCCCACATGTTTTCTTAATGGTGACTGACCAGCAGCACAACAAACTCGCCCTCTTCTCCTCCCCACTTCCATTCCTGAATTCCTACCGGGTGACTCGCCTGGAGCGCTGAGAGCGCGCGTCAGCCCTCGCGCTGCAGCTGCCAAGGAGCCTGTCAATGGTGCTTGTGGTTTCTGTAACGTGGACACCTGCCCCATAAAGTCTGGCCTGAGACCACCAGCTAATCCTGTGCTGGCCACCTGACAGAAACATGCAGCCATTCATCCTCTTTTCAGAGCGTGTGCATGTGTGTGTCTGTGTGTGTGCACGTGAAAGGCYGTATTTCTCCTTTATTGGTCTTTTTTGCACCTGCTGCCAGATAAACAGCATGGGTTAATAGCCTGCTTCATGCCTGACATAATTTTGGGTTTATTAACTTGCCATTCTTTTTACTCTTGATAGAACCTGACAGGCAAGCAGACAAATACCTAAATTAACTTAGCTCCCAACTGGCACCTAGACAGGCCAAGAATAACATAGAGATAAAATGGAGGGGTTGAGGATGGCTATGGAGTCAAAAAGGAGAGAGGGGGGGAGAGCATGAGAGAAGGGGAAAAAAATGAACTTTGGACCAGAGAAGTTTTAAAAAAAATAATTATTCAAAGCATAACAACATGACAGAAGGCTGCCAGAAAAACCTCATCTGTGTGAGGAGGGCAGTGCATACGCAGTGGGAAAAATTCAGACACACATTTGCCTCTGGGACAACATAGATTTAATCGCAAGACAACTTCGTAAATGGAAATGAATGCAATGACCTCAGCTGAGGTCGCAAGAGAGTAGAAGCCCACCAGGTTATGAAACTGCTGCAGAAATTAGCCATGTTTGGCAGCATGAGCTTTTGGGAGAGGACCAAGGATGAGCAAGTTCTGAGGATTTCATTTCATTTCAAAGGAGGGTGGTCTTTCCATTTCAGGGTCAGCAGCAGGACAGTGCAGTGGGTGTAGAGGTGGAAAGGGAAGCACACAATTTGGCTGACTGTCACGACCTCTGGATAATTGGAGATTTAACTTTCCATGTCTCAACACTCCCTGAATCTTCCCACACAGGCCAAATCACCAAAATAATAGATGGAGGAAAATCTTCCTAGGTGGAGGAAGGCACATAATAGGCATGTTATGACATTATTCCTTGTCACATGCCCTGTCACAACAGATACCAGCTATTAAAGTCTATAATWCAAGGTGGGGGACTGTTGTTCACAACTGAAGCTCTTTAGAGATAACATGTCAGACTGGAAGTACTTGGAGTGTGTGGGAAGAGGGTGCAGTGAGATTTGGTTAGGCTTGTAAAGAACAGTGAGTTATGTCTGGAGCAAAAGGGTGTGTGCACATGCACACGTACTTGGAACCACAAGTTGTGTTTCAAGTGCATCACAACTCCTTTTGCAGCAATCATTACGACTCCATCCCACAACCTTTCATGATAAGGCAAGGCAAAAGCAGTGAGGGAAAGCAAAATCAACTGCACAGCCATCATTACAGGGTATGTGTGCCTACATCTAAAGTAAAGAGAATGAAAAGCTTGTCAGGCTGATCAGAAGCAAAACTCCCCCAAAAGCTCACAGAGGTTTGTCAAACAGGTTCAAGATGGTGATGAAAAGAAGGCTTCAGAACTGTTCTCTTTTGCTTCACAAAAATTGTAATTTGGTGAGGTGGCTATAAACTTTAATAGAAGCAATAAACTTTAAAAATGCAGATATATATTAAATATATATCTGGTGGAATTCTACTTCTATGAAGAATAAKAGAAAAATGTCCTGGCCAAGCTTGCGAGTTTGCATTTGCAGGAATTGTATAAAGTACTGCCACTTTAAATGTTTTCTCAGGAGAAGTAAATATTTAATGTTATACTTAAATATCCTAAGTAATTACCCCTGTTCCTCTCAAAAAGTGCCCCACAGGGTGTCTCAAGACTGTTTCTTTCTGATAGACACTAGCTCTGCAGAGAGGCAGCTCATGCTGACATCCTGTTTCAGGATCTGCCAGTGAGCTGAAGGGTGGAGCACGATTGCTACAGCAACAGCACGTCCAGCTGCAAAYGTACGTGCTGCCATGAGTTTAAGCAGAGGACACATAGGTAGGCAAAAATACCTGTGGTGATAAATTACGCATGAAAAAATAAGTGGCCTCCTTCCTGCGGATGCTATCAAACCTGCTTTGCCTGTGCCAGGGGCATATCGGGTATTTTGACATGCACAGAAGCACAAAATTACCAGTTGGATGCATGGTGCTTGGCCCTGGTTACTTGCTGAAATGTGGAACCAGTCTTAAAAGGCTTCATTGTGCTGTGTCAATGTTTCATGTCCCTCGAATTGAAGAAGTGGTATCACTGTTAAGGTAGAGTTTATAAGCAAGGCATTTCCCAAAAGTACCTATCTGTTTTGCACTGCCTGTATTTTTGGGCTGGTTTTTTTGCCCCATCTTTTCCTTCCTTCTTTCCCTACCAAAGAAATAAGAAGAAAAATAAACTTCTTAGCTCTACTYTTTGCAAACTGGTTCAGAGTACTGATGTACAAGAAAACCTCCAATGTTAGAGGTCAGCATGGCTGGACTGATAGAATAGAATCCATATTTTATGGTATTTGCTTGCTTGCCTTCTGTATCCCCATTCCCAGAACATGGCTGTKCCTCAGGAATAGGCTGCCCATTAGTACCATGTGGTTACTTCCTATTCTAAGCACAGTGCTAGCAATAAATCCCCTTCTAATTCCTCAGTGACTTCCAAAGAGACAAACAAATGATTGCCCCTCAAGAGAATTCCTCTCAAGTTTTCTACCAATTAAGCTCAAAGCTTGCTTGGGCAGGTCTTTGAGAGTTTCATTGTTGCAGTGTAAGAAATGATGCAGTGCAAACWGAATTGTTTAATGTTTATGATGAAGCACCCACTACTCTCTATCTTTGTTTTGATTTAAAGAGCTCTAAATAATCTAGGATGTGTACAATGCAGGGGGGTTGGGGAATTTCACTTCATTCTTTGATAGCAAAATTTCTTCCTTATCCCCCTGGATATGAAGGAGGCATCAATAAATTATCTGCTTTTTATTAGGTTGACCATCATAGATTGAAGATTAGGGGGGGGAAAAAGCTGATAATACTTTGCCTATTATATCAAAGGCTTTAAAACAGTTGCCTTTTTATTGTTTATATCTGGATAAATAATTCTTTGGAAAGAAAATACATTTCATAGCAGCGATACATCCAGCTCCTAAAACAAGAGGACTGGATAATAATAAATGCAACTTTAGGTTTTAACTTCTGATCTAGACAAGAGATAAGGAAATCACACTGTTTCATCATGATGTTCCCTAATTCCTTCACTTTTCCTTAAGAGAAGGAATCAAAGAAAACAGTGTTTTAGGGAATGAGGCTCAATGGGCCTGGAATAGCCCTTCTTGCATCATGACATTTCTTCCTGATTTTAAATGATGAAAATTCACTTCGAGTGATCTGATAATGAGCTTGGCTTGGCTAAGAAATAGAGTCCAGCTGGTCAACCAGATGAGGTTTGGCCATTCAGGCATTGTCATCCTAAGGTGTTGGATCAAGGTGAGCCGTGCAGCAAAGCTTTGCGTGCACCCAGGTTCCTACAACAGCTTGTTGGTACACCTAAGGTCCTGTTAGGTATTGTTTTGCTTATTCAGCAGTAGAAGCCAAAGTGTTCTTGCCACTGTAGGAATAAGGAGACATTCATTCCCCTTGCCCTCCCCAAATCCACCATTTGGGTCTGGTGTAAAATTCCTAGGCAATTACCCCAGTATGACTGGAGACTGAATGTGCCCTCCTTAAAAAGCCAATGGACACAGAAAGGAGCAATAAGGTTTGGCTTTTTCCTTTTTCTGCAACTGATATATTAAAATGCTTTGAGCAAAGCTGTGAAGAGAGGTAAAGCCTATATCAAATCTGATTCTGCATCCTAGGCTGAAGTGTCATCTTTTCTGCTGCTCACCTTGCTAAAACTTTTGCCCCACACTAAACAGCCACTTCAGCCATGCCCTGGAAACTACTTACCCCTAAATCAGGACAAATCTGTCTGAGTTTTGGCTTGATCTCAAGGATTATCTGTTTCAAGGTGGGGCAGTTTTTTTGCCATCAAGCATATCTGTAGGAGCATATCTAGTTTTCTTCCTCAACAACATTTACCTCCACACTTGATTAAAATGATTMTGTCTAATCACTGAAACATTAATAGAGCCTCTTCTGCATTTTATAGATATGGTTGGCTGAGCTTACAACTTCAGGGCACAGTCTACTAACATAACAATATAAAGCTGTGTTAGAATGATACCACCATAATTTCTCAGTTACTTCCATTAATTTACAAGAGTTTTACTCCARATGTTGACTTGCTCTGTTTCAATATAGACACATAACAAGTGAAACCTGGGACATGAAACACCTTTCTCCCCATATCTGCAGAATTAGAGCTTAGTCCTGGACCATTCAGGCAGCYGGGGTATCACCCAGATTTGAAATTTTCCATGACTGTTCAATCTGAAGACTAAAGATGTAAACTTGTGTAACTGAAGGAGACAAATATATGCAATGTTCCACTTTGTAATTCTACTGACTGATCCTTTAGTTGCCTTTGGTCTAGTTTGCATTGTTTTATTTGCAAAAGACAATAAAAATTTCTTTCTGCTCTATGACATTGTAAAATAGAGGAAAACCATGACACAGACAAAGCACAGTTAAAGCAGGAAGACTGAACTTCTATATGTTTAACTTCTATATGTTTAAAATATGTGTGTGAGCTCTTTTGTGTGAAGRTGCAGAAAAGACAGATAACATCCAGAATGGCTAGAGAAAGCATCAATTACTGTATGTATGAGTATGCAAAAAATTTTAAACATCTCATGGTAGAATGAAGAGATGCAAATAGGCTCAACTATTTCTCACTTTTTTTTTCCCGTCATCTACCTCCCCAAATTTTATGTATATATATTGGTACATATGTATATGTATAAGTATTTAAGTGAAATTCCCATTTTGCATGCTGTAGGAAAGGACATCTTTTTTTCTCTTTCTTCCTTCACTCAGTGCTCACTTCCATCAGGGTGCCTGGGAGCTGTGGTGCATCACTGTCGCTTCTGCTGGCAGTCTCTGCAGGACAAGCTGAGAGCTTCCGCATTCCCCACTGCCTTTGGCTCAGGAAACCTCTGTGCCACAAACTGCTGGAGATGTGGGASAGTATTCTGAAGAAGTGTTGCTGCTTTGAGCTGCTTTACTTTTTCTTTCCAGCATCCAGTGTSACTGCTGCCTGAGACAAAGATAGGGAGCCAGCTGGCTGAGCTGCTGTGCCTGCTCTATTGTTCACCAAACTTCACAGAGACTCTCGGTTTATTTGATATTGCATAGGGTAATGAACAAAGGGGTAGACCACCCTGGCCATCRACATATCCAGGGGTATGTATTCATGAAAAAGGACAGACATGCTTTCTGCTTGTCCCCTGAAACCATCACTGTAGAGGGACTAATAAAGAGACAACAGCAGCCATAACAGCACAGCTGCCCAGCTGAAAAGGGGCTGTGGCACAGATAGATGRATTGCAAAACCCTGGGGCAAGCAGAAGAGCAATCATGCAAGGCACTTACTCCATGTCTWATGCATGTTTGAAAACATTTAGATCACAGAGCCTTTTTTGTGTGAGGTAAGASATGGATGCTGGCCAGTGTTTTTCCATAGATGGATTGACAGGCAAATATGCCATGTGTAAAGGCTGGATGATGAAGCAAACCTGGATGATGTAGCAATTGCACAACTGCAGGACAGTAGACTGACTGTGAGAAAGAAAGAGGCCTTGAATCTCTTCGTTTCAATGTGTGTCTCCATRATTATAATAAAGGCTGTACAAGAAAATCAGGCAATCTAATTAAACTGCCTTCATTCTGTACATTTAATAATACTTTTATCCAGAGMAGTTTGTAAATGTCATTTTAGTGGCAACAATATTTTTCTTATTTCTCATCAGTCTTTCCCAGCTGAATTTAATCTTTTTACTCCACAGTGTAAACCCTTTAAGTAATTTCTTTCTCTTCTAGTGTTTATATTTTTCAAGTTTCTGTAGGGTCCTACCTTTTTTCCCYCCTGAACCTCCTCCTTCCTTTGACTTACTTATTACCAAGCCAGGTTGCAAAAAAATGGTTGGTTGAATCYCTAAAGCAAGTTATGACAGACATAYATAAAACAAACACAAGTACACACACCCTGAACTGCCCAGAGCATAGACAGGATGCAGCCAAGGCTCAGCAATTAGTGCTTCTCACTGCTCCAAACTTTGACACATAATAAGATTCTGTGACCTAGCTGGGAGTGTCTTGCTAATCCCAGAAACTTTTTTGTCTTTAAATTGCACAAATGCAAGAAGCTGCCACATCTCCAGGCTGTATTAAAATCAGGAGAAAACTAACTAACTAACTAACTAACTAACTAACTAACTAACTGTCAAAAAAACCAAACAGAAAAACCAACCAACCAACCAAACCCCACCACATACCAAAACAAAAATCAACCCAAAAACCCCCTAAAGCTATTTAAAAATACAAGTTTTGAATATCACTGGGTCTGATTATTTCTTTGAGCAACCAGTCAGATCTATAAAGTATGGCAGAGGTGTTTTTGACTTACTATTTTCTAAAGAGATTTTTATAAATCAGTAGTGCTGACACTGACAAATGCAGGGACAGAGATACACATACACAAAGGTTTTTAAATGTTCTGCTTCTTTGAGAAATACAATGTCAGGAAAGAACTGGTTGTGGACTTTGGAGTCCGGTTTTTTTTGCCTTGTTCTGCTTAATATTTTCTTCATAATGGCAGTCAATTCATTTCAAGCCAAATTGGGGGGATTTATCATACAGAGTCACATAAATGTGCACAGATRGCCCAGAAACATTTTCAAAGATGACTATCTGAATTTCAAAGCTGAGCACTTAAAGATCCCGTGAAAAATCTGGTCTGAATGTCTTTTGGAGGCATTCTTCTTTCTCCCGACTAGAAAATAGGAATCATAAATTCTTTCTTCAGAGTGTGGGGAGAGTGATGCAGAAATTAAATGAGAAAGATCAATGAGACTGGAATCAAAAAAGAACAGCTTCTTATAATGAACTGTTATGGAGAGATCTTAATCAAAAGTATTCTCTGTCATATTGGGATATCACAGAATACTCTTAATATTTTCTCTTTTAATCTCCATACAGTTATGACAATGTGTTCATCTTTTCAACTAAAARCTCTCTCATTTCTTCAGCTTCAAGAATAAATCATGTGACAGCAAAGGCCACCAGTGAAATCTGTGCACAGTGATGTACATGATGTGATGCTTTGCCGAGCCAGAAATCCATGGGGAAGTGGTTCTGGGGCCGTGTTTGTGGAATGACAAAGCATTTCTACCCACAGCCATCCTTTCTCTATGAACTCGAATCCATGGAATCCTCAAAGAACCACAGAATGGGTTGGGTAGGAAGGGGCCTTAAAGATCATCCAGTCCCACCCCCTGCCATGGACAGGGACACCTTCCACTATCCCAGGTTGCTCCAAGCCCTGCCCAGCCTGGCCTTGGGCACTTCCAGGGATGGGGCAGCCACAGCTTCTCTGGGCACCCTGTGCCAGGGCCTCACCACCCTCACAGGGAACAATTTCTTCCTGATATCCACCTAACTCGAGTAACTCTCAGGGTGAAGCCATTTCCCCTTGTCCAATCTCTGTATTGAACGTATTGAACATGCTTGATATTTTTTCTATTCATGAAACAATTTCCCTTCCTCTTTTCTGAGTCCAGCAAGGTAGCCATCCCCGTTCAAACACAAAATCAGGTTCAACTCAAACTTTTCATCCACCATGGAAAATAGTCCCTGTAAGAATTAAAATTTCTTAAAATTTCTAGATTATTAAATTTCCCTTTTTAGGCCTGACTGGCTGAGTATGGTCCTCAGGACTACCACTAGCAGTAATAGAGAACACAACTTTGCACTTTCTTAGTAGCAAGACCTTTTAATAAGTAGTATTTAGCATCTAGGTTAAAAGGGGGTTCTAAATTTCAAATTCTCACATCAAACAGATAAAGTGTGGCAGAAACAGGAATAAAACTGCTGAGTTAAGGAGGTGTCTGAAGAAAGACTCAATGCCATGGTCTGCCTGATGTGGTGGTGTTGACTCTATGTTTCTGTGTCCTACAGAAAGTTTCTAAGGCAAACATGGCCCTGGTAAGGTTTATCAGCAAAAGTGCCATCAAACACTGTGGTGTTTGTGAGGGTCCCCAGGATGAGATGAGAGATGAGACTTTTGACTCCATGTTCTCAGAAGGCTGATTTATTATTTTATGATATTATATTATGTTAAAGAATGCTATACTAAAACTATACTAAAGAAAGAGAAGGGAYACATCAGAAGGCTAGAAAAGAATGAATAATAAAACCCCGTGACTCCTCAGAGCCTCGACAGAGCTGGACCATGATTGGTCATTAAATAAAACAATCCACATGGAACCAATCAAACATTCACCTGTTGGTAAACAATGTCCAAGCCACATTCCAAASCAGCAAACACAGGAGCAGCAATCAGATAATTATTGTTTKCATTCYTCTCTGAGGCTTCYCAGCTTCCCAGGAGAAAATCCTGGGCAAAGAGGATTTTTCAGAAAGCATCATGGTGGCAAAACTTTAAAAATTACCACTTGGGTAATYCTTGCTCAGAACTTGCTCTTGAACCATGATGCTTGCTCTGCAGCATGACCCAATGCTTTGTGCATTCTCAGGGCCCTCTGATGTGAATGTGTGTCTTGCCCAAGGCTAAATCTGCCCATGCCTGCCCAGATGTACATGTTGGAGATGTACACAATCRTGGTTGCACGTATGCTCAAAGAGACTCTTGCTAGAGATAAACCCTCTCTTGTGAAAACTGGGGATAAAGGAGAAATTTTTTTTTTGTTTTTTTTTTCTCAGAAAAATTTAAGATGTTTTCAGCAAACAGCCCAGAAGTCTTTGTTGAGTGACATTTTTAAAGAAATGTRTTAAAAAATATTGTTGTGACTCTATGATGAATACTTTTATTTACTTGACATAAAGTTTTCCTTAAAATGACTTGGGTGGAAATATGTGATTTGTTCCACTCACTGGAGGTAAAGTCCTGTGAAAATATTGACTGATCATCTGCTCTCGCCATCACCAGACAAAAAAAAATCCTGTGATCAGAATTCTCCTTTTTTTCTCCCTCTAGGCATCCTTTCCAATATTCTATCAAGACCTAGAGAAGAGCTGATGAAAATATAACATTTATTTAGACCTTACAGAAAGTGGGGTTTTGTTTAAAAAAAAATTATAAATGATTAGTCTTAGTTCCTCTGGAACTAAAAACTATGACTAACATAGTCTTTTACAGGTATAAAATTGACCTGCACAATCTTTCAAAATTACCAATCAAACTGGGGCAAAATTTACATTGAAAATCTGAGATTAGAGCATAGCTGTTGACAAGAAAGGCTGAAGTCATAACAGCATCAAAGGTAATGGGAATTCTGCCACTAACTTCCCAAAGTTCAAATTTAAGCTTTCTGCCCAACAGCACTAMTTCTTTTTACAGACTCCATGGGCCTTTTTTGACTGGCACCCACAAATTTGCTGCTCTGTACCTGCCCTTTTCTCCTACATCTGCAATGTCACAGAATAATCTCTAAAGAGAAGCAAGAGGTAAACAAAATTTTTAAAATTAATCTTGTTTTTTTGAATATAACAGGTGAAGAGAACATCTGCTCTGGTCAAGTTCCAACTTTTATTATTTTTCAGATGCTCATACATTTATTTTCTGAAACTGAAATTTTCAAAACTTTTACTCATGCCATAAAGAAATGTGTTTCCATTCCCTCATTCTTGAGTTCTCACACACACACACACACACACACAAAAAGGATAAAAAAGAGATTATCCTTTCTCTGTGAAGAAGTTTGAGAATGGTTAGAGCAAATATCTTCAAGGTATGTTACTTTCTAAAGTCAAGCTTTATAAATAATGCCAAGTTTGAAATAATAGTTCAGTTATTATTAAATTARGAGAGTTAACTACCTACATGCATAGAGTAGGACATTTCTGTTCTTTATCCTGGATGTGCTTTCTGAGGATTTTAATTAAAGSGTACAAGCATTGGAGATTTGTTGATTTTGTTTCTTCACATAACTGTGTAGTAATTAGGACTACTCTTTCCAGACAATCTGATTTTTAAATCTCACAAACACTGATGAACCTGACAAGTCTTCAAGTTGTTCAGTTCAGTTGTTTTTGAGTTTTACCTTTCTAAATGAGCCCAGAACAGCCTCAGCAAAGGAACCCACCATAAGGATCCATGGATACCTGCAAAGCAAACACAGACTGGGAGTCTCACTCAATGTCTGAGCTGCAGTTGTTCTTGTGTGCTAGAGCCTCCCACAGCTGCTTCCAAAAATTTCACACTGATGCTTTGTGGCAGTGGAGTGTCCTCACATGCTCCTTTCCACGGAAGATGGCACAAAAGCAGTAATTAACAATCAGATTGAACATTTAATGATTTTTCCAGATTTTTTTTGCCAGTCATGTCAATAACCAGGGAGCACTGTTTTAGTAATTCCTTCAGTATCATCCCTGGGTATGCCTTMGGCATGGATATCCATGCCAACAGAAGCATTTGTTACATTTATGAATTCTATTTGTGCTGTACAGCTCTGGGAATGTACCCAGGTAGTTTGGCTTTTGTGCTTTACTGCCACAGTGCCTCAGGAGTGCTGTCCAAAAGTGGAACTCATTGTGCACACAGGTGGATGCTTTGTTTTACAGAGGACAGTCACAGGCATAGAAAGGCACAGAAGACAGGAAAGTATTTGGCATGAGGCTCATCTCCAAACACATGGAAAGGACTGCATTCTTGGGCTATTTGCATCTTCTCTACCAGTTTGTGTATCTGTTCTGYAAATTCTTCCATCATTTGCCTAATGTCCAGAGAATGACTTTGCCTGCAACACTCCCTTCCTTGTATCTCCTTTACACTCTCAAGGGGCATAGCATGAAACATCTGAGTTCTCTCTTCTCCACACTTTTCAAAGAAAACCTTCCCTCCTGCTTCTGTAAATTCACCCCCATAAGAAAAAAATCTTTTTTTTGGTAACTTATCATTCATTTTTTAGCCCAGGAGATATCAGAAATTATTCTTTTTTCYATGATGTTACTTAATTTTAGTTCATAATCTTAAGTGTGAGTTATCTATAATTTCTATATACATCTATAGTTTCACATACGTAATTTCTGTTACCTTGTTCTATTTTATTACAAAGATAAAGAAGCTTTCTGTATGAACCATAAAAAAAAAATCATTTGCAGACTCCTGGTCAGTTCTGGGTGTGAACAATTCGTCTGATGAGTGTGAATCTTTGAGAGTCAAATCTCTCTGAGTTCTATTGTCTTTATCCAAATACTGATCATTGCCTTGGAGTATTATGTGTGTCACAGATCTGTTTACTGATTTTTGTGACTTCTGACAAGCTCTGCAAGATGTTCTGGCATAAATCCCTGTTTCAACACTCCCCCAGGCCCATTTTTTACAGCTTTGGAGCTTTCCTTAGAGGAGTGAAAAAGTTTTATAGCTTTGTTTTTAAACCTTTTTGATTGTCCTACCCTTTTTCATGTTTTAATACTGTTCTGTGACAAAATAGCCAGAAACTACTGAAAACAGCAAGTACATGAAAACGATCACTTTAAAAAATCAGATTATCATCTGGGGGTGTCTCTGAGGTTGATATCTTTTGTTCACATATACAGACTAATGTGCTGTTCCAAATATTATCTGTTGTTCTCCATACACCTAGGGGAGTTTGACTTGACCAGAGTTGCTCTGCTTTTCAATTACTCTGTTAATTTTACTGGTGATATTATACAATTTACACAGCATTGAGATGTGTTTCAAGTGCTATCTTACTGGAAGCACAAAATATAACYAAAAAAATCAGGTAGACTGAAAAAATGTGGATCCCTGTGGCTGCTTGCTTGAATGGTGAATGTTGAAGGTTATAGCAGCAACCTTGAGAAACTGTAAGAAGTGAATGGTGAGAAGTCTTAAAAAGAGTAGAATTGCATTCCATGGTATCCAAKATGCCTGTAGCAGAATTAAAACTGGAGAGATTCCCAAAAGGTTTGGGTGGATTTTTCAAGACACGGAATTGACACGACTGAAATAGGGAAACAGGAGATTTTAGCCTTTGCAGAGTCCATTCTGTGTCATCCTTCATTGCTTCAGCTGCCRGGAAAAAGGACATATAGGGATAAGTCACTGTAACTCTCCAGCAGAGCACTTGCCATCCCAATTCTGACTTTCCAGAGCTCAATTTGGAGGCCAAAGGAACAGACAAAGAGCTCTCCTGCCTTTGCTCTCCTCTCACTTCACACAAACCACCATGAAATCAATAAATGGAAACAGTTTGGTGACTTCAATGCTAAACTGCTTTGGAAGAATAAGCAGTTTTGTTATGCCTTTAGAGCAGCTTGAAGTGGTGCATTAAAGAGGTTGCTCTTGGGTGATTTCACCCCCCCCGGGTGTATGTATCATAGCATGAGAAGCTCGCATATTCTGTAAAGAAAATAATGAAACAAGCCTTAATCTCACTGACTGGATCTATGCAAGACAGAAGTTCAGGCTTCATGCAAGCTTTAAAAATGGTTTAGGAATAATTTCTTTTACCATTTGGGGAGAGAGGGAGGTGAAGAAAGATGAGTTTAAATACATAATTTAAACAGCTTCCATGAAGAAATGGAGCCTTTCAGTGATGTTTGAGATGGAACTGCTTTTTTAATGCTATACTGGCATAGCAGTAATGGAAAATATGCCTCAGTGGAAAAAAAAAAAAAGAAAGCGGTTTCATCATTAAAGGTGTGGCAAAAGGTTTTGTAAATTAAATCATAAATCAGTCAACTTTWAGTTCAATTAGCCCAGCCAAAAATACTCCTATTAAAAAAAGTCACTTCAGAGTTTAAGGAAAGCCATAAATCATTGCCTAATCACAGTTTTTAGTACCTTAGAATAAAGTACCCTCCCAGTACTGCCCACCATGCTGGCATGTGAGTGGAGTTAATAGGGAGCTTGCCAAAACTTTTGAAGTGAAAACCATAGGGGTTTTACTCTTTCATTCAAAAAGCACATTAGAGACCTTGGCTATAAATCTTAGCATGACCTGTGGCACTGTTTAATCAATTTACTTCATGGCCTCAAGGGAGATGGTGTATGTCTTAGCCTGTGGTCCCTTTCTGAACATACACAGCAGACCCCACCACCTCCCCGACAAATCCAACTGCTAATTATTGAACAAATTCACTCTAGTGTTTTAATTAAAGCAGTATTTCTTATTCTAATTTGTGACACTGTGTCAGGTTACTCAGGGCTCTGTTCATAGTGCAGGGAACATGTGGAACAAGTCAAGATGTCACGGCAGGCGGCGAGCTCTAAGAAATAAAAGTTGGCTTCCTATCCAGTTTGCAGTAATGTTGTGTACCATGGACACCAGCCTTGTGCATCTCATTCAGAGGAAAACTCACATGCCATTTTTCAGAGAAAATCATCCACCTGAGGTGGAATCTGGGAAGAGAACAATGGACACATGCCAGGTAAAACAAAGCATCCATTTTCTGAATCCACCTGATCCAGAGAGTAGGAAATCAGAGAAACACTGCAGAAAAAGTGTCTCTGCTGTATCCTGGACCTCTGATAAGTGACAGAGAGGAGCATTTTGAGCTTCTTCTAGCACTGAGTGTCAGATTCGCATGCAGGGAAGGAAGCCTGACACAGCCAGAGCTGCTCCTCATCCTCCACAGCACCCAACAATCACCTGCTGCTGGTTATCACCCAGCACTAAACTGCTGCTCTGCAATCACTGCACGGCTGAGCCGTGGCCATGCCCACTCCAGCCTAGCACAGATGAAGGATGAGCAAGAATTGGAGTCACATCATGGTGTCTAAACAGCTGAGATTTTCCTCAGCATTTCATACAGGGTTTATCCCAGCCTTCTCCAGGTGAATGAGTTTTTAATCAGGCTTTGATTAGAGGGGTTTTTTTTATGAGTTGTTTCTGTCTTTTCTCAGAATTGTAATGAGCAAACTCTCTTTTTCTTGCAAGCCTTGGGGAACTGAAAGCATGTGTGTAATCCCATCACCCTGTTCTAAAGTTAGAGGGTGTTCCTAATAGCAGCAGTAATGCAAAGATTCACTGTTCCTTAGTATTTTCACAGCAAAGATCCACCATTSCCTACTACTTTCACAGCAAACATGAATAATTATCTGCCTCTAAGCTACCAAGAGATTTAGCTGATATTCATCTGARCTCAGCGATTTTATAGGTTGAATGTGTTTAGGGGAAAAGAAGCTCTTCAGAAAACTGTCTCAAATTTGGTCTCAACATTTTTTGACTGTCTAAAAATTTGATTTTCCTYTAAATATTTCTGACACCCCTCCCCCCMRAAARRAAACCCCAACAAAACAACATAACATCTCTTCCATTTGCAACTGGGGAAAGAATACCCAAGGCCAGCCTAATGGATTCAGGATTAGTCGTTATGATTCACTTCATAAATGGCAATTCTGACTATTGTACATTTCCTGTATGTAGCTATCTAATTTCCTTTAGGAAACCTATAGTTGAAAACAGAACAAATCTAAGGCCCCGGTCTTTATATTTTAGGCTTCATATTGAGTGACATTTTGTGGCCTCTTGCTGGCTGAAGATCCATGACTTATTATCTGTGGAAAGTCCAACAAGCTCCTTCTGASTTTAACAACCACTAATCTTCAAAGCCCTCCATTGTTCTGCATTCCCACAGGGCACAGAGCACTGTGGTCAGGACAAGCTCTGTGCAAGCACAGAAGACTGCAAAGTTATTGTTTGGTTTTGGTTTAATTCCTCTTCTAACTTGTATGTTTTTCAGCATGCAGCCTCCTTTTTTTCAGCTCTAGGGCTGGGTTTTCTTTTAGTCATTAATAACTTATTTCAGTTTTCTCCACCTTTCTTATACTTTTCCCTCTTTATGTTACCATTGCCTGCTTCAAAGGGAATTGAATTTCTCTCATGGCATGTTTCTACTGCTGGATTTCTTTCCTAGTATATTTTTTTAAGTTTATCAGCTCTGACTTTTTATTCTTTATAGTGGTTTGAAAAATGTATTTGCTGCTCATGAAATGTACCAGACCATGACAGCACCAGAGACAGACATTTTCTCTTTCTGCTACCCTTAAGGTACCTATTTGCACTCTACAACACAAGGCACTTCTAGAAACTTTTCCATCTTCACCAGTATCTCAAATAACATATAATCTTCCATGCTACAAAAAAAATAATAATGTATTTTACCTTCATGAACAGTGTCTTGATTAAAGACAAAGAAACATTCAAAGCCTGTGTATGATCATTAAAGTTTTGCTAATGCTCTCTCAGGAGAGGCAATGAAGCAGAAAGGAAAAAATTTAAATGGGAAAAGAGAGGCCATATCCAAGCACTTTTCTGGCAGCAAAGGGGGAACCATTGCTGTAGCCACAATGTGCAGTCAAAAGGATTTGTCTTCTCAGGTAGGCATAGAGGACAGGACTAGATATGCTTTGCCATGTAACTTGGAAGAACTTGCTCCAGTAAGTTCTAAAAGCCATGATTACAGATCTCAGGCACCAGGCTGAGAGGACTCAAGGAGAAAACAGAGCAAAGGGCCATGAGCAGTGGAACACAGCATGCTTGTGTTTGGAGACCCTGTGTCATTTTTCTGGCCAACACATGCTCCTTGTACCTGGTATGTCATTGCTCAGCAGAAAGAGTTTTACTTTCAGGGGGGCTGAGACCACCCAGATGTTTAGGAAAGTACCTTGGAGTACATGGCCACCTCAGGCAGAACAGGAGATTCCCTACTGCTGCTAAGAACTGAGTTCATACTCATAAAAGGGTCTCCAGGCAGTCAAGATGGGGAGACAGCCTTTCCAGGAGTTTCTTAGGACTCTCTTGTATAATTCCAGTTTCTCCTTACATATCACTGATGAGAGTGAAGAGCAGTTAAATTTTTTCTCCYGATTTGCCTTGAAGCTCCTCAAATTGATTCCCCAACACTGTCAGTGAATCCCAGATAAACCTGCACTCTGCTTGTTTGAAAGTCAGCAGCAGCTTCAAGCATTGCAGGGCTTTCCAACTCTGTGCGGTCACCCCATTCATTACTCATGAAAGAGACAGTGAAAGACCCAAATCTCAGAGGTCCCTCTCATCTTTACTTTGTTTGTTTGCTTTGCCACAACACAAGCAGTAGCCCAGGCAGTCTCAGAGGAGCCCAGGGCTCTTAAGACCAGGTTTTCTAGAAAGAGCATTCAACTTCTGGGTTTCCATGAGCCTTGTTTTTGAATTAGTTCAGCCAAGATTTTTATCCCCTCCACCACCCCTTATTTCTTAGCATGAAATCTAGTAGAGGCAAAGTAAAAGTGTCTCCATTTATTTGTTTAATACATAAAAATAACAATCAATCTATACATAAATGAAAATGAAAGGTACTTCCTGTAAGTTTCTGAAAGCTCCCAGAATTAGGCTCAGGACTCAGACAAAATTAATACTGTTATGTAGCCAGAGTTTCCATGAAAGTATCTCTACCTGGGTGTCCGTACAAGTAAAATTGTGCAAATAACTACAGGCTCTTTTCTGGCYAAAATCCTTTAACATCTCAACAAATGTGAACTCCTTTTCTTACTGGAAACATGGCAACAACCTTCTCTGTTTTTTTCCCCAAAAAGCTCTTCAAAGCAGTGCTGATGTAGAGAGAAGGGCGATGTTTCATTAGAGCTCTGTGACTGTTGTGGTGTCCTCGGTGCAGCAGCCAGCTGCCTCTGCTCAGTTATCCCAGGCACAGACTCACGTGCATCGCGGCTTTCCCAGGCCAGGGCCATCTGGCAGGGTTGGCTGCCAAGCAGAGGGAGTGGTGGGACAGGACAAATGTCTCTGGCTCAGATTGTTCATTGCAGGGTCCAATTAATTCAAGCTTTCCTTCTCCTGGGTGCAATAGATTATCAGTGGAGATGATGCAAAGCAACTTGTAGCTTGCTGTTTTATCTCTGCCACAGASCAGAAGTGCCCTGTGTTGGGGTGGGTCATCCATGGGAGAAATAATATCTCAAATTGCCAGAGCTTATGCCCAGGGGAATTTTCTGTCAGTGTCCAGAGACAGATGGGATAGTAAATTATTACAGCATGRCATGAACTGCTCGAGGTTCACAAACAGAGCCTGTGGCTCCCAGAATATTGAAAAAGCAGCAGTACAGCAGTGTAGCTGGGGATGTGCTGCTCTGGAATGTGCTTTCTAGGGAAAGTCCTGACAGGTGCTTGCTCTGCAGCCACTGTCCCCTGAAACTCCTGTCCCTCATCTGAACTACCATGGTCCCTCACCATCAAATGACRTGACATCAGAGAGAACCTGTGAAAGCACATCAGCTTTCCAGGGTGCTTTCCTCTGCTCTGAGAGGTACTGTGTATTCCTGCTTCCAGTCTTCCCCAGGATCCTGCTAATGAGCATCCTGAAAGCCTGATTAAGCTYAGATTTTGTCTTGAATCAAAAAATATTATGACCTCAGGGCAAAAGAAGCAGAAAGGGCAGTTTGTAAAGRTAACTCACCAGAAACAAATAGTAGTGGGTTATGTTTTGTAGGGAAGTTTTGGTGTTGTSGCTGATTCTTGAAAGGCTCTTTTGGTAACTTCTGTCACCAGAAGAGTGGCATTTCTTCACTTCTTTTGAACTTAATTTTATAGATATGAGAAAATAAATAAAYAAGTCTCCCCAGCCAAGTAGAAGCTCTTCCTCCCAACTGCTTTCATAAAAAAGTTAAGTAAACAGATGGGCCTCCTAGCATGTCTGAAGGGGATGCTGGATCATATTGCAGGCCACRGCTCTCTCTATCATCCAGCCGGGWTTCACRGCTTTGATGTACGGAAGACAGCACTTAAGYTAAATCTCTGGGTAGCCCTGAAATCACACACAGTTGGCTCAAAAATAAGAGGCTGGGCTAACTGCTTCCTCTTACACTGTACTGGCAGGTTTACATCCAGGAGCCCCTCCTCAGTTCCCTAAGCATCGTCCAGGTCAGGCACATCTGGCAGCACTCACTCCCCAGGAATCAGGAGCACCAGCCACGGTGTTCAAAGACAATTCCTTTCCAGCTGAGAGATCAACAGATTCTTGTGCAACGCTATCTCTCCCTTTACCACACAAGAAGAGAAAACCTCAGACATCCTAAAAATATCTTTGAAATTCTTTTGGGAAGATCAGGCCTCTTCTGATTCACCTTTGAAGGTGCTCTCAGGCAGGCTTCAGGGCATAGGTGCAGGAATGAAGGWGCCACAGCTTGTCACTGCAATTTTCAGTCTAACACTGGAGACAACACAGACACTGGCATCATCTTCTCACTTGAAGAACTTTCCAATAGATAACACAGTTACCAGGCAGTTGTCCTGAAAAGATACTTACAGCAGGATACATAAATTGAAAACTAAAGGAAGCAGGAGGGGACATCAAGCTGTGCTCTCTATAGAACRTCTTATTTTAAAAGAACAAAACATAAGATTTTTTTTTTTCCTGTCTTGCAACAGGAAGTTTCTGGTTTTGTCTGTTGGCAACTTACTATTTCCAAGTACAAGACAGTCTTCCTTGGGGTATATCTTTTAGATGGAGTGGCTGGGTAATAGAAAGGAGAACTGCCTCTTTTCCTTGTCCTGACTGCTGGACAAGAGGGAAATTGGGAATATTGCTCCTTCCCTGGGAGAATCTGAACAGATAAATCCTGGAGTAGGGCGACAGCAAGCATCAACTCTGAGTCAGGGAGAAAATGATGGGCTGCTGAGGACAGCAGGTGGCAGGCACAGAGCCAGGCCTCCCAGGTGATGGGAAGAGAGGAGCTGTTCCCAGAGAAGCCTGAACAGAGCTGCTGTACCCCAGGAAGCAGATGGTGCACATCAAATTCCTGACATGCTGTGAGCTAACCTGAGCAAAACTATCACCTCCTCCTATGGGCAGGGAGAATTATTGTCAAATTCCTGTATTTTCATATTTGTTAACCTGAACACCTTCGTTCTCTATGTTGTAAAAAGATCCCTGCTTTTATTTAGGTTCTCATAAACCCTAGCTCTGGAGTTTGGAATTCMTTTTGGTGTTCTAGGGGAATTCTTGCTTTAAGGAAAATATACAAGAAAGTCTCTCTCAAACTTCTGTCTACTTCAAGGTCCTGTAATAACCATTTTAATCCCAACTTTGGTCAGGTCTAAGTTTAAGCAAAAGATTGTGGTATTTCTTACTAAAAAAGTGGTAAGAAATTGCTATCTTCCAAAAACACATCAGCGAAAATAWATGAAACTTTATATCTTAGCTTCAATTCCTTCTCCTTTTATGAAAATTCACGTCTCTACTTTTAACTTTTACAAAAATTCACTTCTCAACTTTTAACTGTTCAAAGAGAAGTCTCCTGTGTAGACCATTCCTGAAGGCAGTAAATAGTGCTCTACAAAGATATGGAAAGCAGTTATCTCTTTTATTTTTGTTATAAATTTACAACATTTGAAAATTGTGTGAATGAAATGTAAATCAAATAAAAAAAAAAAAAAAAAAAAGGCAACTGGCAGAAAAGTATTTTGCTGCTGACTGAAAAACAGCTTACAACCCAATTCTCAAAAGCCTAAAGAAATAAAACCAAAACCCAAAATGAAACAACATACACAGGGACACACACAATGATTTTGTAGCTTTRGCAATAAGAAAATGAGGCTGGCAAAAAGGTTCCTCAGGCCCCATATCTTGTTTCTGGCAGTGGAAATTATTAACTATGTACCAAAAAAAAGTATAAGAAACAGGTGCCTATTTCTTCCAGGTGTGATGTTTCCCCTGGTATGCAGTCTCACCCTCTGGAAGACAATGGTTTGGAGAGTTCCTGATCAGAGGACAAATTGTTGGATAAATATCAGATTCATACCATGGCTTTCTCCCAGAGTTTGTTCTGTTGACATTTAATTCACTGTGATGCCGTAATTTATAAATAAGTGCTACCAAGTACTGCTAGCCATTCAGATACTGGATCAATTTAGAAGGAAATTACTGCATCATAAAMAWTTTTAAAAAAAGAAAAAGGTGTGAGAAAGCTGTCATGCAGATTTGACCTCCAGAAATTATTTTGCCTGATAGATGTGACTGCAACCTCCCTTCCCATTGGTTTCATTATTGTTCTAATCTCAGGTTCCAAACAGGTTCCTGAAATGCATCAACTTGAAGAGCCAGTGAAAGATAACTCTCTGCTGAGAGGAAATACTTCTCTGGCAGGTAAGCCAGTGACGACTGGAAAATAKTTCTGGAATAAAATAGATTTGTTCCCCAAATTCCTTGGGAACTTGTAAATATGCTTTGAACACAGGAACCACAGCTATTGGGCAAGAGTATTTCACTTAACAACAATCAGTGGTTGTGCTTCAGAGAATACAGAATATTCCCATAATGAATCTGTGGAGTGGGAAATAAGCCACTTCTTATTTAGTTTCTTTCTTTTACCACACATGGCCTGAGTTTGTTCTGGGAGAGAAAATGGGRCATTCTGGGTACTTAGCTTAAAAAATAAATACAGCCAGTTTTTCTARCATTTGTCATAAGAATTCTTAAACACATAATTAAACTACTTTTTCCTTTACTATATTTGATTGAACCCAAAGACCACCCCAAATTTTGTAGGAATAGCAGAAAAAAGATTGCATCTTTCAGCTGCTTTCTGGGCCTGATGCTAAAAAGGGAGATATAGGTTTTTGTTAAGCATATGTTTGTTAATTCCTTTGTTATTGCTATACTTGAGACAAGGAGGAAGATGAGAAAGTGGGAGATGGGTCAGACGGACTCAAGCAAGGAAGTATCAAGTGAAGAAGTGGACACCCACAGTTACAAGACAAAAAGAGATKTGGTTCTTTTCCTGTTTCTTTGAATTTCAGAAGTAGTGTGAGGTCCTGGATTGACAAGCCCAGAGACTTGGGTCTTCTGTTTAGCCAAAGAAACATTAGACTGTGGGTTAACTYTCTGGGTTACTTAAAAATAAAAATAAAAACTCCAAAAGCAAAAACAAAAACCCAAAAACAAAACAGCCACAACACTAAAAAGACTTGAAAAGACTGAGCAGGGGGGAAGAGGGGGAAAGGAGGGATGAAGAAGGAGTTGTGTACCAAAAGATTAGCTAGACAGGATGAAGCAATKGAAACCGAAGGAGGCAAGAGCAATCCCATGCAGCATTCCCAGCCACAGGATGAGAAAGGAGAGCAGCTGGAGTGTGCTCACCAGGGTGTTGAGGTGGCAGAGGGACAGCCCAGGCTGCAGGGAGGGAGGGTGCTCTGCAGGACAAGGTGGGGGTCTCTGCCAGCACTCCCCCCAGCACTGGGTGAGACAGGTAGGAGGGAGGCAGGAGGCCTTTTCAGGAGAGTGATTCACCTGGGGTTTTGTGGGAGAGGGAGGGAGAGCCGGGTTTCTCCCTGCCCTCGGTGGTACYGCACTTTCTCAGCCCAGCTGACAGAAAGGAGCAGTCACACAGGAGACAGGCTGGTCCTTGGAGCAGAGCTACAAGTGATTAATTGTATCAAGAAAAAGAAACAGTGTCTCCTTGCTGAGCTTTGTAACGGGCTTCATATAAATTTGCGTGAAATATTATGTGGGATTACTGCAGCCAGCCAGGAGTTTGGCTGCAGGAGCCAAGAGGAGGATGGGAGCCCGGCCAACAGGAGAAGCAGGAGATGAAGTGGATCGTGTTTGCCAAGGCCAGGAGGACAGCCAAACCAGAGCTACAGTAGCATAGTAATGAGAAATGGGAATTGCATTCAGCATCGGTTCTTCTTCTTATTATGATCGTTAATGCTCTGTATCTAATTGTCCTGCCCTCCTCCCCAGCCTTGCTGCAGACCACAGCAGAATGTGGGACAACAATAGAAGGTAGAGAAAACAGCATAGAGGGGTTTAAACATAATCCTGCTGGAGCACACAGCTGGTGCTACATGAAACCATTTACCCCACCCACTAGTGCAGACCAGACWCTGTAACAGATGCTCCCTTCTCGAGCAGCAGAAAGGTGAGCAGGACAGAGGTGACACAAAATGCCATTTTCCAGGTATTTGACWCACAGCAGCATGTTAAAGATGACTAGGGAGAACTGGGACTTCAGGGTGACTTTTGTTTGGTCCTCCTGCTTCCTTCCACTCCTGYACAGTTTGTGCTCACTTTGGTTCCCATCTGGGCCCCCAATCATCTCCAAAGCAGGTCCTGTCCTTCAAAGCTGGAGAGGGCTTCAAGGCCAGCTGGACCTCTGGCTCTTGTCCTGTGCCTGTACCTGGGGAGACTCTGGTTGATTTAAGCAGAGATGTCTCAACTGGAGCTTTCTATTTAAGAACATATAAGGTGTGGCAAAATTTGAGCTGCACATCTCACTCTTATTTCCTTTCAGGAAGAGATTGCACTCTCACACATGAGCTTTTCTCAAGAAATCTGGTTTTGGATCCAGACTTGGCATCCTCCGTCTATAACAGCTTGCACTCAGCCTCTTCCCCCAGAAACAGCTCAGATTTTGAACAACTTTGTGCCTTGGGACTCTTTCTAGGATTCCTGATTCTGTGCAAAAATACTTTGGCCTTCATGAAACCAATAACCGGCGACGAAAATCCCGAGCAGACTTTCCCAACATATTCTCACAGCTGAGCTMCACACTGAAGGTGCTCTGCAGGCAGCAGCCCCTCCTGGCAAGCCAGAGGGGAACCTTGTCATTAGCTGTGCCAAATGGAGCGGTACGAAGCCTGTCTCAGCCATACCTCATGTTCTGCCCACCTCCAAGGCCTTCACACCCGAGGATGTGCTGCTTTCTCTTGGGATCAAGACCCTCTCGGCAGGGCTGGGAAGTGGGGCACACTCAAACCATTGCGGAATAACCTACAGTCCCAGCTTGTGTGTGCAGACAACCTCCAGCCTGGCTAAGGAAAGGGTGTGTTTTTTTCTCTGTTTCCCTCCAGCTGGAATCAAATGTGAAATCTTCTCATAAATGCAAACTGAGAGATTCTTGTTTTCTCAAAGGACACAGGGCAAAGACTTGAATTTCTTCTCCCAGCCAACACTGAGGGAGTTCCCCTCCTAGAGGGAGGGTGCCTGCCAGCCTCATGGGGCGTCAAAGTGCCTGGAAAAGGGTAGTGCTGACCAGGAGCACCATGTGCCTGCAATTTGAGATCCATCCCTTTGCTCTCTAGCAGATATCACCGCTGCTGCTGCTCCCCATTGTGTCACCTGGTCAGTGTGACTTCTCACAAGTCCTTATTCATGAGGAAAGGGACATCTGGTGTGTTGTCCCAATGCTAGTGTTAGCTCTAGGTTTTATTTGACATTGCCACTGTCCAGAGAAGCTTTGGAAAAAGTCATCATGCAGAGCTTCCATTAAATGGTTCAGGAACCACTAYGTTGCCATGTGCATAGGAATACATATTAAAAATATCACACATGTAGTCTCACTGTGAGACATAAACTCAACACCATATGTTTAGAAGAAAAACTCACCACTAAAGTAGCTCCTCTTAAAAAAAAAATATTTGAAAATGAACTGTTTTGAGGTTAAAGAAAAAGGTTTCCTGTAGAAGTAGACATCCTGAAAGAGTAGAATGTACACAGCTGGGATATCTCTCTTATTTTGTTTTCATTTCCTTTTGCAGTCTTTTTGTATTTTAACAAGTTCACTTGGGCATTGYGAGCCAATGCTGGCTGTGCATCTATGTTCACTAGACTGCCTGGGGCTCTTCCCTTGCAGAAGTCAGGTCAGGACCAGGCTCTGTGCACAACCACCCACAACCCCAGAGTGATAGTTTTGCTTTGTTCTGTTCCTCACGCACTRTCCCTGTCACAGAAAACCATTTCTTGGTCTGAACTGAGACAGAGTGAAAAGTAAATTGTTTGTTCTTTCCCTTGAGGCTGAGCTCAGAGTTCTGTTTTCCTAAAGTGTTCAAATCAGCTTCAGGTTTTGTGTTGTGGCCAAATACCATGATCTGTATTTCTCTTTTTCAACAAAAGCAAATTTTTGTTCACTCTTCATACCTCTTACTTCTGCTCAAGATAAATAGATGTATTTCTGTCTGTCAGCTGATGAACTTTGTTTCCATTTCCCTGAGCACCTTCTAAGCAGCCATCCAGCCTTCCTCTCTTTTGTTATCATATTTTGCAATCGCATATGCAGGGTGACAGGCAGAAGCCAGCACCTCTAGGCTACCCAGGTCTTGTATTTCATAGCTGGAATAGAAATAGCAAAGATCAACTCCTGTGTGCATGGTATCCCCTCATTCTCCAAGCTTTCTACAAGAAGCAAAACCCTTCCAATTGCACCCATGAAGGTATTTTTGCATTTGCCTACCAAAAAAAAAAATTAGATTAAGTGATCCTGTTGAGTTGGTTTTGCTGTCTTTTTTCACTCTGCATAGAGCGCCCTGATAAATAAACAGACATGTACAGACTCCACACCCTAGTAGGGAGGAGAGTCTTTACTCCTGGCAGGCAGCAGCCTGATACAAGGTGAGATTAAGCAGCAGCAGGAACGGGGCAGAGATGTGATCTGAGCTAGAGAGAATTGGAGTTGAAAGCTGAGAAATAAGCCAGTTTATCTRGGCTCCTCCATAAAAGAGCTGCTGCTGTGACAGATACACAGCCTAATGGCACTTGAAGGGGTTAATACACCTGGAAAGTGAGTTTTCAAATKAACTCCTTTTCCTCTTGGCCTCAGCATAAGGCAGTGCTCTATTAGACTTGACCTTTCTTAATGTGAATTAGCAGCTCAGTGGAACAGGATCCAGAAGCCAGAGTCCCTTCCCTCTTCACATCCATGCATTAATGTAACAAAAGCAAAAAGGTGTCAGGAAGGCTAAGAATAACTGAACAGATCTTGTGCCAATTTGGAATAAAATATAGGACCCTCCAGAAGTGGAAGTAACTTGGTTGCTTCTGAACTCTAGGTGAGGCAGGCATTTTAACTCACCCACCTCCAAACCGCAAAAGAAAATGAAACATGGGCAAATTCAGGTACTGAATTTAAAATAAAAAATAAATAAAATAAAATGAAACTAGTCAGTTCATCATTTTGGTAGGACAAACAAGAGGAAATGCCAAATTATGTCTCCAGAATATAAAYTACCTTTTCTCTCCTGAAACAGATTTGCTCAATGCCCTTCAATAGAAGTACTCCCTCTCCCCATTCCACTGATTTCCTGGGAGGGTTTCCTCACCCATTCCCCTCGTTCAAAATGTTTCATCAATCTTGTCACCTTGGTTCTACCCTGTCTCATGAGGAAATGGATGGAGCCCAGCTAGACACGAAGATGTGCCATCCAGGAAACCAGACCAAAACTGGTATGTTTAAAAACGTGTTTGAAGAGARCACACGACGACGGGGGGGTGGAAAGGGAGCAGGGAATGTTTTTCAGCCAATGATTTACTTCCCCCCTTCTTCTCACACACACTTGCTGTTGTCCAGCAGCCCAGAGAAAGAAATACATTAAATACATTTTCTTTTTTTYYTTTTTTTTGGTGGGGGTAGGAACAAGAAATGATAACCAGATCCTCATGGCACGTCTGTCTTTAGGTCCCTATGGGAGCCACAGCTGTGCAAAGAGGGGAGAGCGAGGCAAAAGAAGTAGAAGGGGGTGGTGTCCAACTTCAACTTTCTAGAGATGGAGTTATTTTAAGCAATATCTTTGAAACAAAAACCCGTGTGTTCTCCGCTCTGCAACGCGCTGGGCAAGGCTCAAACACCGGGCTGGGTTGCCCGGGGTCGCAGGCCCCGCCAAAGAAAACAGAGCTCTGAGGTGGGTCTGAGGCAAAGCTGGTCACCGGCGAGGAGCGATGGCGCGGCCAAGCCCAGGGAGCGTGCCCTGCTTGGTAAACAGGGCCCGCAGCACCGCCGGCCCTGCTGGCATTGCCCTTCCCTTCCCACATGCTCGGCGTACGCTGCTCCCTGCAAACGCTCCATGAGGTGTGGGTGAGATACGGGGGCACACGAGCTCCATGTGCCTTTCATGGGGGCACACGAGCTCCGTGTGCCTTTCAGCCCAGGCTCAGCTTTGGTTTGTTTTTCAGGTTTTGATCTCCCCAGGCCTGGTCTCCCTCTGGATCCACCTGCTCTGCTGTGGCAGTGAGCGGAGTGGAGGGGATCCACCCGCTCCACTGAGCCGTGAGGTGTGGGTGAGGCATGGGGGCACACGAGCTCCATGCGCCTTTCAGCCCGGGTCTGGCTTTGGTTTATTTTTCAGGTTTTGATCTCCCCAGGCCTGGCCTTCTCCTGGATCCACCCGCTCCACTGTGCCAGTGAGGGCAGCAGGAGGGGATCCACCCGCTCCCATGTGCTGTGAGGCATGGGTGAGGTATGGGGGCACACGAGTTTCCTGTGCCTTTCAGCCCAGGCTCAGCTTTGGTTTGTTTTTCATCTTTTGATCCCCCCGGGCCTGGCCTCCTCCTGGATCCACCCGCTCCACTGTGCCGTGAGTGAGGCATGGGGGCACATGAGCTCCGTGTGCCTTTCAGCTTGGGCTCAGCTTTGGTTTGTTTTTCATGTTTTGATCCCCTCAGGCCTGGTCTTCTCCTGGATCCACCCGCCTTGCTGTGCCAGTGAGGGCAGCAGGAGGGGATCCACCCGCTCCCATGTGCCGTGAGGCGTGGGTGACGTATGGGGGCACACGAGTTTCCTGTGCCTTTCAGCCTGGGTCTGGCTGTGGTTTGTTTTTCAGGTTTTGATCCCCCTGGGCCTGGCCTCCTCCTGGATCCACCCGCTCCGCTGTGCCATGAGTGAGGCATGGGGGCACATGAGCTCCGTGTGCCTTTCAGCTTGGGCTCAGCTTTGGTTTGTTTTTCACGTTTTGATCCCCTCAGGCCTGATCTTCTCCTGGATCCACCTGCCYTGCTGTGCCAGTGAGGGMAGCRGGAGGGCATCCATCCGCTCCCATGTGGTGTGAGGCATGGGTGAGGCACTGGGGCACACAAGCTTCCTCTGCCTTTCAGTCCAGGCTCGGCTTTGGTTTGTTTTTCAGGTTTTGATCCTCCCAGTCCTGGCCTCCTCCTGGATCCACCCGTTCCACTGTGCCAGTGTGGGGAGCGTCACGCTGGCCCTCAGGCCCATCGGGCCTCGGAGAGGCCATGTCCAGTCACACGTTGCTTCCCCAGCAGCAGCTCCCACCCTCACACCTCAGCCCCCCGCACCTATAAAACCCCACATGCACTCAAAGGAAAGATTTTATTCACAGTTTCTCGGGACTCTAGCYGGTCAGAGTGACCACAAGATACATTGGAAAGTCTCTTTTCCTAGCTTGATGGTCGAAGAAGGAGTCAGAACTCTTCATTTTGTTGTTTATTGTATGTTATCTATAAAATTCTTTCTCCCGGCCTGCTGAGGTCTGCTCAGCAAGACAGTCAGAGGCATTCTGCCTGCCCCCACGTGGTGTTGTCTTTTTATATTAAAAACTATGTGTATAATATTTACAATTACTTTCTAATACCTATCACCTATGTTAGACAGTGAGCTTCTACTCTAAACCAATCTAAAAGTGCCAACATCACAGCAGGAGATGAAGGCTAAGAAGAAGAAGAAGAAGAAGGAGAAAGGCTGGACATGCCCAAATTCCTCTATCTTGCCCCCTGAACCTCTATTCTAAAAACCCCAAAAGTTTATTTTTCACTCCGGGATAAATTCATTATCATTCTACTTAAAATTTCGTGGCTTGTAATTCCTCATACAAGGTTGGTAATTGTTTTTTCCAAGGGCTAAATCAAAGGCACAGGGGTCTTGGGCTCTGTGCCAAGSTCTCTGAGCCCCCTGGGCAGGGGCTCGAGTCCTCCAGGGCAGCCAGAGGAATTTCCTGTGTTCTGACCATGGTTCCACACTGAGCTTAGGTATGGGTGTAAACTTCCTCAAAGGTGACAAAGGTTTCCCCCTTTCCCTGAACGGGGAAGGATCGGTTCAAACACATCCTCAAAAGCCAGGTGTTACTGTTAACTGAGTTTTAAAAGCTGTCCCAGATCAGAAAGGTATTAAACTCCATTTTCAGGTAGAAATAAATAAGCTGCTTTTCCAAGAAACTCAAAGCTGTCACATTGGTTTTGACCAAGTGGAAAATCACTTTCTTCTCCTCACATATTATGAAGGAAAATGGTTGCAAGGCAGAAGGATTCCAATCTGCCAGTGGGTTTTGGAGTGTGCTTACAGGCTGCTGAAGTTCTTGGGTGCATATGAGAGAGAATGGGAGATCCAAGGCCATCTTGGAGACTGGAGAAAATAATGGCAAAATCATCACCCTATTTCCTTCTCTGGCTGCCTTCTTGGGAGTCAGACAATGACATTTTCATGGGTTGGGGGAACAATCAGAGAGGGAGAAAAGAGATAATAAGTACTTTAAAAATACTTTTAAGTATTTTAAGATCAGATCTCCAAGCATGCAGATGCTACAGCAGTTAGGCTTTGTGGAATTTCTTATGGTTAAGGGCTTTTGCATTTGTGAAAATGCACAAGTTGAGGAATAAAGCCTAATTCAAATGCCCTTTGTTCACTAAATGATCATTTTCCCTCTGAATTTGCTGAATGCCAACAACTCATAGTCAGTGGGGAGCAGAGGGTACTCAGCATTCTGGAGAACTAGCCCCAGGATGGATAAGTATTGCATTAAGTCTCCTTAACATTTCACAGATTTGGCTGATTTTCAAGATCTTTAAAGCATGACACCATACATTTGTCCYGTTTTTTTCTGCCTTTGGTGTGGGTGTGTGCCCATGGAGGGAGGGCTGGTATAGGAATTTATCTCAAAAAGCAATCTTTAAATCCAGCCTCTTGTTTTCCCAGGGGTATTTGTTTACATAAAAGCCTGTGTTGTGGCAGCAAGCACTAATGTGTTTGAAAATCTGTCAAGAGTAATTAATTTATCCTCCTCCTACCAAGCTCTTGGATAAGTTAGCATTATCCCCATACTGTAGCAAGAGAAGTGAGAAAAGAAATTAACCCATGAAGGGCATAAAGGAGGCTGTCAGAGAGCCAGAAAAGAAACACAAATCTCAAGAATTAACAGCCTAATGCCTTAACCACATGAATATCCTTTCTAAGGTTTGATTTGTTGCCATATCCTTTTTCTGCTTGATCACTTAGGACAAAATGACCTGTCCCCAGATAACATTTTATATGTTGGAACTAAAAATAGGAATTCTCCTCTCCTACTCTTAAATTRTAGCATTGTAAGCATACAGTATGGGAAATAGTGGGAAAAGAAAACTAGGGTTCAAGAGGAAAAACAGATAAAGACCAAGTGTGGGAGAAGAAGAACACTACAGAGAGAAAGAACCTTTGGTAGAGTGTGCAAGGGATCCACCTCCAAATATTTCTCACAATTTAAGGATTTTCTTGCTGCCTCCCTCCATGCCCTGCAGAGAAATAAACATGGGATTGAAGAGCATTTGTTTTAATCCTCACAGGTGATGTGCATGTATGTGCAAAGGTTTGCCTGCTACTCCTTTAATAGGAATTCAGCCACCAAGTGGGATTGGCACAGACTAAAAGCTGCAGGAAAACAATCAAATATCCCCCATTCACTTTCTTAGGTTTTTGCCCTTACCTCGAAACACAGCTTTGCATGAGTTTACAAGTGACCATAGAGCTGAGGCTGGTGATTTTTCTGTTGTCTTTTTAGTACAAAAAATACAAGATTCTTTAAACACAATACCGTCACCTCAAGTTAGTTTCCCAACAGCTTTGCAGTGCCAGTTCCTGACCTGCCAAGTCTCACAATCTCTGGTCAAAGATTCCCTCAGCTGTCTCCTGTCCCACAGTCCATCAGTGCGGGGCTGGCACTTCACTTAGCATCACATCACAGCTTCTCTCTGGCTCTGGGACCATCTCATCCTGCATGGCACCAAATTGTCTGCCACCCACCCACTCTGCCACCAGGGTTTCCAGATAAGAGGTTATTCATCCACTATGTCCCACTGAGTCTACCATCCTATTTTCTTCTGAGGAATCTGCATAGGGAAAAACCCTTTCAGTGCAGGATGTCTTTAGCCGTGGCAAGAAAATCCTCTCCTACACCTCTCTTTCTGTTGTGCTTTCACATTGTGGGAACCTGGGTAGTGATTAGCTGTATTATAAAGCATTTCCTTACTGCCAGTGCCTGCTTTTGTTAAATTAGAGCTCCACAGAAGGACATATTCAAGCTAGAGTTATGTTCCTTAGAAAGAAAATGTAGTTCCAAGTTACCTTTGGGTCTTAAGGGAAAAGCTGCAACATGCTCAGGGTGAGGGTTCCCAGAAGCACTCGGCTCTGGTAGAAGAACAGGCAGCAGCTGTCACACAGATGCACAAGCCAGAGGACACCTTTAGCTGCTCACAGGGTAAGAACATGCCACATCTTTGGGAAGCTCAGCTCCAGAGCAAACTCCCTGCCTTGTGCCACACACTTCCTCCTTCCTACCAGCATGGCTCTGGTGTAAGGTCTTTATAGAGCAGCCCAAGAGAAGCTGGAGACRTTCTGCAGCATTGTAGCTTGGGTAGAAATTTCTGACTGGTCATGCAACCAAAAAAAGCCAGGTGTTACCTCGATAAGGTCCTGTCTATGCAGCCAAAGAGTTACAGAATCATTTAGGTTTGAAAAGACCTCAAAGGCTGAGTTCAACCTTTGACTAAATACCACCCCATCAACTACACCAAAGCACTGAGTCCAGTTGTTTCTTGAGCATCTCCAAAAATGGGATCTCTACCACCTCCCTGGGCAGCCTGTTCCAATATTTGACAACCCTTTCCAGGAAAAAATACCCTCTGATGTCCAACCTGAACCTCCCCTGGTGCAGCTTGATGCCATTTCCCCTTGTCCTGTTGCTGGTGGTCTGGGAGGAGACCAACCTGACCTGGTTGTACCCTCCTATTAGGAGAGTGAGAAGGTTCCTCCTGAACCTCCTTTTCTCCAGGCTGAGCCCTCCCAACTCCCTCAGCCACTCCTCAACAGGCTTGTGCTTCAAATCCTCCCTCARCTCCATTCCCTTCTCTGGACATGCTCCAGACCTCAATGTGCATCTTGCAGTGAGGGTCCAGAACTGGACACAGGATTTGAGGTGTGGCCTCACCAGGGCCCAGCACTGGGGGACAATCACTGTCCTAGCCCTGCTGGCCACACCATTGCTGATCTGAGCCAGGTGCCATTGACCTTCTTGGCCATCTGACCCCACCTGGCTCATCTTCAGCCACTGCTGACCAGCACCTCCAGGGCCTTTCCACCAGGCATTTCCAACACTCTGCCCCCAGCCTGGAAGGGCAGGGGGTTGTTGTGACCAGGGCAGGCAGACAGACTTGGTGCCTTCAGATGGCAGCACCCTGGTTTCAGCATACTGATGACTGGCGGGCAGCACACCCAGGGTGGCACCTGTGCCCTGCAGTGTAATTGAGTGCCAAAACTTCTCTTAACATCTGACCATGAGGTACAATTGCTGCCTTTGCTCAAGAAAAAACACTGTCTGTGGTTCTTGGAGGTTATTGCTGTGCTAACAGCTATGATGTCATGGTTCAGGGTAGCTACAACACATTTCCTCCTGAAGCCAAAGTGCTAATAAAAGTCTAAGCAGAATTAAAATAAAACTTAATTATAGGGTCCACCTAAGCCTTTAATAGGGATGTCTACATTCATCATTATACTCAATAGATAGACCTTTCTCTACYATGCAGGAAGGAAATTGTAGAAAAATGGCTAAATTGATCATGGAAGGCATTTAGTGTCCTTTGTCAGACAGCAAAGGATTTGTTATATTCAGAAATGTGGAAAATGCCTCACTTGGGCGATCAGATCTTAGTTGAACTCTTTTGGCTATGAGCAGCAAGTCACTTGATTGTTATGTGTGAGTATCCCAAGAAATGGCAAAGATGGGCAGGCCTTGGGATTATGCTGTACCTGAACATTTTAAGAGTAACTGGGAGTCCAATTCACGTAGGTCCATCATCATTTGGGAGAAGCCCAGCCAAGAACCTTCTGTGTCATTAAAAACAAACCYCCATGAGCTGCCAGCAATCTGAAGGAAGCAGGTAATACTGTCCTTCAGCAGGAACATTGTTAGCAAGATTGGAAAAATAGTGCATAATGAGTTTTTTGTGTCTGGGTGGATAATGAATGCTTTTTTCATGTCTACAGGGCTTTTACAGGTGAAATGTGAGCCAGCATTATGCCAAACCCACATCAGCTACCCTCTAAAATTGGCTGCAAGGCACAATCATATTCTCTGTTCCTTCTCTCCTCTTTATCTCTTAAAAGGATAATTCCTGACAATTTACATAAATAGGCAGATGTGGGCAGGAGGGCTTGCTTGCTTACTTTCTGGAAAGTGCTTAAGGTGAGGTCTTCTGTCTCCCCTAAGGAGCCATTTACTTGCACAAAGGGAGGTAGGATACAAAAGATCCTAATATTCCTTACTCTTTAATCTTCCTAAACGGGCTTAGTGCAGAGCTCAGCCCTTGCTGTGAGAGGCAGAGCTCTGCTTTGCAGACTTGCTGCTGAGCAGATGACACCATGGGCAGCTGGGGTGGAAGTGGTGATGTGGAGAAAGAGGTACAGTGCTTTCCAGTGTCCCATTTCCAGCAGGGACATTGTCAGTGCTCCTGGCTGATGTCACACTCCTGTTGGACATGCAGCCAGGAGCAGTTCCTCCCTGGGACAGTCTCAGAAGAGGCTGCAGGCACAGTTTGGGTGGGAGGACTACACCCCCATGAATTAATGCATCCTGTAGGATATGTATGGCATTCTAGGCAGGACTCCTGGTGCTCCCAGGGACTTGCAGGCCCTTTAAAGAACAGACCTGGCAAGTACCTGTCTGGAGAAGGCACTGCTCTGTTCTTGGTTCCTCTGGGAGAGCATGTGTGAGGGTGTGAAGGAGGTATTTTCTCTTTGCCAGTGAGCAAAGAAGCCTCCTAGAAAACGACCCACTCGCTGCCAGTGTTTCACAGGGAATGTTACCCACATTACACCTGGCACAGAGGCACAGCCAGCTTGGAAACAGACATTATGAAAGAAAAATAATGGCTCAGCATTTCAGCCCCGGTGGTACAATGGGTTTATTTTCACCGCGCCACGGAGTGAGCGGGAGAGCTGAGGCTGCTGAGCTGTGCTTCTGGACCTGACCTAGTATCACAGAAAGGCTTTGTGCCATGTGGATATGCCAGCTTGACYGGAGCAGCTTGGAACCTTCTGCCCTCTGCTGCTTTACCTGCTGCCGACATCAGCATTCACATTCAGTTTTACTCAGAGTCTCCTCTATACCTCTGCCCTTCCACTGTTTCAGCAGTCCCCTTCCCTGGCATAACAGCAGATAAAAAAGGGGTGTCTAGGTCTGGGTCCTTTCTTTTCTACCAGTAGTTTTTACTTTTGGAAATCTCTGTCCCAAAAGTCAATCTGAATTCCTCTTTCATCTTTTACCAGAGGGTTTAAGCACCTCAAAGACACATTTTATGAGATGGGTGGGTTCTTTTGTCTTTGTTTTGGGGGGTTCTTGGTTTTGGAATATCAATATAAATGGGACAMAGAAAATGGCTGCTTTGAGACTGTTTCATTACCACGAAAATGAGCTGAACTTCTACCTCATTTCAATAATATAACTAAGTTACTTTCTTCTTAGCTCCTTGTGGGTTTCTGTTTGTCAAAGAAATTAAACAGTTGGAAAGTTTCAGGCTTCAAAAACCAGGAGTTTTCTTGTGCATTGGCAATGTTGAGTACATCTCTGCACACAAACTATCCCAGGACTTTGACTAACTGTTACTCCAACCACTAATCCTTCACTTTCCTGTCCTAACTAATAAAAATCGGGCAATCCTCATGCATGTCCACCTCTGGGAAGGATGCTGCCTTTGTAGTCTGAAAGACAGTCAATTTTCTGTCAAAATGGAAGGCATTTTACATGGATGAAAACTCTGTTTCTGATTCCATGTGCCTGGTTCAGTAAGATTTATGAACCAGGTCCCCCAGACAACCTGAAGCACAGCTCAGAATTAATTACCTTCTGAAGTAGGTTACAAGAAATTTTTATTTAACCTTATTTGTCTCTCTACTTTCATCATAGGTTTTGGGATTTTCTTTTATTCCCAGGGTAACCAGGAGATACAGAGCAAGTAAAGGAGCCAGAAAAACAGACAAACAGAAGTATCTGCTAACCTGTTGACTCATCATTTCCTGAATCCTATGGTGACTTTAGAAACCAGAGATGGAAAAGCTCCATCACATTATCTTATCTATCCCACTGCCAAAGAAGGTTCAAGCATGGGACGTTGTTTGCCAAGCTACTTTTCAGTTTCCACTTCTAAGTGAGTTGACCATATCTRCATCAGATGGTCTAATGTTGCAAAAGCTAAAGCATTTTTCTTGGTGCTGCAGAGCCTTGTTTACTAAGTTTTGGGCAGAACCGAGCAGATAGTTGTGAATGATGAGCACTGCTCTTGTAAATAGGTGGTGCCCTGGACAGTGATCATAAAATCATAGAATAGTTTGGATCAGATGTAACATTTAAAGGTCAGCTACTCCTCCCTTCCCTGCAATGAGCAGGGACATCTTCAACCACATCAGGTTGCTTAGAGCTCCATCCAACTTGACCTTGAATTTTTCCAGGGATGAGGCATGGTCAACTTATTCCAGTGTTACCACCGTCATTGTAAAACATTTCTTTCTCAAATCTAATCTAAATTGATCTTCCTTCAGTTTARAAACATCCTCTCTTGTCCTGTCACAAAACACCTTGATAAAAACTTTGCCTCTATCTTTGTTATAGGCCCCCTTTAAGTACTGAAAGGTGCCCTGGAGCCTTTCCTTCTCCAGGCACAAAAAATCCCAAATCTCCCAGCCTTTCCTCACAGCAGAGCTGCTCCATCCCTCTGATCATCCTGGTGTCCTACTGGTGAGTTTTACAGATAGCTGGCTGAGTATGAAAGCTGGAAATATTTTGAGAGGAGAAGTGAATAAGACACAAATACAATTTGATGACTGAGCAGAAGCCAAATATGATGCTATGAGGTTGTGTTTATTTTTCACCAGCTAACCTTTGGGTTAAACCTGTCAGCAATACCATTCCCCAGAAGCTTCAAAGCAGGGAAGATCACACTGGGAAAACAATTCTGGCTCCAAGGTCTAGAGATATTCAACATAGAAACTTTTTCCACATCGTTCTCATCAGTTTTGTTCCACTCCTGGTGTTTGCCAGCAGCATCCAGTCTTTTCTGCTTGACATCATTTTATTTCACATGAATTTAGAGCTGTTGAAAGGTGCAGGCCTTTCTGCCTTAGATGCTGGCTTTTCTGTATACCTGTGAACTAGGCAGCAGCTTGGAAAGCTTTCCCTGGTTGTCCTGCCAGGACATCCTAGTCCTGAGGACAGAATTCATTGCCCATCTCATTCATACTCAARCTTCCAAGATATCATTTCACAGATCCTAGATGTAAGGCCCTGAAACAGTCATCTGAGCACTCAKTCTTGTCACATTCCAGGCAGTATTGTAGTGAAATTATAAATGGGATATGACAACTTCTACACAGGTAAGTAGGCAGGATTTTTCTACTCCTTCCTTAACTCTCCATTCCAGGCAGCAACAACAACAATTACGGTATAGTGCAGTGATATAAACACTACTGAGAAACTGGATATAAAATTGATTGGTCATTAAAGGAGATCACCACCAACTGTAGCCCAGTTTCATTCCAAGAGTGACAATAAGGYCATCATCAGGTGCACCAGGGATGGAGACCCAACCAGGTTTTAGTCCACATAACACCTCCAGGAAGGGAAAAGCCTGTTGGGCATAGTCTGACAGCAAATGTACAGAGAATGTGTGAGAAGCCTTTGCCAGATCTGTGCCTTTGCAATTCAGACACATTTCCTCTGTGTTGGCACTTCCAGAGGAGGATGGATGGTCCCCAAGGGAAACCTTAAAGGCTTAACTGATTACAGAAGATCATAATAAGGTGAAGCAAATGAGAAATAGGCACTCCTTGAAGATAAGAGGTCATTCACAAACAGAACTTCATAAGCCTATTCAAGTCTTCTAAGCATCCCTGGGACAGAGTGYAGAAAGCTCTGGGTGGCCTTTTAAACTCACACAGGGAAAACAATTAACATAAAAAGGTCCCTTGGCAAAAACCAGAACCTTCACCCATCATGGGAACACCAGAAGAGTTGCTATGYAATTAGTTTCTTACCTGCCTGTGTAAGGTGCTTGAAACGTCCTGTGTTTCTTTCAAGACCTGTGTGAYTTGCCATTCTAGCTTTTCTTACAGGCTGCACATGTAACTCTACTGACTTCAACAAAAAATTATTTCAAAACATTTTGATGAAGACATTAGATCATCGCAAGTCAGAAGCAGGCCTGGTTCTGATGGACACCCAGATTAGGCTGTAGCACAGTGTTTACACCTCTCTAAAATGAAAAAAAGTAGTCTTAATTCTAAGTGGCAAGGCAAAAAAACCCAAAACATTATGAAATTACTCTGCAAGTCCCAAAGACTTGTCTTCTTGTTTATGGCAAGAAAAAACTTACATCACCTACAGTGTTTCTTTGCCATTCATCTCAGTTTTCTTTTCACCCCTAGCCAGATAYTATTTACATTTTTTTCTTCCTTCTGTTGCATTTTGTCTTCTAGCAAGAAATAGTTGCCACCTGAAAATATAACAATGCTTAAAATAAATGTGCACTTAAATGAACAAACCACTTAAATTCAAACATGTGAGTCAAAATACGTTGTGTTCACTAACTGTTGTCACAATCCACGAATAAGAGAGTATCTGGGATGTAAGTGGCCCTCATGCACTGTTTCCAATTTTGCACCAAAGTGAGAAGCTATTTTCACTTATTTGTTTCTGAGCCTGGTCCTGGGCAACAAACTCTGTATGATTTAGGCTTTTGTGTGATGTACTGTACACTTTGATTATGGCAAATTGCAAAGGACATCAGTCCCCCAATAGAAGCAGGTATATTAAACCSTGATAGAGGATCTCCTAGTGAGCAAAGCATCTCCTGCATAGAATTACAGACTGATACTCTGCTGAGTGGATTTTATTATTAAAAATACATGGTAAATCATAGGCCACATATGCTCCYGATTTCACTGATTTTAAAAATAGAAAGTGAAAGCTCCCAGCTGGGGGCACAGCTGCTGCTGAACACTGGTAGAAATCATAGCCAGGAGTGTCACTTGCAAATGCAGCAGCCTGAAACTGAAGCAGTGGGAGAGTTTGGTTTCTCCTCAGCCTGCAGCTGAATCTTGGGGGTGGGGTGGGCTTCCACAATGCTTGAAGGGTCAACTGCCTCTTCTCTAAGGCAGATGCAGACAAGTTTAGCTGCAAGATTCTCAAATARTGACAGTGCTTAGCCAACACTGTACTTCCAACAAGCCAATGTCATTGTTGCGATCTCTTTTTAAAATCATTCAAGTCTTAGCACTTAAAAAAATGCATCCATATGGATTGTCAGGACAGAGCTGGGATACAGGCTTCATGACACCAGGTACTAGTGAGGAAGAAGAAAGGCACCTATTGAGGACAGTTGATGGCAATTTTCAGCATCTACAGAAACAGCAAAGGGAAGAAGAGAAGGGAAGAGAGGAACGGAAAGTGGCTGTGTTGTGCCTTTTGTGCCAGCATCTCCCTCAAGTAATATCCTGCTGCCTTTTAGATGGAAGGGTCTGCAGGAAGGAGAATTTCATGTGCAGGTTATTGGGCTGGACAGCTGCAGAGATCAAGCATCTCCTCRTCCAGCACTGARTCATTGCTGCCAAYGTGACAGTAGAAAAACCTATCCAGTGCTTGATTGTACTTTATTTGCTTTGTTTAAAATCCACCTAGTTGTTAAGTCTTATAAATATCAGATGTAGCTTCTTTCCCATATTCAGTACAAAGTGGAAGGTTTTTTGTATAAATGGACTTTAAAATGCAAATGWGAACAGTCCTTTGGCTTCTTCCCTYTCAAAAGAAAGAAAGAAAGAATGAAACTGTGAAAAGTGGTTTTAGCCTGTTGGTGAGGCTCTGTGCAGGGTCTGTGTAATGAGAGACTCCAAGGAGAGCAGCTGCTGCCTCCTGATCTTTAATGTCTGCAGTGCTCTTGACTTGTACAGCGGGGAAAAATAAGTAATGCTATCTTGTTTAATCATGCTGTCTTCTACCTTGCTTAGCATTTACTAACTGGACTGGACCACCTATCTTGAAGACCTGCTTTAAAGGCAGCCCTTTGATGGAAGCAACTCCAGACTGGGAAATTTTTTAAACAAGGGCACCCTCTAATGGAAACGAGAATGACAAAGCAACCACAAGCATTTAGGGTAGGGAACATACATTTTCTCTTCTCTGTGTATTTATGCTAAGCTTATGCAAGAATCAATCCCTCTCCTACTCTCAGAGGAATGGCTATATATTCTGCCTTTTAAACCTAAAATGAAAAAGGTTTGGGTTTTTTTCATTGCAGATCAAAGCTTACAAAAAATAACCTCCTTTTGCACAGAACCCAAAACTGCTTCACCAACCTGAAGACTAAAAAGCAGCTTGGCAACTGGTGGTCCAAGCTGTAAATTAACACAGGAGCTCTGGACACTGAGGCCGAAGACCACTCTGTTTAGGTTCCTTCTGTTTRCATTAACTATTTTTCCTGCTTCAAACTGCATCAGCAGCAAATGGGTTTTCCCTGAGCTGCTGCTGGTATTAGAAGAGAGCAATAATTGCTCCACAGCATGGAAGGACACAGTAATTGCTATTCTGTGAGCACTTGTGTCCTGGGGTGACTTTATGATGCRTGTATCCCCATTTGTTTTTTTTAGTCCAGAAATAAGTTTTGCATCTTTTAGACTGGTTCTGAGAGAGAAGTGGGGAGAAGCACGGAGTTTGTTTTCAGGAACTGCACTTGTTCCCTTGCATCCTTCTCCTGGACTGTGTTGTCTGCAGCATGGACAGACAGYGGGACACAGCTCYCCTTTGCTTTTTAATTAATTTTTAGCTAGCTGAGGCAGAGAAGTTCCCTGGACTGTGGTTTTTCTTTTTCCTGGACCTGTTTAACCCTGCTCTGGAYRRAACACCCAGCAGAGCACCRGCAGCTCCAGCTGTGGCCACCAGGCTGGGCCTGGGCCGTGGCATTTCCAGCACTGCAGGGACTGAGCAGAGACTGAGTGAGCTGAGCTACAGCACATGGAGGGGACTTCCTGAGTTTGTCCCTCTTCAGATTGGCAAGAGCTTTTATTGTTWAATATTGTTCAMAATTTTTTGTGCTGGTGAATGCTTTGYCTGCTAAATAAACAGGTTTTTTCTACTTTTCTCCAAGGAAATATTTTCCTGAACCAGTAGGGGAAGGGGCCTCTTGAATCTGCTTTCTAGAGGAACTCCTTTGGAGGTTTCCTCCCAAACTTGCCCTAAATCAGGACAACTTGTCCTTGCACAATCAGGCTCCAGAGCTCTTCCATATGAAGCAGTGTGAGCTGCAATCCAATGGTGAAGGCTGTGTTAGCAAACCCTCTCTTACCTATCAGAATTTTTTCACAGAGGGTGAAAAGCAAAATGGGAAGGCTACATCACACGTTCAGGATGATTCCAAATGATTTTGCTGCCTGCYCCTACAAGCAAGTTCTCTCCTGATTCTCATACAGAAGATGAATGACAGTGTCCCTGGAGAGGATTAAATTCCATGAGTGCTTACCAAGTTTCTTGCCTTAGAATTGCTCCTTCTCATCCTCTGCACCATCACGTGATTTCAGGGAGTGAATTGAGAGATGAGTTTGTCACAAAGGCTCTGATTTGTATGTTCCAATGGTATCAGAGGACTTCTGGAGGGTGCCACTGTATTTCCTTGCCATTTAATCATCAGCCAATTTCATTTTGCCCTGAGCACCCACGAGCCTGTCTGATACAAAGGACGTGCAAGCCCCAGGAACCACATCAAACAGGAGAGGGGTGCTCTGCCCAGGCTTGCCAGCTGTACCTACTRAATGAAACACGCTCAAGCATTTCCTGAGAAAGTCTGGTGAGTCAAATCAGGCCAGCAGCACAACCCAGCTGTGTGCATCTTCTGTTTTTCTTCTGCTACTSGTCCATAAAGTAACTAACACTGATTGCCTCAGCTTCAAAACTTGCATGTGTAAATCAATGCTATGTCTGTAGCATAGCACCCACATGGCTGTTGACGTAGTATTGTACTTAAGGCTTCMAAACAGTTTTTATTCCAAGCGCAGTGTTTTCCCTTGCTCCTGAGCTTCTGAAAGGTTCTACTTTCTAGGCTGAAATTTTCCATCACTATGTTCAGCCAATGGCWTCTGGGAGAAAGTCTGAGGAAAATCCATTTGACCATTCTGTGAAACTGGAAAACAAAACAAAACTTTTCTGGAAAATTATTTAGGAATATATTAAGTTGCACATCCAGTGAGAAAAACACGAGCMGAAAACACAGCTGGGCTTTGACGAGGAAGCTGATTAGAGTTTTTTAAAGTTGCGATTCCCTGTAGATTTACTCTGATGCATCTCTCCTGATTTCACCCTTTGCTTGTACTGAGTTAGGTGACAATGGAGTTAGACAGCATTTTACCCCAGCACTAAGAGTTATCTCTTGGAATGTGCTGGGAATGCGAGTGTGCGGTTACTCAGAGGAACGCGAGTGTCACCACTGCGTAAGCAACACGTACAGTCCCTACCCTGYGGCCTGTGCCACGAGGGGCAGGAGCTGCCCCATGTCAGGACAGACACCACAGCTCTGCTGTACAAACTGTCCTCTTGCAAACGGCATTGAGAACCTGGAAATGCAGAYACAAGGGGAAAGAAAAAAATTAAATCACCTTGGGTGAATTATATTCACTGCAGTGTTCTCACACGTAAATTAAGTAAATATCACTTGGTATGTATTCCCTCTGTTGACATTTCTTGTATGTGCTTTTATTATTTATTTATGGGACATAAAAGGCAAAGAGATATTCCTACAGGATAATACTATTATCAACACAYTTCTACAAATCTCAATAACAGGCATATACACACGGCCCCTCCTTTTTATCTGTATCTGACTCCAAGCAAAAATTTAGTCTTCACATGACCCTCAGCATGCAGGATGAGTTTTTCCCACTTTTGTTTTTGCACACAGTGCCTCTCTGGTTACCCACAAAACAAGGCCAGCAAGTGGCCATGGATCAGGTCCTCAGTGAAACTTGCCAGGGTAATGCTGATGAATTGCATCAGCTGGAAGTCTGGCTTGCTGGTGTTTGGGAACTGTGGTGAGGGAGGTGACTAATGTGTTGCAGTGTTTCTTAAGCTTTGAGGCTGAACATCCTGAGGAAACTCTGATCTCAGAGCAAACCTTAAGGAAGTGCCTTGTGTATGTTGTGGGAGAGGAAGGCTAGGAGGATGGATGAGAGGGAATGGATTTTTAGGGGATTTCTAATGCTCAAGACTTGGCAAAACCAGACCTTGGGACAAGCTCACATTAATAAATGGAGCTTGTTTTGCTGTGTCTAGAGAAAAACTGACTTAGTGAGAAAGAAATGGAAAAGATCTTGTGTTAGAAGTTTTAAGATGTGCTAGAAAAATTCATACAGAAAAAGAAGGAAAAAGAAAAGGTAGAAGTTTACATTTCCACATCTCTTTTTTTCTGCCCTTTATCTTCTAGCCRTTTCCAAAGAAGGAATTTGGTGTTTGCATCTTTGGACAGGAAATGGTTTCATTAAACCAGTCTCAGGAGCTAAACCTTTCTGTGAGGATCCTGGGTCAGAGCCTTTGTCACAGCTGAGCTCTCTTACCCCATGGGCAAACTGAACAGACCAGTGGGTTGTAGCATTCCTGGAACTCCTTCCTGATTCATTCAGCTGCTTCAGAGTGATCCAGATAGGTTAGTCTGATAAGTAGACCAGGAAGATAAAGCAATTGCATTTGGTTAAGCTGGAGCAAAGAAATTGCTTCAGCCAGTGAAAGTGAATTARGCAAATTCATTTTACAGGCCTCCATCATGTGGTTCTTTAAGAGTATCATCCAACTTAGCACACCAGGAGTTTAAGTTTGGAAATATTGGGAAATTATGAAGGCAGGGGAACAGTGAWATAATGGGACAGACATCGAGGGTAACCTGGTCACAGCAGCCACTGCGAGTGGCTCAAAGAACAACTGTTTGTTCCCTGGTATGCGTGAGCCAGACCTCCCTAGTGCTGAAAGGAGGAGGGAAGGGAAATAAAGCCCTTTGCATGCACCGCCAGCGTGCTCCTCTCTGGAAACTTTAAACACGGGAGCCCTCCCATGGCAGCTCTTTGGAAATGTGTGCTTTGTCAGAATGAAAGCGTCACCRGGAAGGTGCTGAAACACAAGCAGAGAGAAACACGGCTATAAGAGGAACCTGTACCTGTGCATGGTGGGCGTGACTGTGGGTGTACACAGCTACTAAATATTAGTGGGCAAGCCAGCCACATGCTGCTTGTGTCGGGCAGATCACAAAACTTAACCCAATGRCAGCCCAGCAAGTTAAGCCTAGCCTTGAACACTGAAACTGTTTGCACCTGTGAGAGGCTGACAGGCTGCCCGCAAGCCCAGAGCCTCTGCCCCTGTTTATTTGGGAGCTTTGATGCTAAGGGGTACCCTCTGTGCACCTGGAGTGCCAAGGTGAGCCAGCCTGTAGAGGAAGGCTGAATGCTTCACACAAAATTCTCTTCTCACAGCAGTGTGGCCCGGAGGTGATGGGYGACTTGCAGCACTTATTTAAATCCTCTAAGAGATACAGATGGCCTGGCTGGGCCTGAAGCCATCCCAACACTGCTGGTTGTGAGCTTGTAGATAAAGCTGTGCATGCAGGGCAAGATCCTCCAGCAGTGCTCATCTGTCCAGCAGGTCCCTGCCACGGCGTGTCCATGCAGGGAGGCTCATGTGGTAACACATGACAAAGGACRGCAAAAGTCTCTCTGGGGTTCAGGGATCATCACTCACCCACACTCAGTTCACTCAGCACCCACTGGATTTACAGCTGGAATAAGCACCCACAAGGGATCTGGAGGGTGCTCGTGGGAGTTTTATTCTCTGCTGACCCCACAGTGGCTGTCCGTGTCACAGCCCCTGTTGCTCTAAGCTGCCTTGGGGACTTAGAGGCCAGTTCCAGATCACATTTGTCCACAGAGGAGGAAAGAAATGCCAGAAAAAGGACTCTTTTCTCAGYATTTGTGAGTAGAGGGAGGGCAGGGCTAACCCTTTTGGGAGCATCATGCACTTAAAACCACATCAGCTGGTCATAAATTCACTCTTAAAGGGTGGTGGTTTCATGCCTGCCTTGGTATGCACTAATTGCTACAGTGGCTGTACCCTGTTAACAGAAATGCCCAAAATGAAAAAGACAGTTATTAATCACTGGAACTTTGCTAARAGGAAGACTTCACAAGCATTTCCCCAATGTCAGAAGACAGTAAATTTGCATAATTTTGTTCAAAAGAACAAAACTATTGAGCCTTAATTGACAAACAAAAAGCCTTTTGAACAGAAGTAACACATGTTGCCACATACTGCAAACTGTACCCTCTGGCTAACCAGCATCTACTCTTAGGCAGGTTCCAGACCAAGTTCTGAACCTCACTTGGTTAAACTAGTGCTTAAACAAACTTCAGTTTGCTTATTCAAAGCAGCAGCATCCAAAGACTAAACCTCAGTGTAATTATTGTGTAAGAGGTGAAAGACTAAACCTCAGTGTAATTATTGTGTAAGAGGTGGTGTCCGGGATTTTAATGCAAAGCACCTGCTTTTATCTTATGTGCTAGAATGTAAGGCTGGTGTGCAGCACTAGAAGGTAATTAGGTTGAACAGTTTCTCTAATCTTAGGGGATATTTTAAAGACTATAAATTTTAATTCAGCCATAAAGAAGTGTTTTTAGAATATATATCAACCTCTCTGGATTAATCAATTTTCATATTTGGTAATTGTGCAAGTCAGTGAAGTTAAGAAGATAGGCTGTTGTTGGGGATAAACACATGCACAGATATGTTTGTACAGATACATAATAAAAATCTCTCTAATGCTGTTTCCTTTTAATTATTTTAATTAATTTTAATTATTTAAAATAATTTCAATTATTTTAAATAATTTTTAATTATTTTAATTAAAATTATTTTAATTTCTTTCTTTACATGTCTCTTTGCAGTTATGCAAACCTGTCTGGAAGAGAAGAACACATGGAGAAGTCCCAGGGATCACTGATGCCAAGGCTCAGTGAGACCTACCTAACATTTGAGTGCCCACTGCTGGGGAATGACTGACCCATAGGGAACTAATATGGTAACTCCTGGTATTTTGAGACTGGCAAGTTAACAGTCACCTACTGTGCAAGCCCAGGATGTTTCTTTTTTTTCCCAAGCAAAGTTTCACAGGGCTTCCTATTCTGAATTCACACATGCTAATAATGCAATCGCACGTCTTGTTTGTTGCTCCTGCCTAATTATAAAATATATTTTTTCCTCTCCTAACAGAAGAGGAAGTACAAATATTTTTATAAACATAAATCTTAATTATGGAGGTGGATATTTATAAAACTAAAGCTCATGCTGCTCTTGTGGAAGGACAATTTTCCATCACAAAACAAGCAGCAAACTAAAGTGGAAGATTGGGATGTGCTGTAACATTATAAAAGTTAAGGAAATCCTTTGAGGACACCACTGATTCTGAATGGGTTTGGCACAAGTCTAACCAGGAGTGGYCCTGATTCCCTGGTCCAGACAATTTTTTTTTTTTCATGGAAAGGATTTTTGCTGCATATGCTGGTTTTAAAATTCTTCTTAAATTGATCTTGGGTTTTGGGGGTTTTGTTTGTTGGTTTTGGTGGAGTTTTTTTGGTTTCAAAATTAAATAAAATTTTAAAATGAAAAGAACAAGTCTTTAAAAGAGTCTAAGCCAGTTTTCCTTTTCACATAATATGTATGTTGTAGTGATTGACATTTGACAAATGCTCTTTCTTTGATGTTTATATAACATCACCTGCTTCACTCTGTTCATGGATAATTGTAAAATGAAGCCTTGCCTTATAATTTCATCAGGGAATAATTACTTTATTGCTCTACTGTAACCAGACATGATCTTGTCAACTGCAGAATAAAACCAGAAAAAGTCATCTGGCTTCCAGGAGAAGAAGTCGTGTCACTCACGCATGTATCTTTAATAATATTTACTCAGAAATGTACATACTGGCAAAGAAAAATGTAAAATGTTTTCCTTTCTGCATGTTTGTCCCAGCATGAAAATCCCTCTTCAATTACTTGCTACAGCTGCCAGTAAACGGTGGGGGGGGCAGGGGAGCAGGCACATAGGGAAGAGCTATTTTAAGAAGCTACGAAAGGTTTTCAAGGCTCTTTTCCTATTATTGTTCTGCTGTGATTTTGCTCCTTGAGAGATTTTTCGGTTGGATGGGCTCTTTGCTGTTCTGTGTGAGTTGGGTTAGTGCAGCAAGGAAGAGCCTCAGCCCAGCTTTAGCCTTCTGTTTCCTTCTCTTTCCTTGCTCCTGGAGACTCCAGAAACCTCTCTAGGTCTTGCCAGGTCTTTCTCCTACAGCCTGTGCTAAATTACCAAGGCTGGGCAGATCCTGCAGAGTCCCTCAGTGCCACCAAAACTGCAGGATCGTGGGGCTCCTTGGATCTTTCAGAGTTTCAGTAACACTCTGTTCCCTTTAACGTGGCTTTGACAGGCTGTCACTTCTTTTTGCACAACCTGTACTTTTAGAAGTAGTTAGGTATTTGTGGGTGTCTGGTGAAGGGATCTCAAAATCCCAGCCAGAATGTAAACAAAATACAGCTCTTCCATAAAATTCAATAAATATTGGCCAAAATAAGCCTGCAAAAAAATCAGACTCTGCCACGCAACATTAAACCTTGCGAGCTGCTGAAATCCCTCACCTTGAGGCTCTTTTCAAAAGCACCAGAAAAAAATACAGTCTAATGTACATAAATACACAGGGAGCATGTTAGGATGGTATGTAGAGGCCAATTTGTGCATTTACTCCATATTTTAGGAAGCAGCTTTTGAATGTCTCTGTGCATTCAGAAGATCCAGTCTGTAAACTCTGATTCTATTGTCAACAGTATTTTCTTTGGAAAATAAACTGCCCTGGCTAAATTTGGACCTGCTCCCAAATCCAACTTAGTGCTCACTTCCTGATAAATGGCAGTAGAAAATTGAGACCAGCTAACATAAGCATTAGCATCTGTGTCCTTAGAGAGGAGGTATGTATAATAATTGTGGGTGGGTGGGTGGACATCACTCAATAATTCTGTAGGCCACTTAAATACTAGAATCCACTGTTCTTTATTTATACAGCTCTGAAAGATGGCTCAGATGAAAATTCCAGCTAGGCCATAGAGCTGTGCTGCTCCAGTGGTACTTGCCTAATTCAGACCAAAAGGATATTTTTCCCCATGGAGGCCTTATAAATGTGGTCCATCCAAAATTCCTGTRGGAAGGCCTGCACTTCTGGTGATTTTTAGATTTTTTTTTTAAGGAGCAGCTTGYGGTGTACAGGTGGAGACTGAAGCTGGGGGGAAGGTACAAAGATTCAGACAGAGGCAGGGATAACACCAAGAAAGGTTTAACAGCAGCCACTGGATACTGAAAGGATTACCCACCAGATAGTGCTCCTCTGATGCTGGAGAGGTTGCTAGAGTGAAATGTAGGCCAGAAAATCAGAGCTGGAGTTCAAGTCCCCAAACCAAATATAGCCAGTTAATTCACATTGACTTCAAAATGGAATAATGAGGTGACTAAGTACYATAGACTCATATCTGGGCTCTGATGTTTAATATTTGCATTTCCTTAACCATTGTATCTGTGAGATGACTTAAGCTTTTTCTTTCACATGAAATAAAAAAAAAAAATTCCTTGAACCAACGCTGCCCATGAAACGACCACAGATATTGGTTTTATGATCTGTCAGAAATTTTTCCAAAACTAATGGGTCTGGAAGGCTGAGGAAGTTACAGAGTCAGGACTAAATGTATMATTTTTGAGCAGGCTTCCTCATCTGTGGAAAAAGAAGCAGCAAGAGCAGTGGCTGAAGAAAACAAGGAAAATTGTTTAACTTTCCCATGGGTAAGAAGAACTGTGAGTGGTCTAGTGTGTGGTGGTTCTCTGCTGAGGAGCTGAAATTCACTAAAAATACTTTGTAAAGAAGAAGGAAAGCTAGCTACTCTTKCTGGAGAAAACTGCAGTTTGGAAGGGGGTTGCAATCCAGGTGGAATTGTTGGCAAAGGTCTTTCCTGTGTGGGCATCTTGTAATAACTGAGCTTCAGAAACTTATGGCAATGGTCTTTGAGGAAGATTTGCTGTTCAGTTTGGTGTTTTTAGTTTAAAGGACCCATTCAAACCAAACCATTCTATGGTTCCTTGCTTCTAAGATTCCTGCTATCATGGAAGGGGCTTGGCAGCCAGCTGCCCACACGGCTTTGCACCCAAGAAATCAGGGAGGGATTTTAATAAGGCCCTGCTCAGAGAGATACATTTATTTATTATTTTTGCCACCTAGTTCTGGTTTTATCTGCTTTGCTTCCAAGGATTTCTTTTTAATTCTTTGTTTCAAASTGAAGACAGATGAACTGCTGAATTTCAGCTAATTTACTAAAATGTTGAGCGGAGCTGAAAAGCTGTTTGGTGATGATTGCTACAACGAGCTCTTGATGGTACCACATCAGAATGGCTATAAATAAACTCCACATTTGTTTATCTCTTACATAAGCTTTGCCTACCAGCAAGTAAACCTAAATAACATAATGAGAGAACTACTAAGGCTGAGCACCTCTGGAGACTGCCTAGTCCAAAGCCTTGTACAAAGCAGGGTTGCCAGGAAGATGTTGAATCCTGTTTCAAATRTTCCCAGGGAACAAGACTCCACGACCTCCCTGGGAAATCTGTGCTCAATCACTCTTAGAGTAAAAGCACTTTTGTCTTCTCTTGAAATACATTTTCTTTTTTTCTTTTTTTTCTTGCAATTTGCGCTGTCTCCTGCCTATCAGCGGACAGCCCTGAGAAGAGGCTGTTTCTCAGCTGCTTCACCCTGCTGGCCACACTCCTCCTAAGGAGCCCAGGGAATCTTTGCCCTGCATGGCTGCAAATGCCCATTGCTCTCATGTTGATCTTGTTAAGCGTGACCCCCAGTGGTTTTCTGCAAAGCTGCTGCTCCTGTGAGCAGCCCACAGCCTGAAGTGGTGCCTGGGAGGAGGCAGGGGGTGGGCACAGGAGCTTCCCTGTCCTCCTCTCCCCTTCGGGGTGGCCGGAGAGCTTTCGTGCTCCTCCCTTTTGGGGGTGCCCGGGCATGTCTGCCCTCCTCTCCCCTATGGGGGAGCCCTGGGTGATCTCCATCCTCATCCGCCCTATGGGGGACCGGGGAACCTTCATCCACTCTCCTCTTTCGGGTGGCTTGGGGGTCCCCATGCTCCTCCCCTTTTGGGGGAGGGACGGAGGGCATCTGCATTTGTCCTTAACTGTGGCCGCGGGGAGAGTGTGTGGGGTCGGGAGGTTCTCCATCCCCCTCTCTTTTGGGGGTACCGGGGGTTTCCCCATCCTCATCTCGCCTCCGCSGTTGCCAGGAGGTCTCATTCTCCTCCCGCCTAGGGGGAGGGCTYAGGGGGTCTCTCCGCTCCTTTCCCCTCTGGGGGATTGGGGCAGCTCTGCCCACCACTCCCCTGTGCGCTGGCTGGGGCTGTCTGCGCCCTCCGCTCCCAGGGCAGAGCCGGGGCCTTGCGATTTGTTTGCATTTTCATCACAAGTTGGATGAGCAAATATCAGTCAAAGCACTTGACGTGTTGTAAAGTTGATTTCTGACAATTTTATTTGATCAGGCACCCGGGGGGATGCTCGAGGGGTTTGAATCCCTCGCGCCCCGGGGGATGCTCGGGAGTTTCTCCACCCTTCCCTTTGCCGCCCTGGGGGCGGCCTCGGTCCCCCTCCGATATGGGGGGAGCCGGTGGTCTGTGTCTGTCTGTGCCCGTGTGATTTAGGGGGACAGGGAGGAGTCGCTGCTCCCTTTCTGCTTTGGCGGGGGGCTGGCGCGGGCTCTCAGTCCCCCTCCAATTAGGGGGGCCAGGGGCAGTCTCTGCCCCCTACCCCTATTTTGAGGGGCCGGCGTGGGCTTTGTTCCCCTCTGATTTTGGGGCACCGGCCCCGGCTCCATATTCCTCAGATTTGGGGGGGCCGGCTCTTTGTCCCGTTCCGATTTGTGGGGGGCCGATGCTGTCGCGCCCTCGCAGCCCCCGGCCATTCTCCGTCCTACTTACCTTCGCTGGGGGTGGTCTCTGCCTCCCACCGATTTGGGGCACCGGCCCGGGCTGCATCCCCTTCGGATTTGGGGTAGCTGGCTCTGGCTCCATCCCCCTGCCATTTTGGGAGGGGCGGCTCTGTCTCCATCCCCCTGATATTTTGGGGGGCCGGCTCTGGCTCCATCCCCCTCAGATTTGGGGCTCGGGCGCAGGTGCCCGGAGGCGGCGGTGGCACGGAGGGGCGCACCGGCGGCTCGGGGCCCCAGCGGCGCCGCTCCCACCTCCCTCCCAAGCAGCCTCGCACACGCCCCCAGCMGAGCCTGCACTGAGTCAAGGCCGCCGGCAGCAGCTGGGCAGGAGCCTTCTGTAAGGGACCGGCGCTCTCTGGCTCCTCTCCCGGAGTGCCAACATCTGATCCGCTGGTGTTGGCCCAAGCACCCCGCGGACAGGCCAGCGCTGGAGGAGATCTTGTGCCGCCTGTGAGAAGCAACTGCTCACTTCGAAAATTTAAAAAGGTWTATTGAACCTTAACAGAAATACAACAAAGGACTGCATAAGGAAAACGCTGCAGTGCTGGGAACTGCCCTCATGRATACCACATGGCCAGTTTGTTTTCAAGATGGATGCTCAGTCTTTTATACCCCTGGGTGTTCTAGCAGCCAGCCCTGGCCCCTCCCAAAGTCTGTCAGTCAGCTCTTCTTTGCCATTTATCAGTGGAGACTGCTTGCTTGGATTGGAGGTCAGGTGTTGCCATGCTGCCCCCCTAAGCACCAAGCTTTGCCATTCCCCCTGCCCCATGCCAGGGACACCTGTGCAGCCTCTTTGTACCTGTCCTGGACAGCCCAGGCTGTCTGATGGCAACAATGCAGGGGGGAGAGGGAACTGTGGGGAGAACAGAGGGCATCTAAACTACAGTAACATAACTGTACATCACTGAAGCTTTTCTTAATATTCACACAATATTGTCTTTTAATTGTGAGAGCAAATCATCTCATTATCCATCTATAATACACCTTTGGGTGCAGGGCAAGCATAGGTAAAAAGATCACAAAAGTTTACTGGCAAACTACAGAAAATTAAGGAACGTTGTCAAAAGAGTAAACACAACCTAACATCACTTATCACAGCATAGACTTATCCCATGGAACATAGAAAACCTTTAAACTCATTCGATGTTACAGTCTGTGAGAGAGAAGAAGAAGAAAGAGAAAACCAGAAAGGCAGGAAAGATAAGAACAGGTAACAGGCATACATCTACTGAGTCCTGGGCTCCAGTGATGTAAAACTCCAAGCTGAAGGTAGGGCTAAAGGATCATGTGCTTCCCTCATGGTGACCCTTCTTCCTTGTAGTGACCCCTAACATTTTCACCCCATCCTGGGCCTTCCTCCCAGGAGAGTCTTCTGGTCTCTTCTGGCCACTCTGGGATGGGGTTAGGCAAACCTGGTGCTGCCCACAGTGTGCCATGACTGACAGACATTGCGGGGCAGAGCACGACCTCTCCAGAGCAAGGTCTGATCTACCCCTAGCACACATTCCAAGCCCCTCAGGATGTCTCAAAATAGATAACCTTTTACAGTCTCTGACAGGCAGGACCCATCCCCTACAAAGTCTCGGGCACAGCGTGCACCTTTTGCACGCAGCTCCTTCTCCTTCTCTGCAGATCCCTGTGGCTCCTTCTCTGCAGATCCCTGTGGCTCCTTCTCTGCAGATCCCTGTGGCGGCAGCGCTGCGCTCCGGGGCGCTGCTTCTGCCCAAAGACGCCCGGGAGCGGCGCTCACCTTCAGAGAGCTCKGCAGCCCCSTATTCTGTGTCTCTTGTCATCTGAATCTTACCGAAAAGCTYTTCCACTATGCCTAACCAGGAGAAACTGGGCCAGGACAGCACACTTGCCCGAAGCTTGCCCCTGTATTTGCTGTGCATTCGAGGGACGCTCCTCTKTCCTGGGCAGCCTGCAAACTGCTATCAGATCGCCGTGCGCTCTGCCYGCTCCTCCCCAGCTCGAATACCAGCGGGCACATTCCAGCCTCACAAAGGCAAGAGATGCCGAGAGATGTCACAGATGCACCGTGTAGCACAGACGCTGAAAAGCGGCAAAGCCARATGCCTTCACTGAGCTTCAGTTCTGGGCACTTCTCTGGTGCGTGCTATTTCAGATCTCCTTGATGAAGGATGACTTTAAAGACACCTTTTGTTTAGCAGAAATCTGCAGCAGTGAAGCTGTAATAAAAAGCTTATCTCCATGTTTTGTGATGATGTCCCACAGCTGCAAGTGTATTCTCAGCTGACTCTGCTTGTGGACGAGCTGTTGCTGGACTTCTGCAATTGGGTACGCTGCTCACACAAGCCCTGTGCTCTCCTGCTCCATTCTTGGTCTTCTGTGATCCAGACAGCTGTGATGCTCAGTGAAGGCATTCAGATTTGCTGCTTTTTAGCTCGTATACAGCACACAGCCCCTGCCTGCTGTGCAAGGTTTTTTCTCAGCTCGAAGTACAGTTGAACTTTTTTCATTTTCCAGAGTCAAAACTGTCCGTGTTGCTCTGTTGTAGGGAAAGAAGCCAGAAGAGAAGCACTTTTGCTGTATTAGTCTTTCTCTATTAAAGAGAAATCGAGCACAACACCACACCACAAGCTGGGTGACAAGAAGGGGACTTTAGAATGTCTTTTGTATCGATGTGTGCTTCTCAGTTATCTATAGCTGCATAGCCTTTGCAGCAGTGAAGGTGTGAGAAAGTGCTTATCCTCACGTTTTGTGATGAAGTCCCATGGCTACAAGTTTATTCTCACCTGACTCTGTGAATGAGCTCTTTCTCGACTTCTGCAATGAGGTACTGCGCACAACATCCCATTCCTCTGCCACTTCATCCTGTTACCTGCCCAGAACTGAAGCTCAGTGAAGGCATTCAGCATTGCCACTTTTCAGGGTCTGTGCTGCATGAATGCACTGTGACATCCCTTCGGATCTTTCATCCTTGAGAGGCTGTAATGCTCTCACCAGTACTTCAAGGTAAGAAGGAGCGGGCAGAGAGCGCTATGATCTGACAGCAGTTTGCAGGTTGTACAGGAAAGAGGACTGCCCCTTAAATGTRGTGCAAATACAAATTTCCACCAGTTTCAGGGGTATGCTCCAGCCAAGCTTGTTGTCCTGACACATTTTCTCTCTGTGAAATGCTTTCTGGTATGACTGAGACGACAAGAGATGCAGAATATGGAGCTACGTAGTGCTGAGAATGTAAGTGCCTGGCCCGAGCATCTTTGGGCAGAAGCAGTGTGCTAGAGCCCTTGGCTGCTGCCACAGTGATCTGTGACAGGAGCAGATGCCTATTCCTTCTGGGAGACTAAAAGCAGGACTGGTTACAAGAGTCAAAGAACGAAGCCCCCGGGCCGGTGGCTGCAGCATACCGACTGTAAAAGGAGCGTGGCTGTTACTGGCCTACCAACCAAACTCACRGTGGCAGTGGTAAGAATTAAAGYTCAGCAAGAGCTACTTRTGCTGCTACCTATGGCCCTGCCAACCCTTCTGTGGAAACAACTTACCTGTGCTTRCCTTTATGTTCTGAGATCCAGAGAACACAATGGTAGATGCAGCRGAGAAGGGARGGACAGAGTGCACTGGTGAGTTTGTGGGGCACACAGAAGATGCAGCCCAAGGCTTGCTTTTATTTCTAGAGCCATCTTCTAWGCAAACAGCTGCTGGACGTTTGCAAMAAAGAKGTGAGAGYAAAAAATGGTGGCAGGTCTATCTGGGAAAGAAGATACAGAGCATAGTGTGCAGTTTAAAAGCTGTTAAGAAAAGGAGGTACTTTGAGAATATCTTCTGCCTTGACACTTCCACCTGCATAACCTCTAGCTGCTTGGACAGGGTGACAATGAAAGACTGTGAAAATATTTGCACTGTGAATGTCAGTTTGCACAGGAAAGGGGGTAGGTTGGCAAACGCCTTCTGTCCTGGCACATCTGTCAGTCAGCTGAAAATGCCTCGCTGTAATGACAGTCTCTGCCACTTTGAGAGAATGTGCTGATGCTAAATATATATACATAGGTGAGAAGGAACGTGTGAATCACTAGTGTGTTTCATTTAGTTTACAGACTGCAAAGGGACTGTTATGGCCAGCACTGCCTTTTTGTTGTACAACATTTTCTTTGAGAGCAGCTGCTGGACATATTGAAGCGGTTTGGGATCTTCAAGAGTTAGAATGCAAGATGTTGCATAGATCTTGAGGGAAAGTGAGTATCTCCAGGGAGCTGGATGCAGTTCCGTGGGTGTGAGTTACATGTTGAGCAGCTGATGGTAAATAAAATGTTCTGCAATGTGCTGCAATTTCCTTTTATTTTGAAGCTTATAAACTGCACAGCCAGCAATGAAATGATTCCTCTTCCTTCTCTGCTACATGCAGGATCACATTCTGCCAGTGCCCAAGGGCCAGGATCCACAGCGGAGCTCTTGCCCCACACTGCTCCCACCCACAAGAACGGGGCTCGGCTAGAAAAGCGCTTTTCCTTTTCCTGGGCACTCTCAGCGCTCATCGAAATAACCACACCATGGCGCTGTCGACTCACAAAACAAGGACACGCACCGAGCCCAGCTCGGAACCACCGCCCGGACACAGCCAAGTCAGAAACGTCCCTGCTCTCCAATCCGCTGTGTCAGGACAAAAAGATTTCACCGATCTTCCCCTTCCAAGTGGGTGCTTTTYTTTGCAGCACACTCAAAGGTCAACACGATCTCCTCTGCCCTAACAAACCTTTTCATTCTTGTAGAGTCTGGTAACAAACTTGAAAACATCTGCCAAAAACAGAGCTTGCAAAACTGTTGGTGGAGAAAGCTCTTTGCTGCCTACGATTTCAATTGCACCCATCAAACTACAAACACACCCTGCTATTGCCACTTTCCTTCTCAGCTCTAGGTACCACTGTAAGCCTTCAATCTCACAGAGTCAGGATCCAAATGGGATGGCACCAGGGACTGCTCACACACTAAAGCTACAAGGGACAAAAACTTGTCCTGCAGAGGCCTGGCCTCTGCATTCGCACTGACAGTTCAACAATTCTAACCCAGAGAACTGCCTATTGGGAAAAGCCTTTCAATTCACTGACACCACCCAAAGTGCCCATCCAAACYTGCTTTCTTTGCYAAAGAGAGGAACAAGAAGCCCATCTCAAAAGAATTGGAATCCCCTCCTCCAAAATCCAAAACATCCAAGGACTGATCCTGTACAAAGGTGTCAGAACACTGGTACTGGACGTTACCTGCAAGGGGCACTGGGTCTGCTGCACACTAAGACTCAGCACAGCTGCTTACCTTGTCCAAAAGAAGTGTGCTGGCAGAATTTCAAGAAGGCTGCCTCAAGGAAGTGGAAAACACACAACAAATTGATTCTTTCAGGAGGGAGACAGCCTTCTAAAGATGGATACCGACTCCATGATTGTATTAATTGAGTSAGTGCTTCCAAACCAAATCTGCCAGAATAGAAAGTTGCTGCTGCCCTTAAGCTGCACGACACAGCTTCTTATCTACACCTCCAACACTGAGGCTGAGCTCTTTCCTTCCCATGAGAAAGCATTGTTGTTCTCCTTCAGGAAATTACCAAGCAAAAGCTGCATACCACATCTGGTACTATGTMCAACAATGACTCCTAAAGAGATACTAAAAGAAAAGAAGGCCTCCAARGAAATAATAAAAGATTGTTGATTAGGAAAAAAAAAWWAATTAATTTTGTGAAATCCATTTATATATAAATGAAAAACTTGAGTGCTTGTTGTATGTTCAAATTTACTTAAAAAKAAGGACAAACCTTATTTTGGGATTGTGAAATGAATATTAAGGATAACAGCACCATTTTTTTCCTTACTAGACTAGTCTATATTGACCAGGTGCAGATGAGTCTAGCCAGGGTGCCACCTTGACCAAGCCAGGTATACCTAGAGCAGAGCCTGGAAGGAAACTAAGGCCCAGTCCTGAGCTTAACTGCAGCTCAGGAGCCAAAGAACAGGAGGTGTGTGGGTGAAGCACAGACAAAGCCTCACCCAGCTGTTCTCACAGGACCCTGCTCCAGGTTACACAGCTGTGCTGCACCAGAGCATGGCTTGAACACTGACAGCTGAGGCCTCCGAGGAGGGAGGGGGGGTGGACCAATTACAAAGGTTTTGYAGGGAAGAAAGGTTGCAGGCTCCTCAAAGTAGTTATAGCCTTGTTGTGGGCCTGGGCTTTTGTTTCTGAAAGATTTCCTTTTTTAAGTTAGGGGACAGTGAGATACACTGGCTGAGGTGCTCCAGCTATGCAGACAAGTATGAAATCTCTCTTCTTACTGCTACTGTGGGGTGAGTTCAGAAAACTCCAGTGACTCCATGTAYTTTTATCACTGTACAAGCACCAGGTAGCATGAGCAGCTTGGWAAGTGAGTTACTGGTTAATATATTAAAAAATTAATGAAATATTTATTGATCAGGACAAAACTATTTTTTCAGTAGGATGTCTTACTCTTCTCCACTGGACTTGGTTTCCTGGTTTTAGAGTACACTAGTTGCAAAACTCCTTTTCAGGTCTTCTCTGTGTCATTAGACCATCCTTTCTATTCCTGGACCAARTGATTAAACTATTTCATGTGAAGTGGAGCAGCCTTAAGAGGGATGAGTGACAATATCTGTTTCAGAATACTCAGAACTTCCTGTCCAGCTACTTTTTTCATGTGCTTTTAGCTTGGCATTTCTTAGTCATTGTAAGAGCTGATTGATTTGACTCTGTTCTATCTCTTGGTGTAAAAGTGTTTAATCCATACTGATTTGCTACCCTCTTGTATTGGGTGTTTTCTCATCTATGTTGTGAATTCTGAATTAYAATATGGATTTGGAGAGTTGAAGATAAAGAAGTWGTTTTGAGAATTTTTTTGAGAATTCATTCTGTTTGTAGACAAAAGGTTATGAAAATGCCTGTAGGAATGATTATATAACAAAAGCAGCCAATAATAAAATTTAAAATAGAGAAATAGACTTTGTAGCTGACAAGATGCTGTGTCAGATGAAATGCTGTCATGCCTGGCTCATTAAATCTACAGGGAAAGGAGGGGGAGTGAATCTTTTGCATTCTCCCAAGAGACAGAAACAAGAAAAAGAGGCTGAAATCTGCTGTAATGGTTTTGTAACAAGTGATTCACAAGTTCTCCAGCTACAAGACCTAGACACTCTTAAGGAAATAAATGCTTCTTGCTGTGAGTTTTTATTAATACTATGCTAATGTACATTATTTTAAAGAAGCGGCAGAAAGCAGTGGATGGTGTGGTGAAAATATCAATCTGAGGAAGCTAATGAAGTCTTTCAAAGGATTTGCAGTAGATTTTTAAGAACAAAAKCATCTGTGGTTTCAGATTTTCTGAGTAAGTTGTATTTTCAGAATGATGTGTTACTAGGTTTTAATAGATTTAGCTCTATTTCTTGAAATAGAATTTCAAAGACCTCCATTATCTGAATTTAGATCTATCACTAGGTATCAGGATTTTTTAAAATATATAAGTGCTCAATAGGACATCAGAGTGAAATCTTARTCATGACTTCAAACTCAGTCTGTACCCAACAATTCCTTGTTGTTGCAGTTAAGTGCAAGATGCTTAGCATTTATCAGTTCTGGAAACATTCCCTATRGTAATTAACTCTTGGTTCAGTCCCAAGGAAACAGAGGCAAAGCTTCTGTTGGTTTCAGATGTGCAAGATCAAATCTTATTTGATAATACAGCCACTAAACCATGTGTGTTACACTGCAATGAGAGATCTCTCATAATTTAATGCGCTGTTGTGTTATCATGTTGATACTGAGTTTTTCTGGACTCTCAAGTGCACGAGAAGTTTTCTTTATCTTCCAATTTTTATAAGCTTGAGCTAGAGAAGACACAAAGATACTTTCAGTTATTTGCCAAAAATTGATTTCTGTAAGAACTTCTTGAATTGTATACACTAGAAACAAAGGATAGATTAGAAAGTAAGGTTCTTCATGTGGGATGAATTATCATTGATTTAAGAGTGATGATGTTTCCTGAGAGGCTCATTGAAAATGTTTGTAGTGTTTAATTCATGCAAGATAGACACCAGGAACTTGCCAGGTGGCATAGTGCCACACTGGATGGCTATAATGTTATATTTCTTCTGTGTACAATTCTTATCAGTAAGAAGTTTCCAGAATAAACAGGATGATTAGCTTTATGGTGCTCAGTTCCTTAGGTTGTTGAGACTTCTTGGAGGGGCATCTTCTGCTTAAGATATCAAAAATAAAGGACAAAAGCAAACATGTATTTAATTTTATATCAAAASGTAGAGAGCATGAAAACCACTATAAATTAACTGTCTATTTATTCTATATGAAATGAAATAGTCTGAGCTTTTCTTCTGATAAAACTAATTACAGGGTTCAGAAATTACTCAAGACTGCAGACTGAAGCTATACCAATTTTATCTGAGACATCACTGTAATTGCAGCAGTGAAGTGCCTGCAAATTCGTGTTGCTTAGTAACATTATGGACAAAGTTATGGGGATGGAGTCATCCTTGTACTGGCTTCTCTGCTGGAATGTCATTCACAACTTACATATCACTATTTTAGCTCACTATTTTGTGAGTCCTATGTTCTTGGAGTTTGTGCCTATGAAGACCCCCCCCCCCCCCCCCCAGAGAGTGACTTTGTGTGGTGAGGAGTTAAAACTTCAAGGACATTCCTAARTCAAGTGTATCCATAAATCTTTGCAGGCTCCAGACATGGTGTACTTAGGCTAAACTTAGTTACAACCATGGTGCAATGGAATGGAATGGATTTTTAGGGATTTTCTAGTAATTAATTTCTTGCCATATTTGTATTTTTTAATTACTTCCTTTTATCTTCAGATTTTTTTGGGTGAAGGATATTCCTCTTTTTGCTTCTATCCAAGCTACATTTTGCTTAGCAGGATGAATTCTTTATTTGGAGGTCAAGTACAGCTGGCAGAAATTTCAAATCATCTCAAGAAAAGTCAGGGCTATAAATAAAGTGTTGAGTAATAAGTGACATATTATATGATCACATCACCTAAATTTGTCTGTAAAGAAAATGATGGGTTTTGATACATTTGAAACCTTAATCTGTGACCTGGTGTAAGTGCTGAATTCCATCTGTTTTTTTTCCATTCTGCCACATTGGGGATGAATTGTTGGACACATACTGAACCTGGGGATAGAAAACCCTCTGTTCTGGTGTAAGGCATGATGAAATTGTGTCCTGACTCCTATGAATGTGATACCTACATTTTGGGACTGCCTTGGCCAAGTCAGGGGTATATCTACATTTCTTTGACATTGTGCTTGAGGTGTTAACACAAAATTTGAATTACATGTAGTTAAGAGTGCCTGGTGGACTTGGTTTAGTCCAGGATATTTTTATGAGGGTTGAACAAGCTTGTCCAAGAGCAAATGGGAGTGGCTAAGGATGGTGACAGGTGTTTAGGATRTGCTCCATCTTCCAGACAGTGTGATGGTCTCTGTAGTGTGCTTCTTTGCATTTCCTGTCCACTGTGAATTTAAGTAAAGACACACTTGGCTRTGCCTGCTTTGCCAGCATTTTTATTTTGAGATTTGGTATAAAATAATTCAGGGTTGCTTATTTTTTACCTTGCAGACTCAGACTCTCCTTTGGACCAGGTGCTAGCTAAGTGCTCACCTGTCACATAACAGGTAGCCTGTGCTGCATTGGATGGTATAAACAGAGAATAATGATGGGCTTCTAACTCCTTTGCTAAGTTTGCTTCTAAGTGAATCTACAGCTTAAAGCATATCTCATGTGAAAAGAAAGGTGGTGTGTTGTTTTTTTGTTTCTTTTTTTAATTGCCATCAGATCTTCTCAATAYACTCTTAGGCTGCAAAGCGAGGAAGTTGGACAAAAGCAGTTACAAAACTTGCATCCCTATTTAGGATTTCTTTATATTGGTCCTTGCATGGGCCCTTCACTTAAGAGCTGGATTTGATGATCCTTTTTGAGTACCTTTCAATTCAGATTATTCTGTGTTATTACTGGATCTGTCTGTTGGTTGTGGTTTGTGTTTTGGGTTTTTTTTTTTTTTTTTTTTTTTACACAAACTGTGTGCTATTTGAAATTGTATTAAAATATATTGAGAGTTTTGGCAAGTTTTTAGGATGTCTGTAGTGGATGGAATAATGTACAAGAATTCACACTCCAGGGTGCCTGGCTAGTAAAATTGTGCCACTTCAGTTACCAGGAAATCTCATAACTTGTTTGGACTACACATTTTCTTCTGGGAGGAGTGACAGCTGACAAATGCTCACCAGGCAGAACTAAATAGTCAGAATCTCCTCTACCCAGCTGTATTGTGAAAGTGAAACACTGAAAGTATTCAGCTCTGCTTTATATTGAAGTTTGTGAGGAACAGTGTGGGCACTAATATTTCTGATTTCAGTTGTTTTATTTCTCTGCTCTCATTTTAACTGTGTATTATTATGCTTGGCTGGTGTGTGCTTACAGTCTCTCTTTTCCACATCAGATGTGGCAAATTAATTTCAAATGATGTTTTATTATCATTGGAATAGAAGCAAAGAAAGAAGTAAGCAGCTCTGGCAAAAAAGAGTTAGATACTTTTACCAAATAGGTGCACATGAACACAATTCCACTTATTTTTAAGTATCAATACAAAAATGAAAAGCATATCAGGATAAAAACAGAGGCAAAAATTTTCATATTRAAACATTTGTTAGTGGGAGAGGTCCTCTGGCTGAAGGGACTATAAAAGGGTATGGTTTCCAAGAACTTGGCTTAATAGCATCTGATGGTTCTGTAAAAAACAAAAATAATTTTTGCAAACACATTTAGGAAAGTTTACATAAGCAGGAAATATAATAAAGATAAGGAAAATAACATTCCTCAGATTCTTTTAAGGTGGTAAGGGACTGTTCTTACTTTCTTTTTTCTTCCACAGGAGGTTGTTTCTGTGCTGCCTTTGCCAATTCTCTGTCAGCCCAAGGTCATTCACCTCTGTGATAAACAACTGTCTGACAGAATCTGTCAAATGGTTTTATTGCTTACGAAGCCRTTCTGCTTGGAACGCTGCACACAGAAGCTGCAGTAAGACATTGTCAGCTTTCCTAGCACTGCATTTTAATTTCATTTAATGGTGCTTTAATGAATTGCAGTATCCCTTAGCCTAGGCAGAGGCTTTAGTTGAAGGCTGTACAAGCTGATTAGAAATACATCCCTCAGTGACTTAAGAGCAGGAGTGTCTCTATTGGCCAAGTGGTTTGAGGTGTTGAGTGCTCTCAGATGTGGGAAGGAGATGGCAGGGCTGAGCATGCTGCAGGGAGGTTTGTGTGTTTTCCCTGTGTCAACAAAACTTTCAAACCCGAGAAATTAGATGTGGTGTCTGAGCTGTCATCTGTAATACACATGAAACACTTAACAGGCTCTTAACAGGAGGTGTTTTTTGTATGTATGTGCAGAGATCACATGACATCTGTGCCCAGAGCCTTCAGAAGTGCTGCAAGAGCTGGTGTTTGTCAATGAGGATACTGTGTAGCCTCTCTCTGAGTTACTCCTGGCCACAAAATTCAGTCAAAAGTGAAACAGTTTGTAACTATTCTCTTTAGCTTGAAAGAAATCCTGTTTAATATCCTCACCAAAATCCTAGTTAATTCCACAGGCCGTGAATAGCAGTGGGATGCCAGATATAAATCAGCTTACGTGGTATGTACATAACAAAACTCATGCCATTTTCCTTTTAGGYCTGTGCTCTTTCTTGTTCTGTAAGACAGCCCTCTGAGGGTCTTCTTTGGGGGGTAATTTTTCCGTGAAACTCTTTGTGCTGCTGGGTATGGGGTTTTCTTTTTTTCTTTTTATTTTTTTAATTGTCAGACATCCCTAAATGCCTTTCAGTTGACAGGTGTGGTCAATGCTGGCAATAAAACGAGGGAAAGTCTGGGTTCTTTTGCGCATTGTGTCATCACAGTCATCTCTAGGATCACTCAAACTGATCTGATTAAGAGGTATTTAATGTAACATTAGCCTGCAGGATCATATTTCAYGTTAAGTGCCATTTTAGAAAAAATTCTTGAAGTTGACATCCTTTACTTCTGCATGTTCTTTGCTGGTTAAATAAAAGCTGATTTAAGTATTGGAAGAAGTGAWGTGGACCCCAAATAAAGACAAATTAATTTCCACGTRTGCTCCTTCATACCAGTTTACATTATCACATATTTTCCAGTATTTGAGTCATTACTTAGAGACCAGCAGACACMGGAAAGAACAGAGTTGTCTGAAGTTGAGTTGTTAAACAACTTATTTTTAAACACCATTACCTCATGTTTTAGTTCTGTCTCTAGTCTCACTGCTAACACTGAGGGATTAGTTTGATTTGTGAGAATAACGTGCTGGCAAAACACCCCATGGAAGTTGTCTTAGCTAACAGAATTACATATAGAAAACAACTTTTCTTTCTATTTGTATTGCATACATCAAGCCTTAGAAAAACATGTTGTCTTATATGTAGGGAGAATGATTTTTTAAATTGGTTAGTCCTGGTTATCTGGGRACCTCAACTGCCTGCAGCAAAGATGGGATTTCTACCACCAATAATAGTTTGCACATCTCAGGTTCTTGTAGACAAAATAGAAGTATTCACATTCTAGTCTGATAATATAAAAAAGAAATTAATGTGAAGATGTAAAGCCTTGAGGTTTTGAGGGATGACTGAGTGCTACAGAACACTCTACTGTCTTTTTCCAGATTTCTAGACTTTTTCTTTAGATTTTTCTCACCTTAATACTGGTATCACAGTGAGGGAACATAAATCCCTGTCTCTGTGGTATCCTCTCACTGCTTACGGCACAACAAACAACACCTTTGTCAACACATTGACTGCTGGAAATATCTTCTTCATTACTACTCCTCCTTGTATTATTCAGAGGAGTTCTTCTATTTCTTCCTTGAGAATGCCTCRCCTACCAAACTGGTTATTGTTCACAGTATTTATACTCTTGGGACTTAGAGAACAGGCTAAGCTGTGCTCAGGAGAAGAACAATGAGACTTTTTCTATTGATTTCAACTGAATTGCATGTGGGATTAATTAACACATAGGCTGGATTTAAAAAGCTGTCCAGTTATTACACATTTTTGTTTTGTGGAAGGTGATGAAGAATTGGGCTGACAAGAATACCTACAATACTCTAGAACTATGTCATAAATTCAAAATTACTTTTGCCAAGTCTTTTAATTTCATAGACAACTTTTTTTTTTTTTTGTAGTTGTACATGGAAAATATGATGCTGAAAGTTAAATGAGAGTTTTCATTTTGTCTGCTGCAAAAATATTCTCACACTAGGAACATCAAAGAAGGCAAGTACCAGATTAGTAAYTCTCTAGGATGTTGTTTTTCATCTCACCTTCTCTGTTTTCTAAATATTGACAATCGCGTTCTCTCCGTGTTCCCAGAATTTATTGTGGTGGATTTGTAGTGATGCTTTCCAGAATCACATACTGAAATGACAATGCAATTAACATAAAGGATAATGGAGGAAGTTTGAAAGCTGTGTCGGGTCTCCACCAGTAACCAAGCCTGGGAAGTCCTAAGGATAWTTTGGCAATCTCAATTTTAATAATTGTACTGTCAGTCAAGAACTCAGCCTCCTTGGTTGGAAGCACAGAACACRAAGCTACTGACAGACACTTTGAAATCCAAAGTTGATTATTTTTCTTTCAGTTTGTCGTGGTTTTGCCTGTAAAAACAAGTCATTCTTTGTTAAAAAAAAAAAAAGGAGTAGAATTTTGTCTGAAATCCTTCAGATTTGTATAAGATTGCTTTTTTTTTTTTTTTTGAGATGGATGGGGATGAATGGCTGAGTAACTTCCAGACATAAGTGACAATGGGTTATGTAGATCCCCTTGAAATAAGAACACACYGTATTCAATGTTTACTGTACTGGAAAAAGAATACGTTCCTTTTGTTGTAAAAAGTTTCTAAGCACACCAGGAATTCTGCATGTGGAGTTGTAACCAGTTCACTGTGGCAGTGATCTGGTCTGATTCTTCTTCATCCATGCACCATCTAATTTTTATTTTTTCTCCAAGTATAGTAGATATGGCTCAAATTCTTAGACTGTCAGGGTCTAGAGCTATCAGTGGCCAGTGCTTCACAGGGACATGAGGGCCTCAAAACAGCAACAGAACGTCTGTGTATTTTACTTGCAGCTTGTGTTTTGAGCTTGTTTTGTTACAGATGTAAGCAGGTGTATGTAGTACTTCGGAAAAGTGAACACTTGATGTTGATGCGGTGTTTGCGGTGAAAGAATCCCAGGCGGCTCCGAGCGTAGCAGAGCCCTGAAGAGCAGCAGAGCCGTGAGGTCGGGGTTTGCTCCCTAGGCAGATCCCCTTGGCCTGGCTCAGCAGCGCAGAYTAAACGCTGTCCATGCCGGTGGATGGAGGGACGCTGCTTTCCCTCCTCAGGACGGCAGATGGGAGACACGGGGCCCGGCCGCACCGGCTGCGCTCCGCACCGGCTGCGCTCGGCTCCTCAGGCACCGCTCCAGGGCGCCGGGGCCCGGCCGCACAGCTGAGCCCGCGGGGCCGCCCCGCCTGCGCTCCGCTCCTCAGGCACCGCTCCAGGGCGCCGGGGCCCGGCCAAGCCCAGCCTCCCGCCGCTACCTGCGGGGCCGGGCCCGCCTCCCAGCCCGGGGCGGGGCCCAAGGAAGTGACTTCAGCCGGCGGCGGCGGCGGAGCGGCTCGGCAGGGCTGAGCGCGGAGCATGGCAGTGGCAGTGGCGGCGGCGCGGGCGCTGCTGGCGGCGGGCAGGGCGGGCGCGGGAGGGCGGCGGGGCCGCGTCCTGCCCGCCGCGGGCGCCGCTCCCCTCTGCACCGTGGCCCCGCAGCAGCAGCAGCCGTCGCCCGACATGAAGAGCTACCTGTGGTCGCGCTACAAGGAGGCCAAGAGGGTCACCAAGGGTGAGCGGCGCCCCCTCAGCGGGCCGGAGCGGAGCCGTGGTGGTGGCTGGGAGCGGAGCAAGGGCGAAGTCTGTGGGGGAGCGGGAAGGGGCCGGGGGCCGGGAAGCGGGTCCGGCTGCCGTGGTGTGCTCCGGGCCGGAGCGGCAGAGCGGGGAGAGCCTCAGCCGGTGACACGGGCTATGGGGGCGGCAGCTCCTTCGTCCTCCCCTGGGAGGGAGCGCGGAGCCCCTCACGCCATCGCCCGTGCGGGGCCGCGGCTCTCGGAGCGCCTTTGGGCCGGGCAAATTGGCAGGTTTTGGAGGTGTGTCGAGTGTAGAAAAGCAAATGTGGAGAGAAAATCGAGAAGTTGGTTATCTGTTATATATATACACAACGCAACTATTCTGAGATAGACTGCTTTTCCAAAGAGTTAAAATGCTGGGAAGTTTTTGGGTGACTTTTTAAATTTTGCGTACGGTTCCATCATCATGCTGTGTGAGGCATTATAAAATGCTCGCAGTACATACATGATCCTGGGAAGCCCTGGTCTTCAGCCCAGCCAGGCAAAAAGCTAGAGGAAAAAGCAAGCAAAATGTTCATTTCTGACCTTGCTACGATGGGAAGAGAATTACCAAGATAATACTTGCTTGAAAATGTGGTCTTTTCTGAGAGCTGAAAGAAAAAGARGTACAGTGTGTTCTATAGTGCCGTGAGGAAGAACGTGTCCTGTAGTGGCAATGGATAATGCTGTAGCTTGCTTGTTTTGCCTATGAAGAAAGAAATTATTGTGTTTTCCTCCACTTAGGAGGGAACTGGGACTTCACAGCACTGGGTGCAAGCAAAGCATTTGTGRATGTAGGAAAGCGTCAGCATTTCAGAAGTGAAATTAAAAGCCATGCTAGYGATCTCAAGAGAGGTCTGTGGGCTTTGGAGGGTGAGATAAGGGATAGGAAGAAAGGAAGTGTGTTTTATTTTGAATCTATTTTTTCTTTTCCTTTTTTTGGAATTAGCTTTCTCTTGTTCTAAACCACACCCAAATAATACTTAGGAGCTGAGGTAGGGTAACGTTGGGAGAAAATAAGTTGGTCAGTGGGTGTGAGCTGGCAAAAGATGAGGCAACTGCTTCTAGAATATTTCAGGCTATTATATTACAGCTAAGTCACCCAATGGCTTCAAGTATATGATATTTCAGTTAGTTATGATGTTGAGGTGACAAGGCTAGAAAGCTCTCCTGTTTTTTTGACCCAAGGTTTATAGCACTTGTGATGCTGTCTGCTGGCCAGAATGTCTAATAGCTGCCAACTGTTCATACTGTCTGTTTTACAGATAGCCACCACTCAAGCTAGTTTGCAGCTGAAGTATCTTTTTATCTATATATAGCTACATAAATATCTTTATTTTTAAAACAAGTGTTGACTCACCAAGCTGCACAATTGGCATTTGAAAAATACTTTCTAATACAGAAACGGGTGTTGTAATGTGATTTTGGAAGTTGATTAAAAACTGTGCTTATGACTTCAAGTTAATTGAAAGCTCCATGGCCCTTTCTATAGAGGAATAGGAATACAGTAGGAATATTTGCCTTAATTGTAGCATGTTAAATTGTATTTGATTTGATTGCTGGGCTTTATTTGAAGTTTGGAATTAAACTCAGTGAATTTGGTTTTTTTCCCCTCTTAAAAATTAAAAGACTTGGGTGTYTGCATCTGAAGTCCCCACCTTGTTGAGATGTTTTAAATGGTGGAGTGTGTAGGGATCTGGCCTCAGAGCCGAGGGTTTTGAGAGAAGCTTTGTGAATTCCTTTTAAACCTATATGGAAAGTAACCAAACAAAGCATATTCCCTTTAAACTCACCTTTCCAAGCCCAGATTTAAGATTAATRTTCCCCATTTTTTACCACTGGTAGGGAAGTCTGGAGTATAATAAAGACAGTATATGAGGAAGGAAGGAAGGAAAACATACTCATGTTTTATGCTGCCAGGAGAGTAGTGTTTAACCTCCTAATGTTGCTCTTTCAAGTTTTGTAAACAAGAAATATAAACACTCTCAATGTTTAGTACTGACACTGRTGTTGGTCCTAAAGTTACTTATTATGTCATGGTTTTAATTTCTCAGTCAGTACACTATTTCAATCAAATATCAACAGAAACATACCCTTAAAAATGGAAGTGTTTGCACACTCTGTGTGTGTGGAAAATAAGCAGGATGTGTTTGGTTTTCTGATTCTCTAGGAGGTTAACAAGTATAACAGTGTGTATGTAATAGTTGTTATGTACACAGTCACGTATAGTTTATTCATGTGAGCTGAAATTGATTAATGTGATAACCTTAAAATGGTGAAGCAAAAATTTAAGCAATATCAAATTAGAACAATGTCAGTTCTGCTGCAGGGGCAGGAGCTGGACCAAGTAATGGGAGCAGAAGACAAGGCCTCCTAGACTAGTAGTAACAATAGTATAATAATATTCTTRAWRTAAKAATATTCTTCAACTCCAAATTCATGTTCAAAAACAATAATAAATGTGTTAGTGGAGTTAGCAAAAAGTTCTGTSTGGTGTTCTCTGATAAGCAAGATGCCAAAATGCATCTTCTCTTCAAACTTGGACTGCAGAGAATAGCTTACTTGGAATAAAAGCTATGGATCTCCAAGACAAGTTAGAGACAGCATGTTCAATAGCATAATATTGTTAACAACTAGGTGGTTAGTGTGAGTTAGTTTGATAGTTTCCATCATCATTTATCTATATTTAGCAATTGCTAATGGATTTCTATGTCTTTATTTAAATAAAGGTACAAGGCTGGTATAACTGTTTTTTCTCTCCCCTGTTCACAGAGTTGGTTCCTTCAATTATGAGTAACATGCTGAACCCAGATGCTATTTTTTCAAACAATGAAATGAGCCTGTCAGACATTGAAATTTATGGGTTTGATTATGACTACACCTTGGTCTTTTAYTCTAAACATCTGCACACGCTCATATTCAATGCTGCTCGAGATCTTCTTATTAATGAGCACCGGGTAAGTAAAATTAATGGGATAACAATACACTTATGAATAAAGGGTATAATAAATGATTTTTGACTGAGAGGCATGAATCATCTTTTCATGCCTCAGTCCTAGCTCAGCTCCCTTATAGCACATTTTGTACAACAGCTAGATATTCACAACAGAAGCCCTGTTTTAGTCTCAGCTGCAGTTTTGAGCAGAGAACAGTCTGTTAAGGAATACAGTTATATTTRTCTTATCTTTTAATGTGGGCRTGTGGTTTGTTGTTTGTTCCTGATTGTCATTTATTGGAGTCACATTAATAAATAAGACTCTTAAAAGTTACCATTTCTGTGTTTCATCCCTTGCTGTGAGTGCAGTGATTAATTTCCTTATGAAATATTTTTAGCTGGATTTCACAGCAGGGCTTTGATTGCACTGAGGTCTCTGTGTGTATCTGGCATTTCGTCTGCCTTGGCTGGAGGGGCAGCGTGTGCAGTGATCAGAACCTGGATACAGGGAAGTGTTCAGGTCAGAGCAGTGCCCTGCTGCCTCTCCAAGCAGTGTTGACCACTTGACATCCAGGCAGTTTGAAGCTGCTTCTTGTCTAGTTTGGGGATGGGAAAAGCTCCTGTGTGTCAGGAGGTGGAGAAGGAGATGGGTGGCTGGGGAAAATGAAGGTATTCCTGGGATAAAGACTGAAACAAATCTGTGGACTAAAAGAAGCAAAATTAATTAAACTGTAGGACTTGCAGGAAAGGAAAAGACTGAAAGTCCATGGTGTATGTTAATAAAGCTGCTTGTGTATTTTTATACAACCTAAATCTGAATGCGTGGTGTTATTCTACTTTCATACTTGAATCTAAAGGTTAGGAGCTATTTATAAACACCTATAAATATCCTTGGAAGAGCAAACAAAACTTCATGGGTGCTACAAGCATACACAGCTTTATCCCCCTGCAATTTTGGCACGTCTTGATAGCAGTTTCTGTGGGATGTGTAAATATTCTTTATTAAAGCTACATGGTTCATGGGAAAAACTCATGTTACTGTAGCAGTCAAGATTAGTTCTTGTAGACAAAAATTCTAATGGTCTTCTGCCTTTATTATTTGAATGGGTTTGGGTAGCAATAGCTTTCCAGTTTGTCTTGGTTAAAATCTCCTGAGTTCTACTAAACAAAGCTGTAATTACTTTTTGAAAATATCTCCTTTTGGAATTTATCAGCTTATATTGTTAATATATTTTTTTTGCCTTTACCATTAGAAAAAGACACTCTAGATGGTGTCCATTATGACTCTCACAGTCAACCCAAAAGGTGGCCAATTTTGCTCATTGCAGTGGGAGGTAATACATTGAAAATTGCAAAATGCAGTGTAGGAAGCAAAGAATTGTCCAAGAGAATAAACATCAATTTAATGCTAATCACAGAGGTGCAGCAGGTATTCTGTGTAAGCTCTTATTCCTGGGTTCATTTCTTTCCTGATGCACAGGCCTTGTGCCTTTTTATGAGGACTGCTGATTCAGTCCAGTTATATTTGTCCCTACCAAAAGTTGGGGTAAAGCAAAAAGTACCATTTCTATAATTTTTTTGTTTGGTTTGCAAGGAAGCTTTGATTTATATGCTAGGGTAAGCTCATGTGTACTGGCATGTATCTGAAAAGAAAACTTTCTAGTAGAATAAATTAAAGTAGCAAGTCAAGCATGTGGAAATTTGATAAAGTCAGAAACAAATTTAATTGTACATGCTTGGTGTGGTTGCTTTGGGGCATGTGCAGTGCATGGGAGTTTTTAGTTGATCACGTTCTGTATCATTCCCTGATATTTCCCTTGTGTCTCTGTTTTGTGTTCCCTGACCAAACCTGTGCCTCTTCCAAGCTGTCTGTAGGCTTTTGATGCTGTTCTTCATTCAGATCAGTAGCCTGCCCCATGTTTTCTGCAAGTGCTAGTGTAGGGATGATAGGACTGTTTCCTTTAACTGGATGCCTGTGTTCAGTACAAATGCAATCCACAGCAATTGCAGAGCAAGTCTTCTTCAGCAAGATAAGAACTCTGGGGGGAAATGACAGTTTATTTCTTAGAAAGTAGCTAGAGGCTCTGTTGAAGCTGCCTGATGCAGTTTTCCCCCTGAAGGCTTGTAAATTAGCCATATATGTATGGAGACTGTGGTAGAGATGGTGAAAAACAATGTCTGGTTCTAAGGCTGCTGTAACATGGGGGAGGAGAAGGAAGGACTGCCTTTCAGTGTCTTAATCAAAGAAATTATAGTTTTCTCAGGTCTTGTTGAAACTACTGAAGTATTTCACCCCTTAAAAACAAGTGAGCAAAGCCCTTAGCCCAAGACATGCACCTGACATTTCTTTTCGTGGCAACCTGTGTTTTAAAGCAGGACAAAATTACAGTTGTCTGATAATGGGCTTGTGCTGAAAAACGTTAGACTACAGCTCACTTCATATAATGGGGTGAGCTACCTACACTATATGTAAAGAACCTGAGGGAGGAGTGCATGACAGACATTCAGTTCATGCACATCTCTAAAATGGATTTTTTTTAATGAACAAATGTATTAATAATATATGAAATTAACTTTTTGAACAAGAGGCTAATGTTAAAAGGTAATCACTACAGAATACCTGGATGTCCAACTTYAGATACCAGGATGGCCTTAGGTTTAAAACAATGACCTTGGATTTTGGAAAAATGTTTGACTTGTCTTGCAGGCATATGTAAATCTYACCAGCCTAAGAAAAATTCTCCTAAATGATTACAGCAAATGAAAAGCATRGAAAACTTAGACTTTTTAGATTCTGCAGAAACAATTTTTATTGTTTTCATGATGGTTTTAAAATCAAATCATTGCTCTCTTTTCTTAGTATCCTGCAGAAATAAGAAAATATGATTATGATCCCAATTTTGCCATCAGAGGGCTTCATTATGATGTGCACCGGGTATGTATAAAAAACTTTGTGATCAGTTATGTAGTGCTGAGAAGTTAGCCAAAGAAAATAAAGAGAACTTTTAAGCCTTCCAGCTTTTCATTCTGCATTGATGTGTAAGGATTTTGTTTCATGTTTTTCTTTTTAATAGCAATYTTTATTATTACTGTTATTATTACTGTTGTTACTATTATTAACATCATCAATAAGAATAATATTTTTTTTTAAATGGCCCTTAAGTAGAACATGTTTTGGGCATTTTGTCCTTGTGGTGGAGGGGGAAAGACAATTTAGGGTGCAACAGGATAAAACTAGGTAAAAGTCATTGATAAAAGTATTTTGGAASCTGTGAAGGAAGTTGCAAGGAGAGTGCTCGGATGTTCTTGAGGCAGAAAGGTTATAGATAAAATTGCTTTGACTTTTGTAATTTYATGTCAAATAGTTGAAGTGATAAAAATTATTTTCTTTTTTCTTTTTACTTGCAAGGCATTATTAATGAAGATCGATGCTTTTCATTACATTCAGCTGGGAACAGTTTACAGGTGGGTAAAGTTATTTTTTCTTTATAGTAACAATGTATGCTTTTACTTTTTGTCTCTTTTAACTGCATTTATCAGTGCACAGCTTGGATTCTTASCAGGACCCGTGCCCTGATGACCACAGATGTGAATGAGCGTTGTGGCCTTGCTGGAAGGGGTTTTCTTTGCGTCTGTGTGTGTACACACAGATGTGTACACATCCACTGCCTGCTGCAGCCCAGCTGATTGCCCAGATCAGCCCTGGCAGAAYTGGCAGGCTGGTTGGTCACATAGTGCTGACTCACTTTGTTTCCGGCTGTTAAATTGTGCTGAAAGACATCTAAAAATACCCTGATGACTTCTCTGCTGTTGCTTTCTATGTAAATAATTGTCACAGGGTACCTGATAGCAGGWCTTTGGTGTGGTTGTGGAGACACTTGAGAGGTCCTGCTGTGTTTGCATAGAGCTTTTAAATTTGGACACATCTACTGAGTCAAACTTGCACCACACTTGGTACCAGACTTTAAATTAGAAAAGAAGCCAGGCCACCCTTCTTAAAGCCATTGGACAAAAAGACTTTTACCCAGGTTTATTTTGTTGCACTCTTAGTTGTGTTTCCCTACCCACCATGGGGACAGAACACCCAAATTTGGGTCCAGAAGGGGATGTGACCTGGAAATTTGGAAATTATGGTTTGCATCAGACCTTCATGCTGTTTCCTCAAACACCTGCACAGGGATGAGGGGAGSAAAAAAGAGACTGAGGGCCATAAGAGCTGATGTCAGGATGATGTGTGGTTATACAGCTGCACTGTGAACTGTGTCAGGACTGTGAGACTTGTGGTAAAAGTAATCTGCAGCTTTGCCTAGGCAGTCATCTCTCCACTGTGGCTTTCACACTGTCCTCTCTTCATCTGTGCTCAAGTAGCTGCTGATACACGAAGTGCTTTCTCTAGCAGTATTCAGATAGCCCTTGGCATAGCTGTCTGCAGGCCAGAAGGTACCTCCTCAATTCTGATGGTGTTACTTGGTATCTGGTTTATATTTTGGTTGCATTTCTTTGTGCTTGCTCCTGTGGAGGGGGTGATGCTGAACTGTGTATGTTAGAAACCCCAAGTATTTTCTGCTCTGTTGGTGCACAAGACCAACTTGAATGCTGGAGTTCTGCCAGCAGCAGCTCAGAGTTGTGTCCCAATTGGTGTGTGGAGACAGAACTGCAGTAAAAGAGCTGGTTAATGTAGGATTCTGCCACCACAAAAACCCTGAGAAGTTCATGTGTCATGCCTTTCCACTGCAAAGCTGGTGTGGACTCTTAAGCACTGAAAGCACTAGGCTTGTGAATTAATTTATTTTTATTTTTATGTTGGCAACTCTTCTTGATCAGACCAAGAAAGGGAGGCACTGAAATAATTGTTTTACAAGGCTGCAAAACATCATTAAGTAGGTTTGGAAAAAGGAGTCCAGCTGATCTGGTTTGCATTAGTGTTTTTTTTAAATCCTGAGTAAAATATCAACACTCGTGTGGCTTCTGGTGAGGATGTTTGCATGCCTGCAGTCTTGTAGATGCTTTAGTGCAAGATCCTTGATGCTGTAAATATTCAAAAGCAAACTAAAGCCTGTACTCTCTTAATAGTTGATGAACTCTGGGGAAATGTTATCTCTTTCTTCCCCATTTGTTGTTTTATTTGAATGTTTTAATTATCAGCCATCCTCCAAGTAGTTTTAAATTTAGGGAAACTGAACTGCTCATACATTTAAAAATAAATTCTTATTTAGTTAAAGGTTGTGTATATTTTTCACTCCCTTAAATCTTCAAGGTCATGCTGCAGAATAATCTGATTTAAGCACTATCATATCATCAGTGCTGTATAAAAGAAAAGGCAGTGTGAGGAATTACTTTGTGTTAAGAAACTAGAAGTTCTAATCACTTCTTAGAAAAACCCTTGAGGCATAGCTTTAATGGACACTAATAAGCTCTTTTCCCATAAGAAAGTAGAAAGGACTTAAAATTGGAACGTGTTTTGTGTGCATGAGCCTGTTAAAATGTTACTTGTTTGGTAAGGAAAGGTGCTGTTTTAACTTAAAACCAAAAATGTTCCTGTGATGTTATTAGGGTTTTAATAAGATCCAGATCTAAGTGTTAATCTGTCATGGTTTGGTGATTACTTGAAAATTTTAATCTGACTTTTGAACTAAAGCTAGTGGTTTTTTCCAGAGGCCTCAGTGTTGTCCCAGATGAAGAAGTCATTGCAATGTATGATGGTTCCCATGTCCCTTTAGAACAAATGAGTGACTTTTATGGAAAGGTAAAACCACAAATCAGTCTTTAAATTGGGTGAGGTTTTTGGCATGAGGGTGGTGGTGTTTATATTTTGTTCTCACTATATAAGTAGCACTTTAGTTAATGCTGTATGTGAAGTTTCCTATCTAAAGTGACCAATTAATTTTCTCTCTCCTGCTTGCTATAGTTTATTCTCTGACTGTTCCCTTACCAAGTCATACAGTCAGAGTGGTGGAACACAGGAAATCAAGTGACTTGCTCAGTGTTGTGCACAGATTCTGATAAAGGCTGGCAAATGAACCATATCTGGTTCATGTACTTCACTTTTTCCTGGTGGTCTGATGGCTTAGCTGGTACAGCAGCAAGTAAATGTATGGAGGCAACTCCTGCATGCAACCTGACAGAGTCAAAGTAAGAGGATTTGACAAAAGATGAGTGTTAAAAGATGAAACTTCCATATTAAATCCTAAACTTTGCCAATAAAGTTGATTTCTTTCCTCTGGAGGGTTGCTTCCTCTTTCCCAAATGAAGGGTGAAGCTGACTTTTTGCTAAAAAGCCAGGTTTATTTCAGCCCTTTTCATGTCCAGTTGTTAATTTCATGTTGACATGAAAAGCCCTTCTTTGTGATGTGGAACATTTTATTGTTCTTGTACTTGTTCTTATTCTTATTTTAAGGAGCTGAATGTAGAATTCCTGAATCTAGTCTCTGCAGCAGTTGTGAATATCACTCTGGCATTCCCAGTGGGATGCCTTTGCAGGAGTTCAGACTTCTAGTGAAGGCCTTCTCTTGTCTTTTAGCTGAGCACTCTCTTGTTTTTATGAATTAAAATACCACTCTAAAGAGTAGTGATTTGGATTTATTTGAAGAATTAATCACAACACTTTCGTTGGGGATAACTTTATTGAAGGTCTTAGTTGAAAAACAATCTTTAGCCATATGCAGAGGGATGGCAAAAGCTGAATATCTGCAACTAAGCTGAAGTGTTTATACTGAACAAATGAAAGTGTTCTAATCTGGGAAATGCCTGACTTTGTTTTTTCTTTCCTTTTCTTCTCATCACTATAGAGCTCACAAGGAAATACAATGAAACAATTCATGGATATATTTTCCTTGCCAGAAATGACACTCCTTTCTTGTGTGAATGAGTATTTTCTGAAAAACAACATAGACTATGAACCTGTTCATCTGTACAAAGATGTCAAGGTAGATGTCAAGCTGAAGATATGGATAAACTTGTATATTTGTGTGTCTTCTCTGTGAGCACTTCAGGAAGCTTTCACCTAGCTTTCACCCCTTGTGCTAGCCTCTGTGAAATACTTCACTTTAGGTTTTGTATGGAGTAATTATGGGTATATACCATAATTACTCCATACTAAACATAATTACTTCATAATAACCACAAAAATATAAGTGAAATTAAGGTAGAGTTTGAAAAAGAATAGACTGAAGTTGGTTTTGAAAGCTGACATTCTAGGACTTCTGCTCTTTTTGTGGGTTTGAGGGGTGAATGGGGGAAAGTGAAGAAGATCTTGTAAGGTGATAAAAGTTCTTTTGATTGTTGTTGAACATAACTTTTTTCTCACCATCAGGGATTTACTAGGTTATAGGGAATGTAAGAGGCTATAGGGAATTCCAGTTTGGAGCTTTCATTTTGGCTAGTGTACAATCATTTGCTATCTCATACTTTTGAACTATCTCTTTTTCCTGTTTACCCCTCTTCCTCCTCCAGATAAGCTCTAGTACTAGTCTAGAGTAATTTGACCCTCTTGATTCCTCAGCATGTGTCCTGCAGAGGAGATAATCTTATGTCATGGTTATGTAACCAGAGAAGGCCAGTTCTTGTGGTTTCTCTGAAGCATGTAGAGAAATTTCTGTGCTATTCAGCATTACAAGCATTTTGGAAACCCTATAGTGGTATTTTTTGAGGATTTTGAGGCCATACCCTGAGTAAGCAGCAAAACGGCATTACCACTGTTCTAAACAAAGCTGTCTGGTGCAGAGCTGGCTCAGGAGAGCTGTTAAATGCCTCCAGAGTGCTTTATAAGTACTTTGTTCGAACATTCAACTTCTTTCATCTGTTCATAAATTTCTTATGTAAATACTCAGGGCATTTGTGAGTGATTGTAATCTAAAATCTGTCAGATGTAAAACTTTTTTTTTTTTTGTAAGGGGAAAGGAATGTGTTCTGCTCCAAAGGTCACTGGAAATCTGTGATGACTCTGCTTCTGCAGAGGGCTTTCACTTCACTCTCCTGAGCAACCTTTCACAGTTATGTAAAAGAGCCCCTCTGCTACAGTTTTGTACTTCCCAAAATTATGAAGTTTATTTCTCAGAAGAGAAGCTTAGTCTTTGTCTAGTGATGACATCATATATATTTACACACACATACATATATATAATTATATTGAACATTACATGGCATTTCTGTAAAATTGGAAATGTTGGGAAATGAGTTGTTTTAAAAACAAATTACTATTGCTATTTGGTGAACACTTGAAAAGATGAAGTTCTTTACTGCTCATTGCTTTCCTCACAGGATTCAATCAGGGATGTTCATATCAAAGGAATAATGTACAGAGCAATTGAAGCAGATATTGGTAAGTACTGATGGTATAATCTATGAAAGTTTTTTTTACTGATAGTATATGATTTTTCTGGCTTCCATATTTAAAGATTACAAATTCTAAATTTTTAAAGTTTGAAAGCCATATTCCCACTTGTCAGAGGTATGTTTAAGTAATAGCTTGTGTTCTGAGCTCTTGGTTGAATGCGTACAAAGTTTTTCACATGACTTTTCTCAATTAATGCTGTGTTTTCCCCAATCCTCACAGAGAAATACATCTGCTATGCTGAACAAACTCGTGCAGTGTTAGCAAAGCTGGCTGATCATGGCAAGAAGATGTTTCTCATCACAAACAGTCCCAGCAGCTTTGTGTATGTGAGCAGTTCTTTGCTGTTTAACTRTGCATTTGTAAAGGATGGGGAAGATGAGGTTCTCTAGTATAATTCATTCTATTGCACAGGCAACTGCACTTTGTTACAGTTAATTGTTAATATTCCTCTGTCCTTTTTAGGGACAAAGGCATGAAGTTCATTGTTGGCAAGGACTGGAGGGATCTCTTTGATGTGGTCATTGTCCAGGCTGAAAAACCAAACTTTTTCAATGATAAGCGAAGGTGGGTGTTTGGTCAGTAAAGAATGATTCAAGCAGCCCTTCCATATAAGGCTATAGAGAGTGTTAGGAAATATTTTCCTTTGGCTGCAATGTAAAATAAAATCATATTTGATAAAATCCTAGGTAAAGTCATTACAAAATGCAGCAACACCCAATGCTGAAGTCTAAATATTTACCTTTTTTGGCCTAAGAAAGTTCTAGGAGCTGTCAAAGGTGTACTGGAGCAACTTAGGGCCACAGAAGCCATTTTTAACTTCTTATTTGCATGTTGAAGTGTGCTTCTTTCCTAATAAACTTGAGAAGTCTTGATGCCATTCAAATCAGACCCTTATCTGGAAATGTCTTCCGTTGGTTMTGGGTTTGATTTTTTTTTTCCCTTCACACATGATATTTAAAAGACATCTGGCTGGCTGACAGACTGGAATATTTGGACTAGTTCTGATTAAGTAAACACTTCTCTAGTGTGCATGCCCTTGAAAAAGACCTGTTCCTTTATGTGTGCTTATGATTTTAAAGTGAGATTGAGGGAGATGGGACTATTTTCCCTTTACTTTTTGCATTTAATTTTAAAAAGATCTTTGCTATATGTCTTGGCTCCAGTCCTGTGCTCTCTCATCTTCAGTTGTCCAGGTGTGCACACTGAGGGATTGGAAAAGATTCTTACACATCTGTTTTTTTGTGTTCTCTCCTCCTTAGTGGCAGACAACTCATGCTGTTTCTTCCCTTCTGCCTGGGGTCCCTGCCTTACTACTCAGCAGTTGTTCTCAAAATTTGTTTATAAATGTCACAAGTATACTGGAAAGTTACATTGCTTTTCACTGGTTAAAGTGGAAGTTTTGGAATTTTGCTTTTCCTCTTACAAAATTCAGGTTCTAGAGATATTCTCTTTTCCTTTGGAGAGATGAGTATTTTTAATGTTAATACTTTAATTTCCTAAGAAGTGTCAGGATTCCTACAGCAGCATAACAATTGCATGTCTATTCTAGACCATTTCGGAAGGTGAATGAAAGGGGTGTCTTGCTCTGGGACAAGATTCACAAGCTGCAGAAAGGCCAGATTTACAAACAGGTATGCTTTCAACAGATTATCTATGTTGAAATTTCGTACCTATTTCCTAGAATTTCAAGCTTCTTTGGATATAAAGGTTTCTAAAATGCAGATGCGTTCTTTAAGATAGTTATTTTAATGTCTGAAGTTGTACAAATTGGTTGTTGGTATTGTATGTCATTGTCTCTTGAAGTGCTACTATCACTGAAATCACCTGTAAAATTTGGGATTCATAGTGTATAAACTGAGGACAAGATTTATACTAAGCTCCTTTTTCATGCCTATGAAGGTGCAAGTCACATGCTGCTACGATGTCCGTGTCATTATTTCTGCAGGGTAACTTGTATGAATTTTTGAAGCTTACTGGCTGGAGGGGCTCTAAGGTTCTCTACTTTGGTGACCACATATACAGTGACTTGGCAGTAAGTAGTTTGCTTTCCCAAAATCAGAGAAAAGATGAGACTTTCTGTTATTTTTGCTCTCTTCTTCTGCAGTTATTCAGTGTAACACACTTTCATTTGCGATTTTAAAATACAAAAAAATTTGGTTGTTAAGCCATATTGCCTTTTTTTTTTTTCAGCAAGTAACCTTGGTGCTGTAAAATGCCAACCATATTTTCCACCTGACTTGTAGCATTTAAGTTGTTTACGAACTGTGGTCAGGAATGTGTGAGCTTGTATTCCAGATCCAGATACTGATGATGTCAGATGTACTAGAGAGTAAACACAGATATCCAAATGTACAGGATATGACTGACTTGAATGACAGCTGAATGAACTTCTGTTTTGAATGCAGGAGTCAATCTTCCTATCACTAATTGTGAATGTTCTCCCCAAGATCTTGCTCTGATTTGTATCCCCACTCTCCAGGCTTTTTTTTTTTTTTGCCACCTTATGAACAAATGCTTTGTTAACTGTTACTTTAGGGTAAGTGAGCACCACTTGGCTCTTTTGTAATTGATTGCTTTTGAATGCCTGGATGGGACTTTTCCACTCCAAACTTGTTAACATCTGCTGCTGCTCAAACATGTTACAAATTTTTCCCTTAAAAAGAACAGTAAACTGTTCTTTTTGTAAACAGTAAACTGCTGTTAAAAAGAACAGTAACATTGGGTGCTTTGTAAGACTGAGGGCCAAGAGGAGGAGGATGCAGCTCTGTTCCACTCTGGCACAATGGACAGGAGAGCACAGCTGGCAGCTGCCTTGTGTTGTACCTGTCAGGAGCAGCTTGAATAGCTGGGGCTCCGGGTTGTAGCCTTCTGTCAGCTGGGTGTGAGGRTAACCAGCACAAACCCAGCACACAGTTCCTCCAGGTACTGCTGGCAGCAGCAGAGCTCTCATCTACAGAGGCATTTCCTGCTGTTTGTTTTAAACCTAATGAATTAGTGTTTGTTTGCAAGTGCTTGTGCGTTCTTCATCCCTCTCCCTTCAAAAATGTAGGATTTGATGCTTAATCTGAAATTAAATTCTATTGTCCATTGGCACAATTAAGTCCCACTGTTTCATACTTCCRTTTGTACGTAAAAACCAATTAAATTACTGCTGTTTTGGGATAAACAATAGTCAGATTCTTTTTTTTTTAAGCAGTTCATAAGACTAATATCTGTATTTTGTAATTCCTGGTAAATAGGACTTGACCCTGAAGCACGGCTGGCGCACTGGTGCGATTATTCCAGAGTTACGATCGGAGATTAAAATCATGAACACAGAGAAGTACATTCAAACCATGACCTGGCTGCAAACCTTGACAGGATTATTGGAACACATGCAGGTTTGTGCTCTGTGTGTGTGTGTAATCAGCTCTGGAGAGCCAGAGGAATCCAGCCAAGTTTCTAAATGCTGGACATTGGTGTTTGCAAGTGCTTTCAGTCTCGCTGAAGAGTTGGACTGTAGATAAATGYAATTATTTGTGTGGTTAGTTAATAGGAGTTTTCTCAACATCTTGTCCYCTTTCTCCACTGGTCAGCCTGGATCAATTCCTGATTTTGGTTGTTTAAAAATGCACGTGGATAAGTTCTGTATACTGATCTCTGAATWATTGCTCATGTCCTGTTAGCTGATAAGGGTTTATGAATAGAAAGGTTTATTTACAGAGTTATCCTTAGTTACAGGTTATCCATACTTTATATTTCAGGTTCACCGTGATCCTGATTCCCAAATGATCTTAGAAGAATGGAAGAAGGAAAGAAAGGAAATGAGGTAAGACACAAGGGATGAAGAATTTGCAGTATGCTCTGGTAGCCAAGGGTTCTATGCAGTATCTTTCAGATATTTGCAATTCTTCTTTGCAATTTCTTTCCATCTCTGGTTTATATTCCCTGGTAGTTACAGATACTATAAAATATTTTTGAAGCAATGTTCTACCTGTCACTTGTGCAGCTCTTCTCCCCTCTGACACTTTGTAATGTGGACCCTTTTGGCTGTTCCCTGTCTTTAGAGCAGATGTAACTTTTCTGTGTGAAAAGTTACACAGAAAAATCCCATCAAATCCCTTTCCCTCTCGCTTTGATTCTTCTGTTCCTATCTGTGTTCAGCTGTCACTGCTGATTACACGGTTTCTGCGTGAATAAAAACTGTATTTCTTTGTCAAGGCTTAGATCACTTTACCAGGTTTTTTTACATGATTTCTGCAGATTGTTTGTAATACATCTTAGAATACATAGAAACCGAGCTCTGCTCTAGCTTGGATTTAGCAGAGATTTATCACAAAGTTAGGTAATAAGGCTAGAACTCCTAATAATCTATTATCATAAAGGAGAAATCCCTAAATGCAGGGGGTGTGAAGTGCATAGTTCTCAAGGCCAGCTGTACCACCAGCAGCCTTCTCCAGAAATGTGGGAATAAATGAAATGGGAATGATACTTGGCAGTGACTAAAGCCCAGAACTTAATTCCAAGAKGTGTTCAAGCTTTTTGTGTGCATTAACCAAATCTTTGCCTTTTCTTAAGAAGCCTTTTATCTTTGGAACGTTAGATGTCATTAATATTTAGATAAAGGCAAAAATCTTCTTTCACAATTCCTAGAAAAGAAGGCTTGAGATGTWATGCTTGTTTCTGATGTCAGAAGCAACTTGTCTCTAGTGAGAGATGTGTGAAGCTCTTCACAACTGTGATTTCTAGACCTGGATTGTGTATATGTGCGAGAGGTGAAAAACTTCTGTGACACATTTTATAGTTTTGAAGAACAATGGCAAGAGAATAAGGCATAGAACAGGTTTTAGGATCTGCTTGCTTCAGGTTATGGATGCCAGCTGGTGAAGAGATGTGTGCAGGTCTGTTTACTTTGCTGTGTTTGTTTTCTCTTTCTGGGGGACAGGGAGATGAACAGGAACTTCTTCAATTCACACTTTGGAAGCATATTCAGAACTGATGAGAATCCAACTTACTTCCTGAGACGTCTCTCTAGGTTTGCAGATATCTACATGGCATCACTGAGCTGTCTCTTGAACTATGAACCTGATTACACCTTTTATCCAAGAAGGACTCCTTTGCAGCATGAACTTCCTGGCTGGTCAGACCAGCTGTGCACTGGTACATTCAGAATACCTTTCCTACAAGAGACAGTTCAGATCAAATAAACTCTTGGTGGCTCTTCTCTAAAATGGACAAATATCTGTTGGTGTTCCTGAATGTACCTGTATTTTATTTAAGTCACTTAAATCTGGTACCTTGGTTTATATGTATTTCATACTTATCCTCATTAGCTTTGGTTTTCTCCTCTCCTGCTCAGACATGTGGAAACTCCTCTTACACACAGAGGAGATGATGGACTGCCAAACTAGTGGCAGGCCAGGAGGGAGAGGACTGCTGCTGTTCTGGGGTGGTTGTTTTAGCTTGTTCATTGAAAACTTAGATCTGCAGCCTTGTGATTTACAAAGAAATACCAGGACTCTCTCTTCTGCCCCTTTTCAGCACTCCAGCTGGAGCCTGCAGTGAATTGTGGCATGGAAGAGCTTAAATGCAGTGTTAGTAATTCAGTGATACAAGTTAGTAACCAGCTTAGGGTGAGACTGAGAAGGATGGTCACACTTTTTACCTTTCCTTGCTGCTACAGACGGAGCCTTACCTGTGAGGGGCCAAGGGCTGGAGTGCCCTGGCTCTGCTGCCCTGGGCTCAGGCTCCTGGGCTCTTTCTCCTGTCTGTGCAGTTTCTGTTCTTGCCATGTCTGTGCTTGGCTGCAGGTGGACCTGAGCCTAAAATGGAAACTTGCAGTAGCTTGGGCTGCTTCAGCTTCCTTCTCTTAACTTTCAGGTACCTTTTTTTTTTTTTCTTGAGTTTCAGAACACTTCAAGTATCCACTCTCCAATAATAGTAGTTTCAAGAGGTTTTGCATTTTGAAGTGCAGACAGATCTCTCTATCAAGCTTTAGTTTGATCCTAAATGCTGCTTTTAAAGATTTTAAACAGTGTCTTATTCCAGTGGTATGCAATGTGGCTTTGCTGATCCCTAGGAGAGAATGTATTTCATATAGCCTTCAGTAATGGACTTCTAGAGTCAAAAGTAAACACGCACAATGGGAAAAGGACTTTGAGGAAGATGTAAGAAATGAGAAACCCAGAGTTTTCTGCTGACATGTTTTTAGCTCAAGCCCTGAAAGTTAAATTAGGAGTGGTATGCATTTTGAATAAAGAAAAATAGTTTTGGTATAGATTAGAAGTTTTATTGAATTACTGATATTGAAGGTAATGCATGAACACAAACTCTGGGTAGCATATGTGTTTCAAAGATTTGAGCTGAAAAATGTCTATTTTGCACAAGGAAAACATCTGTTGATGTATTTCCTCAAAGAGGCACTTTATAGAACTGCTATATAGTTGTTTTTAAATAAGAATTGTTTCCTTTCTCTGAATCCAAAGGAAATGTTTGTTTTTTTAAAGTGGTGCTTCCCACTCCAGCCACTTTAGAAGGCATAATATAATTAATAATTTCAAATTTTAGTTATTAAAGACTTGGTTTTTAAAAGCATGTGATTAACAAAACATATAGCATTTGGTATTCATTTTGGGATATCACTTGCTTTCTATCATGATTGCAGGCAAACAAACTTTTGTTGACCAAAAGTTTTCTGGTTTGGTTTGTTTGTTTGTTTTTTAACCTGTCTGTACATGCAAGTACYTGGATTGAATTTCATATACAGTGTATTTCATGTTTTTAAAAGCATGTTTGCAAAGTAAAGAATGTACTGTAATTAAGCCTGCACAATTTTGTAAGTAATTTTCCTGTATGCTTGAAATCAGTACGAAGTTCTCAGAGGTGGTTTAGATTTTATGATTTTCCTGTACTCCTATTTCAAACTTGACTGAAGTGTGTGATTTAAACACCCCTATGTTTAAACAGATGAATATACTTGAAATGAGTAAGTTGATCTGACTGTCCTGATGGTTTTGCTGGAATGAAAAGATAACATGTTGCAGGAAGTTAGTTTGACTGCAACTCATCAGGAGTTGACTTGGTGGGGCTGTGCAAGAAATATTTAGTATAACTTGATAATGAAATATGAAGATGGAAATATCCTGATTTGCCTTCAGTTCTTTATCCTAATGCTCAGCTTCRACTGAACTTGGTGTTATGTGTGGAGCACCTCTCATGCTCCAGAGATTTCAATGCACTCTTTTAAAAAAAGACCCACCCAAACGACTGTACATTCATCCTGTGTTAAGCAAGAACAGTTTAATTGGCTTGGATGGTTATATTATGCACATAATGCATGTTTTGTTTCAAGATTTTCTTCTCTCACCCTTCCTTTCTCTGAAGTTAGAAATCAAACTCCTCTACCAAGCTATGTTGCAACAGCCAGCTGAAGTAAAATATTGTTTATATTGCATGACTTGATGAAATAAACAATGTTGCATGAAAAAAGCTAATTATTGAAGGATTATGTTTCTTTAAAATAACCCAAATATATATAGAATAAATTTAAGTGAGAATATTCAAATGTATTATTTATTTTTCAGTGCTAAAGTGCTGCTTTGTAACTTTTAAAAATGTCTTGCATTTTTTTAATGATTTCACCTTGACACTCTCTGCATTGCTCAATTTAACCTTATGCTACTGATTTCAAAGAGATTTTTAGGCATGTTTAATGGGCAGTGTCTCTGTACTAATTTTGGGAGTATGGTTAATTTGAACACCAAAGCAAGAAAAAGTTTTTGTTCTGGTCTATCAAAAACACAGAGCTGAATAACCTGTCAGTAAAAAAGAGATTGATGAGYTGTGGAACTTTTTTTTTTTGTGATAAAAATATTTAATGATTATTWCAAAAAATAAATGCTTGGACTTTATCTTCTGGTCTCTGTGAGCCTTAATATTTTGATTGACTGGGGAGAAGGAAAGAAGATGAGCTGTATCCATTGCAAAATTCTGTGGGGAAAACTCCCCTAGATGTGTTTTAAGTGTGTTTGTGTTCTGAATTTTCTAAAGTCTKTGAAAACTTGCAGGCTTGTATAGGGGGATGGGGGAAAGGAGTTGAGGAAATTGACTGTATGTTTGTTTCATCCAGATGAATTTKTATTTACATGTTATATTTCCTTCTTTGCCCTTAATAGCTGAATCAACAACGCTGGATTTGTCCCCTGCCTTGTTCTGRGGGAATGTCTGCTGGGGTAGTTCCCAGAGATAATTAAAGCTTTCCTGGGCTTCCCTCCTGCCCCTGTACATTGGGGGGGATGTCACTGCTGCCAGAAAAAAAACCTTTCTTTTCTTGCTGTTTTGTGKTTTTTTTCATGTTCTCATTATGATATTTAATATTTTGATGGAAGGAGGTGATACTGAATCAAACTCAAGTTTGATCCATCTCTGATGGTGTGTGTGACAGTGGCAGCTGTTGCTGCTGTGCTTGGTAAAAACACAGTGTGTGAARAAGAACTGAATGTAGACATTGCATGGCAAGGGGATGTTCATCCTCACAGTCCACTTTGCACAAAAATGGTTCATTTGGACGTATTCACTGTCATCCATTGTCATTTGAAGTCCAGTTTAATTCAGCTCTCTTTGAAGATGGCCTTGAGATGCAGCTCTTTACCACAGCTTCAATTTTACTATAGGTGAGGCAACCCAATTTCAAGTAGGGGGGAGACAGGAAAGCYAGAAACTCAAATGCTGGTTTCTTGAATTTATTTTTCTGTTCCAGCTAGACATCACCTGCATTTCTTACTAAAGCTGCCTCAATAACTGCTTCCCTTTGGACAGTGAGGTGAGATGTAAAGCAAACACCAAGCCAAGGTTGAGGAAAGACAGAGAAGCTGGAGGAGGCAAGGGGGACAGTCAGGATGGCTGTGTTTCCTGCTGCTGACTATCTAACAGGAAAGCATACCAGCCAAAAAATCCCCTCCATATAAAAATAGAAGTTTACCACATGTTCTGTTTCACACTTGCCTGTTCTAATTGTAACTGGGCCAAAATGAAAGCACAGGCCTGGAGTGCTAGAAAATCTAGGATATTTGCCAAGTTAGCAGCCCTGTGTGCTTGTGGCCATTTTAAAGTCTGTAAAGAAAAAGAAAAGCAGTTAAAAAGCAGGTGAGTGAAAATCAGCTGCTTTTCCCAGAGAGCTGTCTGCTTCTGGGTAGGTTAGTTGAGAACTCAGTTTTGCTTTTAGCACTCATAGTTGGCACTGCTCAGATTCAGCCAACATTTCCAAAGTTGGTATTTCTGTGAGCTGTATAGAAGGCATCTTAAACAAAACTGTGCTCTTTTGGGTTTTAGTTTGTAACAAGATTTTATTCCCTATAACATAGGTGCTCCTTTTTTCACAGTAACTGTAAATAAAAATGTGTTTATTAGATGACTAATGCCAAATTCAGTTTCTAATTCTGATCATAAGGACCACTCATCACAAGCTGTTGGTCATCTGAATCCTATAAAATAGAATAAAAAGAAAATCAGACTTGAACATTGCATTAAGAAACARAAGTAACATTTTGGCAAATTTGTCCATGCAGATGGCAGAGTTGGCACCTGGCACTTCGTTACCAAACAAGTCCTTTTACTGAATGCAAAATGGTTCATTTTGATTTTAGACTCTGCCTGTACATGAGGGTGCAATCCTTCCTTCCCTGAATTCCCAGCCCCCTCCCTGCTGGGTTTCAGATTCTTTGGAGTGCTAGCGTGGCTCTCAGCTGCATTTGTAGCAAGCAGACATGAAGACAAAATTAGAAGGCTTTTTAAGTTTTTTTGGATGTGTCACTGTCATCCAGTGTCATGTGAAGTCCAGTTTAATTCAGCTCTCTTTGAAGACGGCCTTGAGATGCAGCTTTTGGCCACAGCTTCAATTTTACTACAGGGGAGGCAAACTAATTTCAAGTAGGGGGGAGACARGAAAGCCAGAAACTCAAATACTGGTTTCTTGAATTTATTTTTCTGTTCCAACTAGACACTTTTTTATAAAGTCATTCCCTCTTGCCATTATATTAGCAGTGTCTCAATCTCAAATCAAAATGAATACTTACTGAGAAAAGATCATAAGTAGGTTCTGGTGAAGTCAGTGTTGAAGAACTTTCATATGAGGGGTTGGTGATATTTGAAGGCTGTGGCTTGTCCAGTGGCGTTGTGTCAGTGTCATCTTTGGACTACACAAAAGCACACAAACTTGCTTAAATTTCATCCTCTTCCCCCAGGGCATCAAGTGGGGCACTTGAGCCTCTCTGCCAGCTGGTGCACTGTTGTGATTTAACTGGCTTTATTGTCAAACCTGTCTCTGGGCATGAACTGTGGATTTGGTTGATGTTTTATCTCAGGTCACTTAACACTGGTATCTTTTTTCCTCTGCCTTCTTGTTTTTAAGCCTCAGCAAAAAGTGAGAGAGGAAGTGTGGCCCTGAAATGGTGCTTGGGGTAAAAAGTATTTGGTTAGTCCTAAGGGCTCTCTTTGAAACTATTTAAAAATCTAAGTATTTCCTCTGGCTCTTGGCTGCTGGGTTTTGTTTCTGCAAGATGATTCATGTTACATGCAGGGACTAGAACAGGAAGGGACTTCTGTTCACTTCTAGGTAGACTTTCTTTCAGGTATGTTCTTGTGTGTTTTGTAAYATTTTTTTCCTCATCTCTCACCTCTGTAGCTTAGTTGTTGCTGGCTGGTTTTGCATCTTTGTGTTGCTAGCAAAATTAGTTAAGAGAGATCAAGCATGAAAGTGCATCAGTATAAAAACCTGCATTTTTCAATCCTTCAGGCATTTCAGTTTGTTTGTCTGTTGGATCCGACCTTTTTCCTATGAAATGTTTCAACCTCTAGAACAACAAAATAGATAGTAATGGAGGGAGGAGAACAAGTGCCCTTTTGTGGTTGTAATTCCTCACTTCCCTAAGGGTGAGTTTCTGGGGAGGCAAAGACTTCTGTACTGCTGTGGTGCAGATAAATCAGCTTTGGGCCAGTCCTCGGTGTTGGAAGCGTCTGTGTGAGCAGAGATTTGGGTGGAGGGGTCTGGGGCAAATGTGAACTCATGTCCAAGGCAAGGTGTGAGCCTTCCTCCCCTTCTCTGTGTCTTAGTCTGAACAGCTCAAGTGTGAAGTGACCAGGAATGTTTCTATCTTAGCCAAATGTATGGAGAAACTGAAAGTTATGAATTTGAGAAGTGCAGTTGTCCCTCCCCTGCCCAGCTTTGTGTTCCCGCCTACCTTGAAGTGCTGGAAGCTGATGTTTTTCTTCCTGAACCTGAGGTAAGAATATCCAATCAGAGCCACAATTCCAGCAACTAGACAGATGCCAAAGAATATTCCTGTCCCAGTAGTGGCATGGAGAGGAGCCTGGAAGCAAGGGAAGAGGGTCAGTGACCTCTGAGTGGGCACTGGTCAGCTTAGAGCACCCCAGCACATGCAGTGTCCCTTTGAGATATGCTCTGGTCCTGAGCTGTTCTTGTGCTTGGGYTTTGTGGTAGATGTTCCCTAGAGACATTTGAATGTGGCCTTTTGATAGAATCGCAGAAAAGTTTATGTGGAAATAGATTATGGARTCCAGCTGTTCCTCCCAGCACTGCCTAGCCCATCATTAAACCTTGTGGACCAAGGAGACAGCTGGGCAACTGGGAGAATTTGCAGGAATTCATGCAGGCAAAAGATATCTGCTTTCAAAACACTGTTTTGAATAGGAATGAATGTCAAGGCAAGAGTAAACAAGGTGCCTTAAAAGCTTGAAATTGGAAGAACTAAAAAGGAGCTTGTAAAAATTTCTGTTGCGTTCATGTACTCCATTATTTTACATACAGAAAACAAATTTATAACTGTGGGAAGAAATTGCTCAGACAAATTTTTTGTTATCACTGATACCTTGTTTTCAACTTTTAATTCTCTTTGAAAGCAACCTTTTAAGCTGAAAGCTGCATATATGCCAGGGAAACTGGGAATATAAAAATGTCAGCAGTGAGTTTAGGGTAAAATAAGACAGTTACCTCTCACCACCCCAAAAACATGAATCACTATGCACTTACAGGTTCTGATGGAGCCTTTAAAGGCTCTGAGATGATGTGGATTATCCCATTGGAAGCAATGATGTCCCACTCAACAATAGCACTTCTGTCCACGTATCGGATCTTGCTCTGCCAGGAAAAGAAGCAATGAGAGCTGAGCTTTGACCCTTCTCTCTTTGGTACTGAGATTGACATGAAGATGGTTTCCCCACCTCAGTTGCTGAGTGTTCAGTAGAGAGAAACAACACATGGGAAAAAACATGGAAAGTTACTCTGCTGCCTCCCTGGATATCAGCCTGGGATGGYCCCTGGCTGGTCACAGTTCTCCTGTGCATGGAGTAGTCATCATCATTTACCAGCATGTTGCCCTTTTTTTATTTTTTCTTTCTTTCAAAGTTTTGTGAGCTTTGTGAAGTTGCAAAGCTCTGCCTAGAAGTGCAGTCATTCCTGAGTGTCAGGCAGCCACTTTCACTGCAGAGGATGCCACTTGCTACCTCGAGTTTGCTGGCTGGAGTTTGCTTGCTCCTGCCTCTCCCAGAAAGTTACCAAGAAACYTTACAAATGCCAACATCTTTTTTTAATGATAAGCTGCTGCTTTCATCTCTTTACCTACCACTCAGCCATTTCCCATAATGCTACCAAGCTGAGAGGAGAGCAAAATGAAGCCCATATCCCCATTTTCCCTTCCTGAAAGCCACTTCAACAGCTTCCTTTGAGTTTTTCCCAGTAAGAGATATCCATTTGCAAGCTCGTAGATTTGCAGTTTGCCAGCTGCTATCCTGCAGACTCTGGACAGGGAAGAGCCTTCYGAACTCAATCTCATTGCTGCCCACTCTAACCTTATCAAAATGCCCTCCAGATCAGTGTGTCACCTGATTACAGGGCATAGCATAAGAAGAGGAAAAGCACAAAGATGGGAAATTTATTACAGAGGTACCTGGTCTGCCGTGGGGACTTGATGTTCCTGGCCCCCCGTGCTTGTAATGAGGAGTTTTTTCCCTAGAYGAGTGAGAAGGGTGGTTCCATTGGTCAAGTCCTCATAAAACATTATATTGGCATTAGATAAATGATACTCAATGTCTCTCCCAGAAAGGGTCTGCAAATGAGGGCAAAATACAAGGAGTGTTAATGGGTCTCATTAATCCTTTGGATTTACTAGTAAGCTGTGTGCCTGTGACCTTTTCCCCCTCTGCTATTAATGCTGCAGCAAGTGAAGCAGCATCAGAGGTTATTGGGAAATGTGCATGGGAACAGTGGGACATTCTGTCCCTGCTGGCCTCTGGTGGCAGGACCTTAATTCCAGCAGGAGAAAGGATTTTACTCTCTGTAGGATGACCTGAAGTGATGAGACTCAGASATATTCCAAACAGCTTGAAGATGTGAACCAATGAATAAACCCTTATGAATTGTTTGAAACAGTGTTTGATTGAAGGAAGGAAAGAAAGAATAAAAAGAGGAAAGCATAGAAATGAAGTCAGGAATGGATGCCTTTAATGTATTTGTAGGAAATACCAAAGCTGTATGCTGCTTTCGTCACATAACTGTGCTCCATGCTAATGAGCCAGAACAGACTTCATCTCAGGCAGATTCCTTTGTACCAGGGTAACTAAAATCCCTGATGGAAAGTCTCTGTAGTGACTTGAACACTCAATAGCCTTGCACCCCTAACCATGGAAGGGAAATGGAAACAATGAATTCATGCCTTTTGTGAGCACAGTTTAAATTCTTTAGGGTTAAGCAGAAGTCACATCATATTAAGATTATCTTTCTAAGCTTAAATTTCAATGGGATGCAGAAAGCCGTAATAGCTGTTTAAGAAGTGTTATTAGAACAAGGGAGGAAAAAAGGAGAAAAACCCTGACCTCATTTTCCTTTAACCCACTGTCGCTGGGAGCAAAGAGGGTGGCCTGCACTGACAGGTCTGTGAGGTACTGCAGGAACTCTCTCCCCTTCCTGGAGCTGTTGGAGTAAGCCATGATGTCCTAAGCAGAAAGAAAATCCAGCTTTACTGGAAAGCAATCATGCACTCCTGTGTGGAGAGCAGAAAAGATGACACTGTACAGATGACAACAAAGGAACTCTGTTATTAGCCATGAAGCAGCTCTGGAGTGACATTCCAAAGGAAGTTTGTACCCAAACCCAGCTCCAGCTGCTAATTTAATGACTACATATTAAACTGATTTGCAGACTTTGGGCCTCTGTTGTCTTTCAGGCTGCTGATACATATACTGCCCTTCTGAGTAGGGACAAGAGAAGAACTCTTAACATTTTGTCTTTTCCCAGTGGCAGTTTAATGAAATTCTAAAGCACAGTGYCTCTTGTGATGCTTAAAAAGCTGTGCAGAGAGTCTCTAAGCTAAAGCTGCACCAGGCTTTTAATCCAACTGAATTGTWGAACCCAGAAACCTCTTTGGAGCAAGTAATTAAAAAAGTAACTAAGTTTTGGTTTGGATTTAGACCAGCTAGGTGCAGATTTAGACCACTCTGCCTTGGTGGGTGYGGGATTCACATTCTCTGAACCTGAGAGAAGCAGAGAAGAGAATGATCAAAACAATAATCTCATTTGCTGCTCCTGTTGTTTTGTGAACAAGTAGAATGTGTTGGAAGGTTATTTACCTGAAGGAATTTGGTAATTGGATTCTGGTGTGTGTGTTTTGTTTTCTTGACCAATCTCTGCAAGCTGTGTTCTGGTGGTCGGCCAGGAGACAGTCACAAGATTTTGTTCAGTTGAGTTCTTGTTCAGTTTCAATTTAGATGTAGTGTAATATAGCATAGAATAATATAGTATAATAAAGTAATTAATTGGCCTTCTCAATGGAGTCAGATGCGTCATTCTTTCCAGACAATGGGGTTGCCTGATTTACTGTAGGTGGGCTASCAAAGCAAACCCTGGATGCAACACTCGGGGCCTGCTTTGCTCCACTCCCACCCCAGCCTTTGTTCCTACCGACAGGAAGTTGGTCAGCGTTGGGAAGGACATCAGCACTTGCAGCAAGTTCCCACTACAGGAGATGCCATCCCCCACGTAGCCTGGCTTGCAGGTGCAGTTCACCTCTGAAAGGAACAGACAGAGAGAGCAGTATGGGCAAACAGCCTTTCCAAGAAAGCTTTAGGCTGCCCTGCCCCTGCAAAACTACTTGTAAGCAGCAGGTTAGGTTTTTATAAAGTTAAAAAAGAGACACAGTCTCTTGCAGTGTTATCTACCAGCCTGTGGCTGAAGGAAGGAACCAAAATCTGGRCTGCTGCTCTCATGTTCACAGAGGGCTGAGGCAAAGGCTGCTCTTACCTTTCTCCCTGTAGCAGAAAACATCCCAGGTTTCACTCAGGTTGACTCTTCTCCCGTAGTCCACGATGCCGACGTATCCGGAGCCRCAGTTTGGGGAGGAGAAGGCGGTGGGGTAGCCCACCCTCCCACCATCCATCCAGCCAGCAGAGCACAGGTGGTACCTCGCCTGCAGTCAGCACAGCCGCAAGGGAAAACTCAGGGGAAAAGCCGGGTGGTGGGGCTGGGGAGCTGCACACGGGATGAACAGAGCCCCCGGGGCACTCAGGCAGCACCTGCCCTGCCAGCACTGGTCCAGCCTCACATTTTGCTAAAGGTGCCTCTAAAGAGTGAGTGTCTTTCTTCTTTCCAGAGTTGGAAGGAACCAGAAAGAGACAATCTGTCTGACCCACTCTTCTAAAACAAGTTTTGCAAACCCAAGTTGGGATGCTCATCACACTAACATCAGCTATTAGTGCTGTCTATAATGTTCTCAGAGGAGGCAATATAGAAATAGGTCTGTAAACAGCATTTRAGAAAAAGGTTCCTGGAGATTTACTTTAAAGAAATAAATTAAGCATAACTCTGAAGTGCACATTTCTTTAAGAAGTGTTAATAATTAAAATCCCCTTAAAATACTCTGAAAGTCTGACTACCTCTCACCCCAGCATCACTAGAAACAAGAACTTGGCAAATGATTTTAGCACTGTGCGAGCATGCGTGAAACCAATAAAAAAACCTGAAAATTGCTCCCAACCAAACATACCCTGGGACATGGGCAAAGGAAAGGAGGGAAAATGATGCTCATTAGTGCAGAGCAGCCTCCTTGCTCCTCCCTCTCCATTTACTCTGTGTCTCAGTCCTGTTTGGGGATGTCCTCCCTGGGAGAGCCTCCTCACCTTCTGTGCATACAGCAGCTGCTCGTAGGTAGCCATGGTGGCTGACTCATTGGCACAGGCCTCCCTGGCCTGCTCGTAGGTCATTCTGTACTGCCCCACGGGGGACCTCAGGTGGAACACTCCCACCGTGGTGTCTGCAAAGAGAGACAAGGACCAGCTCCTCCTGAAGGGCCTTCCATGGTGCCTGCACAGCTGTGCCATACAAACACCCCTGGATTTTGGGAATTGTCATTAGAGCGGATTGATTCCTCAGGGGTAGCGTTGCTACCTGGACTGCCCTCACACAGGGCTTCRTGATAAATTCATGTTCACATTAAATTGTTATCAAACATAACTTTTATAACCATTTATTGCTGACTTGGAGCTATGTACAAATTACAAACAGGATGGGACCGCTAGGAACRCACTTTGAGCTGTTTTATTTTCCAGCATTACTCTCATTACATGGTTAWGGGAAGATACCCTCAGCTCMCATCTCAGGCAGCAGACTAAGAATTTAATKTTACAACTTACTTTAAAAGTTTTTTGACCAATCACACAAAGCAAAAGCACACTGACAGTAGTTCCATCCAATCACTGTAAGYACAYGTACCTTTGGTTAAAACAACRCYTGCTTATTTCAAATACAATACCTGCTTGTAAGCCTTCAAACACAATGCACAGAGCTCCATTATTAAGCTCAGAACTTSCTAATACCTTGCTAGATAAACTTTTCTGTAGCTTAGGGAGTTATTCTAGACAAGCATTGATACACAGACCATTGCTCTATTTGTCCTTACTTTTCTACTTCTTACATAATTTTTCTGCTGACCAATCTTATGGCTACTGCTCAACTCTAATCACAGTTCTGCTGTCTCTGAGGCTGGCCTTTTCCAGCTTTCCCAAGACCCTCTGATTTTAAGGATTCCCACAATGTTCCAGCTGTAATCTCATTGTTTCATGGGGACATTAATAGAGGCCTGAGTGAGCTTACAGCTCCTGGTCACTGGCCTCAGGGCACAGAGCTGGTGGTGTGCTGGTGGTGTGACCTCCTTGTCACAGAGGTATTTCTGAAAAATACCTTTGCTAGGATTTTTCTCCTAGCAAAGAAGCTGAGAGGCCTCAGAAATGAAATGTAAACAATAATTATCTGCTGCTGTGGAATGTGGCAGGTGCATCTTTGATTGCTCTCATGTGGTTGTTTTTACTTGATGACCAATCACAGCTCCAGCTCTGTCAGGACTCTGGTCAGTCACATAAAATAATAAACCAGCCTTCTGAAGCATGGAGTCGAGATTCTCATCYCTTCCCTCATCCTGGGRACCCTCAAACACCCCCACCCCTGCTCACCTTGGAAGTGCAGGTCAGCACAGGCAGCATCAGGATGGCACTGCCCATTCTCCTGCAGGCAGCGGTCCAGGGGCAGCTGCATCACGGAGCAGTTCAGCCCATCACCAATGAAACTGGTTTTGCATTCACACCTGCGTCTGCCCTGCTCAGGGAGAGAAGGAAAAAGGCCAAGACAAGCATTTAACTGACGTGACTCTGCAGYATTCTTGTAGGGGGATGCAGTATGGGTAAATGAAGGTGGTATAGAATGTAATCTTATCCCCTAAAGAGTTGAAGCTGAACCAGTTACTAAAGATTAGGAGCAGGCCTGATGTTAACAGGCCACACCTCTAGCCAATAAGAAGAGTGTTATAAAAGAGTGGATTGGTAGGAGCTGGAGTTACTTGGCTATGGTGAGGACAAGGAAGAGTCAGTGCCCAGAGGAGCTGCCTACAGAAAACATCCAGGAGGTATGAAACTCTGGCAATATGGAACCCTGGCAATATAATGTAATAGAACTTTTGGAATATAACGATAACACATTCTGAACTGCTGGGGAAGCTTCACTTGGTTTTAGCAGGAATGGACAAACAGAAGAGTTGCTACAAACAAGTGAGCCAAATATTTATACATGTACTTGGGTGCTTTGCTGAATTAATACCAAAGCATAATTTCATCCACAAAGTTAATAATGTGCACTGGAGGATTACATGACACGTAATTCACAAAAATGGATGACAAACACATCAAAATTATATTTAAATGACTGGAAATTATATTTAAATGCAKGGAAACAAGCATGGAATTTAGTTGCCCGCTGCTAGTAATAAATGAGAGCTATAACCAAGCAGGAATTGGTGACATCCAGGGATTGTGATGGTTGACAGCTGGATTATCAGCAAAACTTTTCTAGATCAGGAAGGCAGCCCAGGCAAGACACCAAAATGGAATAGAGAAGTGAGCCTGCAAGCACCACGACAAATGCTGGATCAAGTCACCTGCACAGGTTTTCCCTAACCACATTGACTATGTGGATCATGGAATTTGTATAGTGTGGCTGCAGAGTTTTTCAAGTTGAGTTCAACTAATCACCAAATGACACTATTCTCCCAGCTGTCCCTTTGTTTGGCTTCCAAAATGCATTTAATTTTAATCAAAGAAATTTGTGTTGCCAATAGGATAGACAGTTAGGGAGAGCTAAGACTGGGACAGAAAGACTATGTATGCAAAGCATCCCAGCTTCTGTGGTACCCCATTCCCCAGAGCAAAGATGTTAAAGTGTTCCTCAGCCTTCAGCTGAGGCACATCACCATGATATTTTCTGAAAAATCTTCTTTGCCYAGGATTTTCTCCTGGGAAGCTTTGAGGCCTCAGAAAAGAATGGAAACARTAATTATCTGATTGCTTGGGAATGTGGTCTGGAGATCSTTTACCAACAGGTGCMTCTTTGACTGGTTCCATGTGAMTTGTTTGTAATTAATGACCAATCACCATCAGCTGTGTCAGACTGAGGAGTCAGTCATGCACTTTCATTATCATTCTTGTTTAGTCTTCTCATGTATCCTTTCTCTTTCTTTAGTATAGTTTTAGTATAGCATTCTTTTAATATAATAAAATATCATAAAATAACAAATCAGCCTTTTGAGAACATGGAGTCAAATTCTCATCTCTCACCTCAGCCTGGGGACCCCACAATACCACAGAGACATACCAAACTGATGGGGAAAGTAGGTTGGAGATAAGTAAAGGTTGTTTTGGAAAACAGATTTAGAGAGGKACAGGGTGTGACCCAGCCAAGGGAGACTTCTGCTGGCACCAGAGAGAAACTCYTCACACTTCCCTGCTGGGGACAGAAATCATTCAACTTACAGGTCCTGTGACAATGCAGATGGCATGCTCGTGGCAGCCTCCATTGAAGCCATCAGCACAAGGGTTTATTGGAAGGCAGCTGAAGCCATCTCCCTTGTAGCCCTTCTGGCAGCTACAGAAGACTTTCACCCCGTGCTGTGTGCATTCGGCTGCCTTGTGGCACCCACCATTGTTCTGTTTGCAAAGCTCTGCAGCTGCAGGGGGAAAAAAAAAAAATCAAATGAGTGAAGTCTGCTTTTAAAGAGGATGTTCTTCAAAAGACAAACCATCACTTGTAGGGGGATGCAGTATGGGTAAATGAAGGCRGTATAGAATGTAATCTTATCCCCTAAAGAGTTGCAGCTGGGTTAATTACTAAAGATTAGGAGSAGGCCTGATGTTAACAGGCCACACCTGTGGCCAATAAGAAGAGTGTTATAAAAGAGGCGATTGGTGGGAACTGGAGTCAGTTGGCTGCTGCGAGAAGAAGGAAGAGTCAGTGCTAGAGGAGCTGCCTACAAGAAACATCAAGGAGGTATGAAACTCTGGCAATATGGAACTCTTGCAATGTAATGACATTTGAACTCTTGCACTATAATGACAACAATCTTTTCACACTAAAAGTATTAGAATACTTGTTGGGGGAAAAAACCCTGTTTCCATTTCCTGAGGCAATTCTGAATTTCTGTAAGTCTATCCCTTAGGGCTCTGACAGCCTTGTCAGGATGATCTTGACTCACAAGACATGGCACCAACCTTCAGATTTCTGGTCAGGTTGGCTTTGGAAGATGTAAGACGCCTGTCTGACAAAGAACAACTGTTTTTGTAGCAGTGCTACCAGGGAACTGGCTTGCCTATGGGCATAAAAAAAATCATAGGATCATTTTTGTTGGAAAAGTTCTTTGATATCTTTGTGTCCCACTGTATGTCCTCTGAGGGAAACTGTCTTCAAAACCTGACTGAAGCGCACTTGCTGCTCCTGCTTGGTAAAGTCTGGAGAAGTCTGATTCAGAAAAACCTGAGCTCCATGTATCCTAAATTTGTTTCACCCGCTACAAAGTGCAAGTTTTCAGGCTGGGCAGTGACTGCATTGCTGTGTGTGTGTGAGAGGGAAGGACCTGCCCTGCGGCCCTGGGTGGGGTGGGAGCTCACCTGTGCACGTGATCCCGTCCCCGTCGTACAAGGGCTTGCACTGGCACGTGTTGTTCTCCGTGCAGACGGCGTTGGGCGAGCAGCTCGGGGAGCACACTGGGGGCAGRGCTGCAGGGAAGGCAGGACAGCTGGAATCAAACAGCTCTGGCAATGCAACGCCCTCTTCTCGTGCAGGAGGAGAACCCTTAGTACCAGTCTGGCTAACGGGAAAATTTGTAAGGACTTTGTTTTTTGACTGCTACAGCCCAAAGCCTCTCCACAGGGGAGGCAGGAACTCATATTGCCATGTCACAAAAGAGACAGTGGGGTGAAGGGAGTTGTCCTCAGTCTAGAGCAGAGTTCCTAAGTGCTCCTGACATTTATTAACCCTTTCTGTCTTATCTATGGAAACCTTCTGTTGAACTGCAAGMAGTTTCACCCCCTAGCTCCATAGACAGACTGGTGAGAGCAGGCAGAGACCTAGCTTGGTTTCACAGAGCCGGCCAGTCCATCCTGTTTCACAGAAACATCGTCCCGTCCCCGAGTATCCTTCATCGCACTGCCCGCTGTTCTTGCACTCACAGGCTGGAAAAGAARCACAGAGATCACGTGCAGAGGGGGAAAGTCTTTCTCTAGAGAAACATCATCATGTCAGCTTAGATACAGTATTGCCCAGAAATAATTTACATGAATCTACCTTCATGGTATTTCACCATGAAGCCAGTCAAGCAGAGTGGCTTGAGCAACCACACTTTCCAGAGTGGTTGAGCAATCATCATCCTTGGAGGTTTTCAAGTCCTGACAGGAAAAGTCCTGAACAACATGAGCTCAGAACTGACCCTGTTTTGAGAAGGAGTTGGGCTAGAGACCTTCTGAAACCCCTTCCACTCTGAGTTAACCTGTGGTCCTGTGATTTTATAATTGGCATTTGTTCAATGTGCCTCTGGAAATGAAAATGAGTATTGACCTGCACATTGCAGTGGAGTAGGAAACTGCAGGGAGGGCTGTGGCAGGAAAGAGTTGACAGCTGAACTGAAGACCCAGACAGATCAGTGCTAATGAACAACAGCTGTTAATTGTGGGGAGGCCAGAGAAAAACAAGGTGTGTTGAGGGACAGTGCTCGGCTGCTCTGTGGGAGAAGGTCCAGCTGAGTAAGGAAGGCAGATATGAGGCTAGTGAGCTTTTCTGTAAAATGGAGACAAGTTACCTGTAAATTCTATTTTTAGGGTTTCAGATATTTTCATGACTAAAAGTTTTGGATTCCTTCAGTTCCTTTTATAGGTGAGGCATTGTTGCTTCTGCCCTCCAACCTGAGGTGTGATGGTCTGTTTCRTTTATAGGTGATGTTTTTTCCTCTCCTCTTTGGGCCCTGCAAACTTATGTGCTGAATCCTTCCTAAAGAATGATTCAYGGCTCTCTGTTTTACAATGTTATGCTGCAGCATCGTTTATCCTTATTCTTGAAATATTGTTGTTGTTTAGAGAAGAAAATTATGGGAATTTGTGGAACTGATTTTTTGCATACCTGTCCTACTGAAAAGGAGCTTCACTTGCTGGCTTTTTCATTTCATTTGATTAGTTAATTTTTGTCTAACTTAAATCTACATCAAAAGGAAGGAGCTATAAACCTTTTTTTCTCTTAAGTTTCATAATCTGATTTCCAGGTAATAGCTCATATGTTTTATGCTATGGTGTGCCATAAAGTGATGAATTGTAGGTAGTTACAATCCTGAGAATCCGTGTCCAAGCCTGTTTTCCTGCCTATAACCTCCCATCCTACGTGCCTCAGGAGCAGCACAGGTGCAGAGGGTTAGGATGGAAGCATTAATGTYGTAACTTCTTATCTGAAAGGCTTTATGTCAGAAAAACATTTAAGTTTAAAGGGAAATATTGATCCTCCTCCCCCYGGTTTACTTTTAAAGCCACAGAGAGGTGGATTTTGTGAGCAGAGTCTTGGCTGTCCCTCTTCACAAACAGCCCTCACCTTGGTGTCCTTTTTCCTCTCTGTGGAAGCAGCACATGGCCTCGGCCTCCTGCATTCCTTGAGGAGCCATGTTACTAAAATCCTGTCTTAAGCTTTRTGGGGATGAAGGGGAAAGCTGTGCTGTAGCTAAAACCACTTGTTGCTGGGGGCCCTGCTTCTATTCTGTTACTGATGCACTGTGTAAGAGTAGGAGGCCTTGTGCAGACACAGCCCTGCAACCTCTGCCTGCCCTCGTCTCCTCCTCCCTTCCGAGACCTTGTGCCGTGCCCTGGTGCGAGGAGGCACTCAGGATGTTAGGAGGGCAGCTTTCCTTGGCTTGCTCAGAAACTCCTTGCTGACAGAGCAGCTTAGTTTGGCTGTGGGRAGGGAGCCCAGACGTACGCCTGCAGGTGAAGCCGTATCTGCCCGGCAGGCACAGCTCGCACGCGGTCCCGTTGAAGCCGCCGCTGCAGCGGCACTCTCCCGTCCCCGTGTACCCGTCATCACAGGAGCCGTGGCCRTTGCATGGGGTCTCTGGGCCCCCTGGGCAAGCTGGAAGGATGGAAAGGAAAAGTGGTTCTTTAGCTCAGATGCACGTTTATTCATTGTCACTGTTGGTTGTGTAGCTTTCTGTAAAAATCATCGAGTGGAGAGTGCCTGCAAATGCATCTCTCCTGAGGTGTGTAAAAGTGGCTGTGACACTTGGGACTACTGTGAGCCCCATGCTCTAAGTTCCTTRACACACTTCCACAGCTCCTATCAGAAAGGTGCTGAGGATCCTTGCAGCCATGACTTGTGGATGCTGTCMTCTGGCTGCTTGCTCATTCAGACCGATCTAAGAATGGCACTTCCCAAATCAAGCCTCTCTTGAGTGTCTCTATGGGTCTATGTGCTGTCAGGGTGACCCAAAGGCCAGCTCAGGCTGAGTTGGCCAAAATTGCATGGGATCTGCATGTGTCTCTCTGTGAAACTGGGCCAGAGCAAGCTGGCAGGGCCGTGTGTGGCAGGACCTATCTGCCAGCAGAGATCTTGACCCGGTGGGGGCCCCAGTACTGCTCCCCTGGCAGGTGAAGGAGAACAGTCTGGAAGTGTCTGCTAACAAACTGCTGAGATGGAGCCTCCCAAATGGTCTCCACCTKTTCAGAACTACAACTTCTGAGCTTACTCTGCTGATGAGTGCWCTTGCCTGTGGCTGAGCAACTATGTACTGGTTCTCAGGTGTGTGCTGGTGTTGCTGCGTGAACCCAAACCTGTGTTTAAAGGACTTTCAGCTGGTGACCTGCTCAGCAGGACAGCCTTTACTCTCTGTAGCACTCACCTGCTATCACTATGGAGTTTAAAACTTCTAAATGTGAGGAGAAAATATGGAATGAAGAAGCACTTAACACCTTGTGCTCTTCAGCTCTTGCAACCAAGTTCCCTCATTTTACAGCYGGCCTCTTATCCCAGTTTTGCCTGYTGGGTGCTACACAGCTGTCCTGGGGAACGGGAGGGCACAGGGTGGCTGTGGYGGTGGGAATCCTACCTTGGCAGTCTGGCCCGAAGTAGCCCTTGCAGCACTTGGCTATGTGGATGACCATGGAGCAGTTCCTGYGGCACCCGTCCCTCCGCAGCCCGTAGGACTCGTAGGTGCACCACTGGATCCCTTCCTGCAGGGCACGAGTGGCAGCGTGGGGAGAGGAGGGGGAGAACACAGCAGAATGAGTGCTGCTGCATGGAGTTTGTTTTTTTTCCTCTTTAAATTGTAATTTCTGATGTACATTAAATTGTAATTTCTGATGTACATTGAATCAAAATGTGATGTGTGAAGGGGGCAGGTGGGAGACCACGACCCTCTCTGGGTCCTGACATACTGAGCAGCGTTCCTGAGAGTGCAGAGGCTGCTCTGGAGTCAACTGAAACACTTTTACACTGAGTGCTGTGAGACCAACAAGCATTCCCCATCACCATCAGCACCCATGTGTTTGCCCAGGGACAGCTTTGTCACAGATAATGAGAGGATTTGGAGACGGATAATGAGATGATTGGCTCTCGCAGTTAAAGATAACTACTGTGTGAATATTAAGAAAAGCTTTAGTGATGTATAGTTATGCTATTGTAGTTTAGATGTCCCCTGTTCTCCCCACAGTTCCCTCTCCCCCCTGTATTGTTGCCATCAGACAGCCTGGGCTGTGCAGGACAGGTACAAAGAAGGCTGCACAGGTGTCCCTGGCATGGGGCAGGGGGGAATGGAAAAGCTTGGTGCTTAGGGGGGGCAGCATGGCAACACCTGACCTCCAATCCAGTTACAAGCAAGCAGTCTCCACTGATAAATGACAAAGAAGAGCTGACTGACAGACTTTGGGAGGGGCCAGGGCTGGCTGATGCAACCCCCAGGGGTATAAAAGACTGAGCATCCATCTTGAAGAGGARCTGGCCACATGGTATCCACGAGGGCAGTTCCCAGCGCTGTGAATCTTGCCTTATATAGTCCTTTTGTTGTATTTTTATCAAGGTTTAATAAACCTTTTTAAATTTTCCAAGTGAGCAGTTGTTTCTCACAACTTTGTAGTGTGGTAGGACTGTAAAAGTTTCTCTTTTTTTTATTCCAATAAATTTTTTCTGGTTTTCTGTTGTGAAGAGCATGTTAGTCTGCTTACATGTGAGATTTGAATGCTTTACCTTTGGTTTTGTCCCTGGAGGGCATCTAGAGTTAGTGAAACAGCTAGCACAATGCCCCTGGAAAARGGAAAAAAGAAGTATATAAAATAGTGGCTACAAAAGGCTATTTGACTTGGACAAAAATTCTGTTTTGTGAGAGCAGAAAAGGTAAAGCTTAGTGCACTTTTAAAAATTAATAGAGAACTGTGGAGGAGCAAGAGAGGAGAGTGGCAACAAAATATTTGCAATAACTTAGTGCTGCAAAAATGCAAGAAAGTAGTTTTGATACCGGAATATAAGTTCTGGAAGAGGAAACTGGTCTGGGTTTAAAGAAGGAGGGAAGAGATGATGAATGTTCTTCAAACAGATATTGATGTCATCTGTATTAGACCTGGATGTCTAATTTAGRGTACAGAAAAATGTTTGCTTCTCAGGAACTGTTTATGAAATTTGAGGAAATGGTATCAGTTTAATTTCATTTAATGACATCATAAACAAAAGGCAACTTGAGCGGATGGGATATACACAATTGTTGGTTATATAATTGCAATACGTGTTCTGAGAAGCTTTTTTAAAGACTGACTACCTAAAAGTTCTTTTACTTCTAGGAAGTTTTTTCATACTTTCAAGTTCAATTGAAATAAACTTGGTCTTGAAACTGTTTGAGGATGACTTTCAAAATTTCCCATTTGTGGGACCCATCAAAGTTCATGGAGGAAACTTCCTCCATGCTAACAGTGCCTGTTCCGGTGTGTTACAAACAAGAAATTCAGAGACTGAGACAGAGTAGGCAGTTCTCTATCTTGYGTCCTTCATACCCCRTGCTGCTGGAGTAGCAATGATGTTMTTTTTTAATAGGGGACTTTGTAAACGTGCTCTCTACAGACAAATCTATAGTGAATTTCCACTAATTTAAAAGCACGACAGAAAGATTTGTCCTTGCTCAAGTTTTTGCTTGCAAGTTTTTTTACGGTCTTCAGTGGAACCCCTTTTCCTGCGTGCTGCTTTGAGTGGATACAGAATTTGTGTGGTGCAGCTGTGAGGCATTGTGCTGCACTCCYGAATCTCTCTCCAACCAGTGCAGCAGATGCAGCCAGCCTGCAGCAGAGGGGCTTTACTCACAAAGTGCCGGAGCTGCAGGGAGTGTTTCACCAGTGAAGGTGCACACTGGTGCCTGGGCTGTGTGTCTGTCAGGCTGGGGGACCCTGTGGGGCACTGACCATGATCTCCATGGTGAGGAAGCTGTCGCAGCGGCCCCCCAGGCTGGGCTCTGTCAGCAGGCAGTTGATCCCATAGGCGACGCCGCCGTCGAACTCCAGCTGCCGCTGCACCACCTTGCACTGCCCATCGTTCAGGAAAAGGGCGCCCTGGGAGAGGGGGACAGGGCAAGACGTGAGCTGCTCCTCCTCCCTGGGGTCCTGCTCTCTGTAGGAATGCTCTCAGGGCAAGGTGGAACGTCAAACTATCCTGTAAGTAAAACTGAGGGCTATAGGGGCTCAAACTCAGTTTTGGGGACTCTCTTCCTATGGGAAGATGTTGGAGTTCCCAACACAGGAAGGATGTGGGCCTGTTGGAGCAAGTCCAGAGGAGGGTCATGAAGATACTCAAAGGGCTGGAGCACCTCTCCTATGAAGATGGGCTGAGAGAGTTGGGTCTGTTYAGCTGGCAGAAGAGAAGGCTTCAGGGAGACCCTTCCAGTCCCTAAGTGGGGATATGTGAGAATTGGAGAAGGATTTTCAGCAAGGGCATGTGACCCCTTGAGGGTGACCTCATACGAGATTGAGCTACCACCTGTAACGCCCCAATTAGGGCATATTTTGAATTGGAAGCTCAGCCTGATCACAGGATGGAGAATACTGCTAGGCTTGACATGGCTAGTAGGAAGAGTAAACCTAGGTTGAGGTCTGCTAAGGAAAATGGAAGGGGCAGTGGGGTTCAGGTTGAGATCGCTAGGAGCAGGGCTGGTATTGGGGTTGCAATGAATAGGATTGGAGAGGATGTTGATGGCTGGATGGGTTCTTTAATAAATAGTTTTACACCATCTGCTAGGGGTTGTAGGAGTCCGAAAGGGCCAACGATGTTTGGGCCCTTTCGACCTCGTATGTAGCTTTGGATTTTGCGCTCTGCTAGTGTGAGGAAGGCTACTGCGATTAGAATTGGCAGGGCATAGGAGAGGGCTATGATGAGGCTAATTAGGAGGGGGTGGTTAGTCATGAGGATGGCTTGGGTTAAGTTAGGGGGAGGATTTGAACCTCTGAGTTAAAGGACTTAAGCCTTTTGCATTTYCCGAGCTCTGCCACGCTAGCTGGCAGATAAGATAAGGAATAATGTCTTTAAACTGAAAGAAGGTGGGTTTAGACTGTATTTTGGGAAGAAATTSTTTACTRTGAKGTTGGTGAGGCACTGGAAGAAGTTGCCCAGAGAGCTGTGGATGCCCCATCCCTGGAAGTGTTCATGGCCAGATTGAATGGGACTCTGAGCAACCTGGTCTAGTGTAAGGTGTCACTCTTCATAACAGGGGGGGTGGAACAAGATGACCTTCAAGGTTCCTTACAACCCAAATCATTCTATGATATCTTTCTTTTCTGAAAAGGACACAATATGCCACAATATGCCTATATTCACAGATTTATCTTATGTGTCTTTAGACTTAGATGCTTGCCAGGTATGATCTGATACGTTTGCAGAGAAGAATGTGACATTGTTCTGGTTTATCAGGCTATGTGTGTGCTTGCAGCCTTAGCTTGGAAGTGCTTACACACCAGAGTTTGCATGCAGATGYTGCATTCATGGGGTTCAAAACCAGGCTGATCTTAGTGGTTTTGCACTCATATTGTAGAAGTTAAAGTGTGCTGGTATTTCAGTTTCAAGGCGATWGAGGGCTGTTTTGAACAAATGGCATCTTACAATAGAGCCAATGGCAGCTCCAAAAAGTCCTGCAAACCATACAGTTTGCTGAATCTGTTGGTGTGGCTCTTGGCATGGAGGGGTGATGACCAAGAAAGTTTTGGTGCCTCTGACCCTCCCTGGGGGCTGAGTTAGGGCTGCAGGAGCTGATCCTGCAGCAAGAGTGAGGAATAAACCCTCCAGCAGAGGGAACACTTACGATCTCCCCGTTATCCCCACAGCTCACAGTGAGATTGGAGCCCTGCAGGGTCTTCAGTGGGGTGGAGCTGGGGAGCTGGTAGGCCAACACCTGGGAAAGAAAAGGGGAGCTGCACATGTCTGGGCTTGCAGTGTGTTCTGCCCGTGGAAACACTCCCAAAAGGCAAGGGCTTACCGCGGCATCACGGACAATGTGGAATTTGAGGTACTGCACCAGCTTGTTGGTGTTGGCCTTCTTGAAGAGGAAGTCCTGCTGCTCCTGGGGCAGCCCACGGATGGCTGTGTCAGTGGGCCAGAAGAGTGTGACTGGTTTGTGAATGGGATCGTTGATCAGCCCCAGCAGGTTGTTTTTCTGCAACACAGCAACAGTCGGGGCAGAAGATTAATGCTCTGTCCAAAGTGACACTGACCCTGTGGGTGAACGTCAGGTGGAACTGGGGTGTGCTCTCTGTGGGCTGCCTGGTCACCAGCCTGCAAATAGCTTGTTTAAAAAGCAGATGTGTGAGTTGACCTTGATATGCAGTAGGACAGAACTGAGTGGAGAAGGGAAAGGTGGCTGTGGGTCTGCTTGACATCCCCAAGCTCTGAGGGAGTGTGACTGGTAGTGAGCAGGGTTCTTGTGTACTGTATGGTGAGCCCTTTGGCTCTCCTGGACAAAATTCTGCCAGTGATGACAKGTTCTCTGTGTGGTTTTGTCTTTAAAAAAAATAATTTACAACCTTTCCCCAATGATTCCCTTTGTCTCTTGTGTCCTTACCTCTAGCAAAGTGCTGAACAGAATGTACCCATGCTTGGCTGCAACCATTTTAAGACTTTCCTACAAAGAAAGWAAAGTGAGTAATTTACCTAAGAAATACATTATTTGGGTATTAAAAAAGCAGATAAGAGCTTGCTTTTCCCGTAAGTCACTTTTTGTTATAAAATCAAAGCTGCTGTATGAACCCTCTGCAGAAATCCTCTTATACTGGMTGTATATACACTTACATTATCATATTATACTTTATCTGTAATTCTGGTGAATTTGAAATATTATATTTAATTTATTTGCTTGTATAAGGTCTTTTCAGTGCCACTTTTTTGTTGACTTATATGATTTATATATCTGATGGTAACTGTGAAAAGCCCCTGGGTTGGCAATGGTGATAAGCTGCACGTACCTTCTTGAGGGGAAAATCCTGCGTCTGTGAAGGGACTAGGATTCGGTTTATGACATGGATCACACCATTTGTGCCAACAGTATCACTGAGTACAATTTCAGCTTTGTTGTTCAAAACCAGCRAGTTCTGGAAAGGCAACAAAAACATTTTTTTCTGTGAAACCTTGTGGGAAAGGGAGGCTGATACTGAATTGCTTTGATATCATGAGCCCAGACCACCTTTGCTTTGCAGCAAACAGTACTTTCAGCTTTGTTTACTTTTTCAAACTCTCCTCATGCTCATAAAGCCAGAGTCTGAGGATAAAATTGCTTGTGTCAAAGCAAGGGTTGTAGAACTTGACTCTTGAAGTACCAAAYAAGTGCTGAACTCTTCAGCTGAACAGGCAATCTTAGCTGAAAGTCATTTATTTCTTTTTGTGCACCAGAGCAAGAAAAGGGAACTGTTGACATGATATTTTTCTGAAAAATCCCTTTGCCAGGRTTTTTCTCTTGAGAAGCCGCAGAGGAAAAGAAAAACAATAATTRTCTGCTGCTGTGGAATGCAACAGGTGCATTTTTGATTGGTCCATGTTGGTTGTTTCTAATTAATGGCCAATCACAGTCCAGCTGTCTTGRACTCTCTGAGAGTCATGATCTTTTGTTATCATTCCTTTTCTATTCCTTGCTAGCCTTCTGATGAAATCCTTTCTTCTRTTCTTTTAGTATAGTTTTAATATATCATTTCCTTTTAATATAATATATATMATAAAATAATAAATCAGCCTTCTGAAACATGGAGTCAAGATTCTCATCTCTTCCCTCATCCTGAGACCCCTGCGAACACCACCACATTTGGTGACCCTYAGTGAAGAAAAATTCCACAGGAACCATTGAAATTTTTAAAAAGGTGAATGAGAGTGGACTGCTCTGCTGTTGTGCTCCCTGTCCATCCATGTTTGTCACCTGTGAGTAGCTGATGTGAATGAGGTCACCCTGGAGAGAGGTGATGTTGGTGATGGCTGTCAGGTCCTTGTACAGCAGGCTGGCACACCCCACCATGTGGTACCGGAGCACCTGAGCCAGCACTCCTTTGGCAGTCCAGTCCTTGACCTGCAGTGGGGAATGGAGAGGCTGAGAAGCAGCTGGGCAAGGCATGTGAAGAGAAAAGCTCATTTGTACTGAGCCCTTCTACTCACCCGTGGGTCGCTGTTCAGTAYGTCTGTGTGAGGGACAAACAGGGTGAAAGGGCCGGGGCCTGAGATATCTCTGATGGACAAGGCCTGCCAAATGGAAGAGGAAAAAGCAGCCATGAGTTAATGCATGCGATGCCACACAGTGACAGGGACTGCCCTGTGGAGGGCAAGGTGGTGCCTGCAGCTCCATTGCYGTCATATTGAGTTCCCTTCCCTGCAATGCAAGCGTGAGGGAAATTCCTTGTGTGGGCTTTGACTCCTAGCCTTGTCTGTCACCTTTGCTCACAGGTAGAGATTTTGTCTTCTAGAAAATGAAGATTTTGTCTTATAGCCATATCTTTATCTCCTCTGCAAAAACAAACAGGAGATGARGGAATTAAATTTGTACTCTTAGGAGTACAAATGGACCTGGGCTATTGCAGGCACTTTCCAATGGCCACTGATAAGCTGTCCTGGGGTGACTTTATGATGCTTCCATCCCTATTTGAGAGGGATTGAGAGGWCTCTTAAAGCAAGAGGAAGCCACCTGTCTACCATGGTAGCAAAACTGAARCTGGATGATAGGTCTTTAGGTTAGCAGGCCAATATACAGGTCTGTGCTGCCCTGAGGCAGAGATTAAACTGAGAGTTGTTGTCGCCAGTCTCCAAAAATCAGTGAGAGCTGGCTGCACACTGGCTGTCCTGCAAGACACAGAACACCCTGGGATGTTTCAGGGAGGCATCTGAAATGGTGGCCATTTGGACATGCAGAACGGGTAGTAAATTGTAGGRGGCTAGAATATAAGAAAATAAAGATAGTGTAGAAAGTAATCTTACCCTAAGGAGTTGCAGCTAGGCCAATTATCAGAGATTAGGARCAGGCCTGACTTTACCAGGCCMCAGCTGTGACCAATGAGAAGCAGAGTGCTATAAAAGAGYGGGGTGGYTGGGTGAGAAGGGAACTGGGGTCAGTTGGCTGCTGTGTGAAGAAGAAAGAGTTAGTGTTCTGAGGAGCTGCTCATGAGAAACACCAAGAAGGTATGGAACTTTTGTGATAAGGAGACAACAGTATGTAACCCCTGCCATGAGATGRCAACAGTAAATGAGGGGTATATTCTTGCTTCAGAATTCACAAGAGATGTGCCGGCAGATCTCAGACTGTGAATGGGTGAAAGCTTCAGTTTTATGCCCAGTCTGTAGCCACAGCTCTCTCCACAGASAGCARCAGGCATGACTTTCCTAGGCCTTTTCTGGGGAAGGCTGTGAGAAGATCAGAGTAAAGAATGGGAAACAATTCTTATCTCCACTTGCTGCWCCTGTTGTGYRCATACAGAATGTGTTATGGAGWTTTGTTTACCAAAGGGTGATTTCTTAATTRGRCACTGGTGATGGTGTTTGGATTGATTGACCAATTGGATCTRYCTGTGTTGGACTGTCTGTAAGGATGATGAGCTTCTTAAATAAGTACAGTGTAAGACAGAATAATAAAGCAATTGGTTAGCCTTCTGTAATCATGGAGTTAATGCTAACTAGTACCTGGCTGGGGGCCTGCAATGACATCTGGAGGCCTTACCTTTCTCTGGCACTTTGGTCTTGATCATTAATAGGTCATTAATACTGTTTTAGTGACAGTCAATAGCTTACATTAGAGCATCTCAAGTATTAGTGACCGATAATCCCRATCCAGTCCCAATTACATTGAAGGAAGTTGGTGCACATCAAATTCTTGTCTGCTTCTCTCTGCTTTACACTCTTGGAGGAAAAATAGGGACAAGAAACCCCCATGAAAACCCAACACACCCCAACCACTCAACCTTTGCTTACCTCTAAGTGAAAATAAAACCTAGATGTGTTGGAGTTCCTTAGAAGTTCCTGCAATTAAGAACAAGACTCTGTAACAATGCTGCGAATGTGAGACAACATCCRTGGAGTGCAAACAAATGCAGCGCTCAGACAAGAAAGGGAACTTCAGGTTTGGAGTAAGTGCTGCATATCTGTATTGCTTCTGTCCTGTTCTTACCTTCCTCTGCCAAACAGCAGGCTTCTTTGAAACCCAAAACTCCCTAATACTGCAGTCATAATGATTGCCCGTTAGGGTTTTTGTTTGTTTTGACAGTTMAAGTTATCTTGCAGTATCCTGTTCCTATTCCTGGTTTCTTGGATTGGGATAACTTCAAATKCCAGGGTACAACTTTGTCCAAGAAAAAAGTGATGTGTTTCAACCATTGTATTAAGTAACTATGCAAAGAAAAATAGGGAACAGCAAACATGTGAAGCACATTACCTGGAAGATGTTGCCTCGGCACTTAAATCCATCCCCAATGTAGTTGGGTTTGCAGGTGCAGGTYCTGTCTGTCAGCTCAGTGTCATTACAGATGGCATATTCACTGCAGCCTCCATTATTCTTGTAAGGGCAAAGTTTAAAATATAAAATTCCTTCATTGCCAGGTGTATAAAACAATTCCAATTCACACTTCCCTGCCATTTCTATACTTTAGAAAGGTTTAATTGCAAGATCTTTCTGAAACCACATCTTGCTGGAACATCTGATGGCATATATTTTCTTCCAAACACTAAAAAGCATTTGGGATTTATAAAAAATAAGTCTCATTTTATGCAGAGGATTTAGTTTTGATTTCCTCCTTAATGTATTTAGTTCATGATGCTGTGAGGAAGCAAAATATTTGCAAGTCTCACTCTGCACCTTAGGGATGAGTCTTAGCTTCTCTGCCAATGCAGTGCTGACTATTTTTATTATTTCTTTATATAAATAAATGTAATAAATAAATATATAAATATATAAAATATTTTATATTATTATTAAGGGGAGCTATTTGCACACAGTAAATCACTGGTATGGTGTGCCAGGAGCCTGAATTTATGGAGGAGCATAGCACAGGACTGTCTGATGGCCCAGGTCAGTTGTAACGGGGACTTGCCTTGTCCTTGTCTCTGAAACATCTGCTGTCTGCACCTGAGTCCAGCATGGGCTTGGAGCAGTGGATGCCTCTCACCCAGCTGCCTGCCTCCAGAGAGCTCCCTGTACTAAACCAAGATATTCCTCAYCCAGGAGCAGCTGTTGGGGCTCAGAGCTCTGCTCAGTCACAAGTAGGTGCTCCCCTGTTACCACCTCAGCTTGCAAATAAGTTTTTATCCTGGGCTTGAAATCAAAYTGGGGGAAATTGAAAAGCTTTCTTTGTTTTTTTTGTTGTGTACTTGTTTCATGGTGTCCTTTCTGTTGCTGATCATCTCAGGGATCCTTTCTCATGGGCCATGAGAGGGAGCAGAAACTTCCTCTTTTGGGAGCTGCCAGTGGGGCCTGACAGGTCAGAGAGACACCTGGCTCTAARGAGTGGGTTTGGGTGGATTTTCTGTGGATTTGGCTTGGCTTAGGCAGACCCTTGGCTAACTGTGAAGCTTTTCTGCACAGAGGTTTGGTCATCCTTGAGCCAGGTTAGCCCCTGGTATGACATTGATGCTCCTCTGGATGATCTTTATTTTAATCTCATAGTTAGCCTGGCATAATTAGTCAAGTGGGATCAAAGCTGCTGGAACACAACACAGGAAAAAAGCAAGAGAATTCAAAATCATAGGGAGCAATGGCTCATAGCTTCCCTTCCTCCAGGTCGTGTTTTTGCCCTTGCTCTTTCATCTCTGCAGCCCTTCAAGGTCAGAGAAAGCCAGCTGAGAGGCCAGGCTGGGAGGGTGAGAATTGTTGTTKCTGTGCTCAGAGCACAGAGGATTAATGTACACAGAAGAGTGGATATGTCCCTGCTGTAGCTTGCCAAGAGGCTACAGCTGGTGCAGAGACCCACACTGACTGCCAGCGTGTGAGCCAGCTTGTGCTAAACAAATGGGCCTGATTTTCAGCCTGCAGTGACAAGTGAGGCACAGAATGGGCTGTGCCATGGCATGTCCAGGGTTGGGTGTTGTGGAAGGAAATGGTTTTGTTGGATTTTTGTAGGAATTCTCAATGACAAATAATTTGCTGACTTAGGTTTTGGCACTGCAGACCAGGATCTGTTTTTCTGCATTGGATTTGAACTGAGATATTTAAGACTCAATGATGAGTCCAGGCCCTCACTTATGTTTATGTCAAGGCTGCAGTTGAGGAAAARCCCTTCCTGCATCTTTAGTTTCTCCCATAGTGACACACTAAAGCATGTACTGAACCAAGAATACTTAAAGATTAGCCAAGTTAATGTAAATAGATTCTAAGCACACCTAACTTAGTTTAGAATGCATACAACCCYCAAAAGTGTAATTATAATGAGACTGAAATTGTCTCCTTAAATGGATACTCACTTGTGAACACATACTGATATAGGTGCAGGTTTTGCCATCTCCAGAATATCCCTTCAGGCAGTTACATACTGCCTACAAAGAAAAATCATAAAACAGGCATACATGAAAAAATGCTTGATATTTTTTCAACACACATATACACAGTTTACTTTTTTCCAGATAGTTTCATTGTGATATGATGTGGAATTTATTAAGGTAAAAGTGCATTATGTCTCCCAAAACAGTTTCTTGGCCAGTATGAGTAACCATAGACTGAGATTGGGAAGTAATAATTTTCATTAGGCTCTGCCTTTTTCCTGCCTATCCATCTCTGGTCCACTCTCTGCTGTCCAGTTCATTTGAAATGACCCCTCAAACATCTRCATCTTATTGTCTTGCTGACAAAAAACAGGCAAAACCCTTAATTTATTTCCCTCATGTTTTTTACATGGGTCGGCATTACCCTCTCATCCCTTTCCTTCCCGTGTTTTTTTTAAGTGATGAAAAGTAGCTTCAAAACACACCTGGAATTGTGTGTTACTGGCAACTTCCCATGCAATGAAAATCTAGCTGACACTTTGTCCTGGTTACTATATTTTACATTTGCAGTTATCATGAAGATGAAAAATAATTGCAAAGAAATGAATTATATTCTCTGATTCAGTGATGATTGTTCTGAAATTAGAATCTACATTTAATATGTAGGAATTTGAAAATTCAGTGAGATTTCTGCAGCAGAAATAAAACTGGGAGGTAGAAATTAAACTGGGAGGTAGTCTAATAGCAGTGTTTATGTACCTCCTGGATGAGTGAGAGCCCTAGAGAAAGTAGATGCATTTCCATCCTACAAATTTGCCTTTGCAGTGCTGGGGTTTTGTAGTGGAGGTTGTTATTCCTCTGATGTTAATTAYRTTCTCACAGGTAGGGAAGAAAAAAYAAACAGGTTGTAGCTACTACTTCTAGAGATCAGCAGAAGAGTGAGTGGGCTCTAGAATGTTGTAACCCCTATGCAAGAGCTGTTTGGTCCATTTTGTTTCCTTGTGGATACATTTGAACAGTGAAGGGAGAAGGGCTAGTCCAAAATGGAATTTTTTCCATGGACAGTTTCTATAACAATAAAAGAAACATCATCTAGCAATACTTTCAAACTTACAGCTTTTCACATCAAAACCTCCCAAAAGAGAAAAACAACCACTTGAAATAGCAAARCACTGCTTTCCTCTTCAGTTTTGGATTTCTTTCACTGAAATAGATTTTTTTCATGTTTATTTGCACTCCCCCTCAAATGCCTTTTTGAGGGAAGCCTCTACTTTTCAGAATTGTTATGAAATTCYGTTTTCTACTTAAAAACAAAGTTGACATGGGGAAATCTTTCTTTGCCTAACAATAAACACTTGACTAGGYCTATTTTTCTTCACTAACAAAGTACTCACTTGATTGGGTCCAGTCTGTGTGCATTCTGCATTTCTATCGCATCCACCATTGTTCACCAGACAAGGATTGATTTCTTTATAAAACAGAAACAGTGTAATAAAGAGAGAGTAATTCTGAAAACCCAAGGAGAGTAAATTTTAAGTAAAGCATACTAGGAATGCAGATTTATGACAAAATTCATTCCCTCAGTTACTTGGTCTAGGTCTTGGTCTACCTCAGTCGACGTCTTCAGTTGTCTTGGTGGGGGCTAAAGCACTGCCAGCAGCATTTCTGAAACCAAACCTGGGGACGTGTGGTACAGCATCTAAAAGTCTGTTTGTGAGGGTCAAAGGAGTGTGTGTATCAAGCTGCTGGAGATGGGGTTATCTTGCTAGGGATAGATGTTGTTTGATAATTTTTGGTGCTGCACCACACTGCTGCAGGTGCATGGTGTGCCAAGCAGTACCAGCCCTGTGGCAGGAAAAGATGCCTGCCTTTGGCATTAGGGGATGTAGAGTCAGCAAGATGCACTTGTGGCTCAGAGTGGGAGGAGGAACATTCCCCTAGAGGAAACCTCTCTCCTGTTGTGAAATACAAAGCTGTGTTTCGTGTCAGGCACATACAGGCAATGTGTGTATTTGTGATTGTGATATGTGTGGAGACCAACCATGGGACAGGTGAGAATTCTAATAATACCTGAGGAAAGTAAAGCATGAAAGGAGGCCTTTGAACCTATCTTTTGTTTGCAATTAACCTTMGTTGATTTAGGGGCATTGGAATTAAAGCGTTAAGGATGTTGCTTTTTGCTTGTAGTTAAGCCTTAGAGTTCTGCAATAATAATATTTTGAAGTGTAATTATAGAATATTGCTTGTATCCTTGAAACTGTAGCTTTGGAATAWGTATAAAGGAAATATGCTTATCTCACGCCTTAATAAAGCAGAGAAAAACAGGTTGAAAAAGGAAGATGAAYATCAACTCAAGGATTTATAGTTTGGACCAGGGGAAGCTGGACATCACTCTTATGAGATTTATAGTCCTTGTAATTAAAAGGTGGACCCAYRTCTGGGGAGCTGGACCTCACCAGATGGGATTCATCTTTCTTCTTKCAGAAACCAGACCAGCACCATCTGGGGATACTCCTTTTGGGATACATCCTGAGWAAAACTAAATCACAATAGTGTAKAGAATTGTGACAAAAATATTGGGASTAGAAACTGCTGATGAGTAAAAATTGGAATAGAAACTGCTGAGAAAGCTGATGAGTACCTCTATAAATACCTGTAAGCCYCAACTATGGGTGTGCASYTGGAGGGAAAACTTCCCYCACTGTACCCAGCGCTGTATTGCTCAYACTTTACCATATTAATGAATAAATTGATTGCTGCTTGAATATTGGCCAAGTCGAGCTTCTTATTTAYAACACTGTGACTCTGCAGTGTGATGCAGAGGCAGGGCAGGGTGTGTGCTTACCGAGGCAGACGATGCCATCCCCCGTGTGGCCGGCGCTGCAGACACAGGCTCTGTTCCCCGGGGTTGTTCTCCTGCACTCTGCCTTGGAGGAACAGCCCCCGTTGTTGCTCCCACAAGCATCAATAGCTGAACAGGGACAGCAGCAGAGATTAGACCAATGTGCTGGACTGGCTTCTTGCTTCTCATGATTATTTGTCTCCATTTTTAAGGGGATTTATGTGGAAACCCAGGGCACTGGGAATATTTYTCTGTCTGCTCTGGGGTATCCTGACCCCCAGGGGAGCACTGACTTTGACCCTCATTCATGGAGAAAGTTTCCTACACTTCAAGATAGACTGGAATCCATTAAAGTGTGAAATAGATTATAGAGAGCAGTGTARGTGTATCACTTGGTGAGAAATTTAGGTTKTGGGGTTTTTAGTATGTTGTGGATGGAAGCAAGATGGAGGGCACAGGRTGTYATCCTGGGTTTCTTCWTSMTKCTTCTTCYTYCTTCTCCATGGGTTTGGGTGGCATTTTGTAATTGGGCAGAAAATCTGCATTGCAGCTCTGTGGGATCAGTTATTGGGTTAAAAGGGRAAATAATCCAGGTGTCAGTTCTTAATTGGATAGTTTAGTCTTAAAAGACCTTGTAACAAGAGATTGTTGGCCATTTTGTGCCTTCTAAAGAAAAGCTGCTGAACTCACAGTAATGAGACTGTTTTACTGATAAGAAATAATAAACACTTGAGTCCAAACAYGAATTACTGTCTCAAGTGCCTTCAATCCAGACCCAGAGAAACCAACAACTGGTACCCCYGYAAATTTACTAACATTTTTTGAATGAGTCTTTCTGAATTAGGAGTCCACAGATTTAATTAGTGCCAGTTATTTAATACATATTATTGTTTTCAGAGAGAAAKCTGAAATGGTGTTTCTAGTCTGGAATGTTAGAATTAATCCAGGACTGACTTTCAATAACTTTTCATCTTCCAATTCTGCCCATTTCAACAAAACACCAAAAAAAAAAAAAAAGGAGGAATGTTTGTGTTCATCTCTAGTTTAAATAGCCATTTTAGTGTTCCCTGAACTTGACATTTTCTGCACASAGATCATATAGCTTTTCTTGCAGGACATCTAGAGTATAATACCAGCTAGCCCTGCTAGCAAGTGACAGCAAGTCTGGGTTCTTATTCAGATGGATACTCATACTGTTCCTCCAGCTCTGGATGAGCTGGATGCTCACAACTTGAGAGCAGGAAGGGAGCCTTGTCTGATCTTCAGTGTGACTCAAATCAGCCTGAAAATTGCCTTAAGTTTTGCTTCAAATGACCCTAAATTGCTCTTTCATCAATTTCAGGCCAGGGAGTTGATGTTTTTCTGCAACTAGAGTCACTATGGGTGACCYGTGTCAGATTGAAATGGATTTGTCTGTTTTGTGCCAGAAGAGAAAATTAAAGCAGGCAGATTAAGAGTGGCAAAATTTGGGATTAGGACACTGCCAGCCATTGTGAGTAAGCAGAAAAATAGGCTTCTGTCTGAAAAACATTAGTATTTTAATCAGTTAAGAATTAAGAAAAATTATAATTAATTATAATTATTATAGCTGAAAGCAGCCTGTTTTGGATAACCCAGATTTTTGGAGGAACATCTAGCATAAAGTGCTATTATCTTTTTCTGAAGGTCTGTTAAATCTCTCTAGTCTCAAGAAATAGATTTTGCCACACCAGAAATCTGAGCGAGTTCAGAAAGCTGAGGAAATGGTTGAGCTACACGGCTTCCAATAGCTGGAAGTGTTATTGTGCCCTGAATTGGCCTCTCTTTGCTGGGCTTTGTTGGGAAAGGGAGTAAAAGTCACAAACCAGGTTTCATTACTCTGCAAACAATGGGGCTGGGGCTGTGCATGGCATGTTCCCTTTTCTCTGCTCTCCCTGAGCACAATGCCTCACATCTTGGAGGTTGGGAGCCCTTTGTTTGCTGTGAATCTGCACCTGTTGGGCTGCTGTTTGTTTTGAGGGAACTGGCAACAATTCCTGTTTCTAACTGGTGCATAGGGAACTGCTCATCTCTCACAGGCTCTCCTGTGACCAGAGAGTGCTTCAAGCATTCTTCTTTGGTTTCTTTTTTTTTWAATTTTTTTTTTATTATTTTTCAAAGGGAAGAAACAAAGTTCACTTGCCTGTGCAGAATGTCCCGTTCCCCTCAAAGCCAGCTGCACACTTGCAATAGGCAGTGCCATTTGATAGGAGGAGGCAACTAATGAAATAAAAGGAGAGAGGCATCATTTAACAGAGAGGAAAAAAAAACTTGAGCAGGTCTTTTGTATAGCCCTTGTTTTTGTGAGTGTTTCTGAAGGTAATGATGCATAGAAATAACAAGGCATTTAACCATACAGTAAGAGGTAGCTAAAACCATAAAAATGGACCTAGCTGGACCAAGCTTTTCAAATGTATTTTGGGTGTATTATTTTAGGCATTAGAATTCCATCCTTTGGTGTTTGAATATCCAATTTTTTGTTTAGTGCAGAACTACAGAATTTGGATGTCTGCTCACCCAAAAATCTGTGCACAATTTTTGTCTGTGTGCACCCACTTTATGGRGGGATGCACAATTCATCATTGCCCMCTAMTCCTGCCATGCCTGCACCTATCCTCAGACCTACAGGTGTATGTCAGTGGGGGAAAAATACACAAGAGAGGAACAATCTGCTTCTGTTAGAAGTCTTGATTYCAGAATGTGTGGGGTCCCCATGAGCAAATCTGAGAGTGTAGTTTTGCCAAAATAATATTGCTGCTGTGAACTGAAGGTCACAAACACACAGGGGAGAGAATGACCTACATCTGGGAAAAAGGGGGTTTGCTCCTCTGGTTTCTCAGCTCCTACAGAAGAGCTTTGGCTGAAAATGAGGAGTCTTTCCAGCCAGTTTTCCTTGGGTTTTTTTGAGATGTCTTGACTAGTGTAAATCTTGCTGCCTGGTCAGTGGTGAGGGGACAGATGCACTTCAGTAAATGGCTCAATGGGGCTCACTTGCTCCTCTGAAAACTAGTTAGTGTCCCAATATTGGTGCTGGACTGGTGAGAGCATTTTTTTGTTGTTCTTTGTATGTTTTGATATGAAGAGAGGAGAGGTTTARTCTTTCTGGCCTCATCACCACATGCATTAGATTTACATTGCTCCTTATCTCTGTGAGATATGCTGCTGAGAAGTCATGAACAAGGTGGACTTGATTTTTGCCTTGCAAGAGGTGCCCTTTTTCTCCCCTCTCCCCTGCATGAGTACATTTCACACATACTTGGCACTGGTGTGGCACGAGGCGTTACATGCGTCGTCTTTGATTTCTGCAAGTGGRAAAAAATGAAGCAGGGATCAGAACCTTTTGGGTCAACATCCTCCTAGATWCAGTCTTTTGTTCCCACCATGTGGAGCTGGAGGCTGAGTTCTGTGTCAGACAACTGTGCTCTCAATCTCAATAGAAATTGTGTGGCATTCACATTTTTTGAAAAAAATCTTTTGCTTAGGATTTTTCTCTTGGGAAGCTGAGAAGCTTCAGAGAAAAAGAAAGCAATTTTTATTTCATTTGTTTTTCTTGTGTTTTGCTTTTTTAGAATGTGTTTGAAGATTTTTTACTTACAAGTAATTGTTTTATTAGATTTTAGTGTGAGTTGTTTTAACTCTTTGGCCAGTCAGGGCCAAGCTGTGTCGAGACTCTAGAAAGAGATATGAGTTCTTCTTATTATCTTTTTAGCATTTAGTAAGTATTCTTTATGTATTCTTTAGTATGGTATGGTAATTTTAATATAATATAATATCATAAAGTAATAAATTAGCCTTCTGAAAAGATCGAGTCAGATTCATCATTCCTGMCTTTGTCAGAGCTTCCCAACAAATATAATAAGACTCCACCTGTAGAGTCTGTATAGATCTTAGATAGATATCTATATATATTATCWATATTACCTATCTATATATTATCTATATAGATACCACTTAAATTAAAATGCAAGGAAGAGTTGTGTGATATTGTCAAGAAAACATTTCACCTGTTGTCATTTACCTGTGTTTAGTCTGGTGAGTCTTGTATAATATTAGAATTATACAAGGGTAGGTTTTCTAAAGGAGCTGAAAGTTTTCTCAGAGCATATATAGCAACTRTCTTACAAAACTGTAATCAATAATAATTTTTCCCCAGGAAAATYTAAAACTGATCTTGAATGCTATTATAAATATGCTTGTAACATTTTTAAATTTCATACTATTATAGCTAGAGTTTTGAAACAGTTACAGAGTGCATTATAATTATGTATAAATAGAATATAATTTGATTGGATATAGAAGCTGTATTAAGCCAGTACAAAATGATCTATTTGCTAATTATTTTTTATCGCATTAACAAGAACATAATTTAATATCTGGTGTTGTGTAGCTAAATCAACTTTTAGAAGCACTTGAGAGGCTTTTGATCTGAGGGTCAAAATGTGCTGGCTAATCCTGCTCTGGAAAACATATAGCTTTAATAAATGGGATATTCTTTTGGGGCAGATAGGGGTGGCACAGGTAAAGAATTAGCTATATAAGCGTTTCAGTGTCATGAGTGGTGTCTCAACCAGCTCTCTAATAATGCAGTAATTAATTGCCATAGTATGGGAATGTGACCCRTATTTCACTGCACGTGGGAAGCTGCCCTGGGATCTGATTGTGGCTGCAGTTCTGTCATTTTCTGAAATGCACACCTTTTACCTGAGAGGAAAAGAGGCAGGACACTCACCAGTGTCACACGTCACTCCTCTCCAGCCAGCGTCGCATTCACAGGAGCCGTCCCCGTCGATCCCGCTGCTGCATTTCCCATGGACACAAGTGCACACTGTGGGAGAGATGGGGACAAAGCACTGTCCCTGGCAGTGTGGGCAGCAAGGGGCAGGAGGGGTGGCCCAGACATCACCTGCTGATGGCACCTTCTGCTCTAGGCTGTTTGGAGAAAGGCACTGTCTTGTGCCCTTTGGTTTCTAATTACACAGTACCTCTGAATTCAAACTATGCTTACATTGCCTCTATTCTGAAATGCAGGGTCTGAAACTGTATTTTAATGGGAAAGAATTGGTGAAAAATAGCAGTGCCACAGAGGATGGTTCTTGCTGGATTCTAGAGATTGCCWAGAGATTAGAAAGAAAACCCCATAATGGGGAAAGAAAAGGGGTTAATGATGTTTTAAAGCCTGGCCTATTAGGAAGTGCTGTACCTTTCTGGAACCTGGACTGAACATGGTTAGAAGATAAAAGTGGAAGGTTTGGACCCATGGATGGCTCTTGATGGATTCTTTCCTGTCTGTGGCGTGATAGAGTAGAAAGCCCTGTCTCCAGCCTAGGGATTAGAAAGAAAACCCCATAATGAGAAAAGAAAGGGATTAATGATGTTTTTAAGACTGGCCTATTAAGAAGTCCTGTACCTTCCTGGAGTGAACATGGTTAGAAGATAAAAGGGGAAGATTTGGACCCCTAGATAGTTCTTGCTGGATTCTTTCCTAAGTCTGGTGTGATAGAGTAGAAAGCCCTGTCTCCAGCCTAGGGATTAGAAACAAAACCCTGTAATGAGGAAAGAAAAGATGTTTTTAAGCCTGGCCTCTTAGGAAGTGCTGTACCTTTCTGGAAACTGGACTGAACRTGGTTAGAAGATAAAAGGGGAAGCCACTGTCCCTGGCAGTGTGGCAATGTGGGCAGCAAGGGGCAGAAAGGACAAGGGTGGCCCAGACATCACCTCTGTGGTGTGACAGAGTAGAAAGCCCTGTCTCCAGCCTAGAGATTAGAAAGAAAACCCCATAGTGGGGAAAGAAAAGGGGTTAATGATGTTTTTAAGACCATTAAGTCTTAAAAGGTAAGCACTGCCTATTAGGAAGTGMYGTACCTTCCTGGAACCTGGACCGAACSTGGTTAGAAGATAAAAGGGGAAGGTCTGGGGTGTGTTTGGGGGTGCTGGGTACCTTGGTCACAGCCGTGGCCGTATCTGCCCTGGCTGCAGCTCTCGCAGGCCGTGCCCACGAAGCCCTCCTGGCACTGGCAGGTGCCCGTGCCGTTGATGCCGTCCAGGCACACACCGTTCCCAAAGCAGGCGCTCCCGGCTTTCCCTGGGCATGGCTGGCACTGCGCGCCAAAGAATCCCGCGCAGCACTCCCTGCTCTGCAGAGGCAGAAATGCTGTGCTGAGGGGGCAAGCAGGGAGAGCTGGATTTTTSCAAGGACTTTTAGGGAAAGGAAAAGAGGGTGGTGTGTAAGATTCCGTGCCTGGATGGGCTGTTCGGGTCCAATCCGGCTGGCTGTGCGCCCCAGCCCACGCGATCTTACATGGATAAAAGACCAGAAGCGCTCTTCTCCACGTGGGGAYAAATGTCCTAATTTATTTTCTGGAGACCCACCAGATGGAAAAGGGGCCTAGGTGAAAATGAGGCCACYCCCTTYTCACAGGGGACTTTTAAACCCRGGGGAATGAGGGGCAGAGGTGGAGGACACAACCAAAGGGATACAAGTGAGGAGGAGTGAGGGAAGGGGTAACCCAGGGAGAGACCCCAACACTGACACTTGTAGGGGGGGAAAAGGGGAAAACCATGTGGTGATAGAGTACAAATCATGTGAAAAGTGCAAATTACCTAACACCCAGTGCAAATTACCAAACACCCAGTGCAGATGACTAAATAACCATTCAGCGCAATACAACAAGGGTGGCTTTATATTGGATATTTGGAAGAAGTTATTTACTGTGGTGAGGCACTGGAACAAGTTTCCCRGAGAAGTTATGGGTGATCCCATGCCTGGAAGTTCAAGGCAAGGTTGTGGGGGGCTGTGAGAAACCTGGTCAAGGGGAGGATGTTTCTGCCCATGGCAGGGTGGTTGGGGCTAGATGAACCTTAAGGTCCTTTTCAACCCAAACAGGTATTTGAACTTTAAGGTCCCTTCCAACCCAAACTAGTCTTTGGTTCTGTGATTTTTAGCAGCACATCAGCTCTGCTGGTCTGTCACTACACTCCTCAATGTGCTAGGACACAGGCTGCCACTGCCAGTCCTTGGTGGGGCCCAAGTGTCCTTCACCACTTCAGGGAGAGGTGGAGAATTGCTAGGGACAAGCAGAGGTTTACCCTTCCCAAGCCTGTGCTCCCTCTGCACCACTGGACACGCAGCATTCCTTCATGTGCTGCAGCTATCATCAGTCTTTGACCTTCCAATCTCTGCTGGGTCCAGAGTAAAGGTCAGTAAATATCCAGTCAGGAGCTGCTGTGTGTGCTTAGAGGGGATGATGAGGACGATGAAGCTCGGGGAAGGGGGTTCCTGATTTTTACCACAACAGAAGCAGTGAACTCACAATGATGGTTTTGGCACACTTGGGCTTGCAGCCAATCTGGATGGTGTACTGTCTCATGTGGTTTTCTGTGAGGATACAGTACTTCTTCACCCCTGCCTGAGCAAATATTAGAGAAACAGATGCACTTCTGAGTAATGTTGATCAGCTACATTCAAATGTGTAAATAAATGGGACATTAACTTCATGCATGCTGTGCACTGGCTCACACATTCACAATTAAAATGAAGGAAATACTTTTAGAAATAAAAATGAACATATTATCAGTTTAACTCAATGTCTTGTGGTGTTTTAAGGATGTCTAAAATTGCCTTTGCTCAGAACTGAAAAGATTCTATACAAAAGTTTTATAAACCTTTTTTTTTTTATTTTTCACATTTTCTGATCTGTCTAATTCTTCTTAGAAAACCGAGTTATGAAGTTGTGCAAAAACAGCTGTTGAAAAATTATCTTCTAGGTCTGAACACAACTGGGGAAAGATTGTTTGCTGGAGAAAGATCTTGATCTCAATATACACTTGTGAGGAGATTGGAACAAGAATCCATCCAGCTGTTCATTGTTAAGGAAATGTTAATGAGTTTGATTTTTACCCATGAGGAGTTAAATTTGGTTTTGCCAGTCAAGTACTTTGAGGTGGATGGGACTAAAGCTGCTTTGGAATACCATTACTGGCATAATTAATTAAAAAATAAAGGAAAAGATACCTATGTAATACCAACAGAGAGGCTTTCACAGATAAGTTAGATACCAAGAAACTCTAAATATCTGCAGTTCTTATGTGTTGGACCTGGGCATCCAAAGTCTCTCTAATCTCCAATTTTTCTTGTGACCATAGCTTACAGCATATTGCTGGGGATGGATTGACTCTGCCCTTCTGTACATCTCTGACTTGAAGGGCTCAAAGCTGGTGCTGTAATTCCTTCTGGAGCAGGCRTGCTCCAGACCACATTTAACTCCCCTCATTTTGCATGGTAAAGGTGAACTTTGCAGTTTAAGGAGTTTCAGTTGTCCCAGTGTATGTGGGAAGCTGTTCTTCAAAGATAGTTTTATCTTTAAGCTGCCCTTCTGCTGCCTTGATCCCAGGTAGATTTTTCAAAAAAGAATCTCTKAGATCAGGGTAGATTGAGTCTCTTGGCTATAAGCAATGTATGCAGCAGTCTGAGATAACTACTATGTAATTTGGTGAAACTGAGACAATTATATTAAAAATAGGATTGAATGCATGTATAGTCAGTTTTGACATGGAGAAACAAACAACCCTAGCATTAATGAAAAAATACTTACAATTTCTTTTGTTCCTGGGGGACAGCTTGATGCTTGTGAACAAATTCTGCACTTCTCCTTATGCAACACAAATGAGAGGGGGTTAACAGACTGTACAGAGCTGCAGGCAGGTTGTTTCATAGAAAAAGAATGATTTCCAGCCACATTTCTAAATCTAGTGCTTGAGGTACATTATCAGGATAACCCCTTTGGTAAAGAGGGTCCTGCTCAGCAAGGAAGAATATCCCTGTGAGKGGCTCTGTGGGGACACCCTTCCCCCAAAGGGAAAAAGGAAAGAACATTTGGTTATTTTTTATTTGCTCTTCTAAAGTGATRCTTCTCCCTTTATAAAAAAAGTGGTCTGGCTATGAAGATGTATTMGAATAATGCATTACTAATATTATCTGGATATTAGAGCTCAGGAATTTCTTATTATTGAGCTACTCTCACTACAGTTTATCCAGGCTGTCAGAACMCTGATTTCAGGACCAAAGTTGTCTTAAGAGATGCTAAGAACTCTGGTAGGAATATCCTTTGTGGAAAATGTGTGCATTCCTTGCTGGGAAGTAGTATCACATATCCTSCACTTTTGAGCTTTGTTTGGCTGTAGGTCTCCCTGAGGGGCTTTAAGGTTCTCTGCGAACTTCTATCACTTACAATGATCACGGTATTATTGATATCACATCTGTTCTTCTGGATTTCCAGCACCTTCCCCAGTCCGTGAATAATTCCTCTGTCTGTGGCAACATTTGCATAGTTTATAGGAGCATCATTTATGTACAGCTGCAAGAGACATGCAATCAGTTAGAGAGCAGCAGAGCTGTCCCATGGCTCTGTGCTAGCCTGATCAGTGGGAGATGGAAAAAAGAGAGAAATGCACAGGGTTCACATAAGGAAAACCAGCAAAGGGTTCCCCAAAACTCACTCATATTCCAGCTGCTGCATTTAACTGCTTCCCTGCCCTGGAGGGCRTGGGATGACTTGCAGCCTGTTAAAACTTCAGAGCAAAAGGATTTGGCAGGGCAGCTCTTTCCAAGGGGTGTAAAAGCTATGAAGAGGGAGCCTAAGGCATGCCAAAAGGTGGGTTTGCCGTGTCAGGGGCATGTGGGGCTTCAAGGAAACCCTGCCAGGAGCTCCTCTTTCAAGGAAGACTCCCATAATCTCAGTGCTGCCCCCCACTCCCATCGTGCCCTCACCAGCAAGTCCCACTGCAGGTGCTTTTTCAAGGCTCAGCTGTGGGCAGAGCAAAGAGCAGGGCTGAAACTTCTGTGGAAGCTTTCTGTCTTCCTTTGCCTATGGCCACAGGGACTTCTGGGACAGAGAAGGAGGACCAAGCTCCCTTCCTGKCCCTGTCTCTCAATCTTGCTGTGTCTGATTTTTCCATGAGTGGTATTGAAAGGCAATTCATATTTGTTGCACAGCGCTTTGAGTTCTTAGGATTGAAAGTGGAGTGAATCCATAGAAAATAGAAATAATGTTTCATAATTGAGGGCAGGTTTCTAATAGCCCTTAGAAGTCAGATTAATGACTGCTCTGGAATTCAGGCTTGAAGTTGGTAGAGACAGATACCTAAAATTCAATTTAAAATGTGAATTTTAAAATCTGAAATCAAATTCAACTGAACTCAACTGAAATCAAATTCAATCAAATATACCTTCAAGGGTATATTTGATTTCAGTTGAATCAAATTCAACTGAAATCAAATTCAATCAAATATACCTTCAAGGGTGACTTTGAATTAAGCAGGTCTGAGACAGGCCTTGCATTTGAGTGACATGTTTTGTGCTGCTGAGTCACAGAAGCTAATGAGGGATGTACAGTTCCTTTTGACTCCATGTCAGTTTAAAGCTGAAACCGGATTTGTAAAAAGCAGGAAACCTGTTTCTCCCAGCAAGTGCAGACAGCAGTACCTGGCTGTTGTGGAGGAAGAACCCAACCTGGTAGGAGAAGCCCAGCATGGTCTCCCTGTGCATGCCATTGTGCAGGTTGTTCTTCAGGAGCTTCTCATCCAGCACAACGTGGTAGCGGATTTGGCCTTCATCCTGCCAACACACAATTGCATTCTGAGTCAGCTAATAAAGATAACTAATAAAGACTGAAAACTTCCTAGGGATAGCATTTTCCAAAGGGTTTAAGCCAAACAGAGATTGCCTGAATTTAAAGAGAAACTTCTCCAATGGGTAGGTTATTTCATATTTCCTCCTATAGTCAGCCTGCATTCTTGCCACAATGAAAGTTTATTGGTCATGGAGGATGAAAGGCGACTGAACTGGGAGGAGCAAGGTTTGCTTGGGCCTGTAGTGTGTTTCTGTGCATTGGGCTGGCTGCTGAATTCAGGGAAAAGTCAGATGATTTTTAGGACTCTGAACTTCATGGGATCATTTGACATGAAGGGTTGCATAGTCGTGAGTGCTTTCATGGTCTTTCCATACCTATTCCTTATTCCTTYGAGAATCCCTGTATAACCTATAAGGGAATAAATTATGGTGAGTGTTTAGAGTAAATTTGCTATCTATCTATATTTTTATATCTATATATGTAGATATAATCTTTAAGGGCATCTTCKGTCAATAAAGACTGCTTTTAATTGTCTTTAATTGCAACGTTTTCTGTGCCTGGTTGGTAGAGTACATTCATATTTCACTATAAAGTGATGAAGTTACTCTCTATACATCAAAATTTTGTGTGGGTTTCCCAAGGCTTCTACACCTTGTTCTGAAGCAGGAGACCCCCAGAGCTCTCCCTGACTAGGAGGGGGAAGCAGAAGCAGGATGTGTTGGTGAGAGATTGACCAATGTGAGAGAAGCTGGTGTTTTTGGGGAGTTTAGGAGCTGCCTAGCCAAAAACAGTGCAGCTGCAACTTTGTCTTTGCAATAAAATTTACTCGTGGGAAATCCTGCTGCTCACTGTCCCCTTATTCTGAACGTCCATGCTGCTCCTGCTCTTCTGCTCCTCCAAAAGTGTGTGAAAGCATGAAGCATCTTCAAGATGTGAGATTTGTGATGTTGCCTGGCTGTGCCCACAGAGTAAAAGAATGGCCTTGACATCTCTTAGGGCTGGCCTTGTTCCACAGATTTGGCAAAATATATTTGCAGATGAGAAAGTGGGAAAGCTAATCTCCATCAGTGTCCAGCCCTATTTAATYTCCTGACTTTGATGAATTGGAGGARAAGYTAACACTGATCCATCTTGATTTCTGTCTTTAATCACCAGCAGAGTTAGGACATCCTGCCCCATCAGGGCCWAGAAATGGGATCTTCTCCCTGTGCCAAACTCTTTACTCTGCAGCAGAGTTGTGCCAAGTGTCTCACAAAGAGGTTAAGCCACAGCCAGACTTAACCTTATGGCTATTTCATTTTTTTTTCTTTTCTCARATTGCCGCATCAGGCAAGGTTGGGAGGATGGAAGAAAGACTGAAGAAACATTGGTGAGTAGTGGAAATGAAAATGATTTCTCTGTGTTTGTGTGTAATCCAGATCTACTGTGATTGATGTCTCATAGGAATGTGTCTCTCAAAGTTTGTTATCACTTCGTCTTATAGTGATGTGGAAATGATGATTTGTCAAGAAACAACTAAAATAGTGTTCAAAAGCCATTTGAGCAGATGGAGCTTAACACTTGTGAGTGTGGGACATTTGCCATGGCTCTGCTGTTGTTGCTGAATGGTTTGGGGTGAGTCGTTTGAGCCCTGTGCTCCTCAGCTTCCTGACTGTAAATGGAGACCATGCAAGTAAGAATAGAGTGTGGATAAATATTTTTGGAAGAGACAGGGAAGAATTAAAGCCACTGGGCAGATGATGGGTGAAGCTTCCTTTGCAAAGTGTGTGGCTCTTGATATGTGCAATCTATAAAGCTGTTTCAAATTGGAGACAATATGAAGAAAGTTGGTGGGATAAGGCAGAAAAAGGATAGCTTATCTTGGGAGGAAACCAACAAGGCTGAGAAGGGGGTTTGAACTTGTAAATATGTCAGGGTGCATATTTGTACAGAGAGTGTTGCTGCRGCATTCCTGCAGGAGTGACAAGGCCAGCATCTGGATAGTTTTAAGAAAGACTCACARTATTTTATGGCATTATTAATGATGGGGTATTAGTGATGTCAGGGGACTGGAGTTTGTTCACCTAAAAAACTCATTTCAGTGTTTTTTCTGGTCACTCCTGTACTGACCTTCTTTACATAAAAAAAAACCTTTCTCAAAACCCCAAACAAACAAAAAAAAAGTCTACTGACAAGACTTTTTTCAGGGAAAAGTCAGATGATTTTTAGGACTCTGAACTTCATGGGTTCATTTGACATGAAGYGTTGCATATTCATGAGTGTTTTTATGGTCTTTCCATACCAATTCCTTATTCCTTTGGGAATCCCTGAATAAGCTGTAGGGGAATAAACTGTGGTGAGTGTTTAGAGTAATTTTTGTATCTAGCTAGCTATATTTTTATATCTATATATATAGATATATTCTTTAAGGGCATCCTCAGTCAATAAAGACTACTTTTAATTGTCTTTAATTGAAAGGTTTTCTCTTCCTGGTTGGTAGAGTACATTCATATTTCASTGTAAAATGATGAAGTTACTCTCTATACATSAAAATTTTGTGTGGGTTTCYCAAGGCTTCTACATTTTRYTCTGAAGCAGGAGACTCCCAGAGCTCTCCCTGACTAGGAGGGGGAAGCAGAAGYAGGATTTGTTGGTGAGAGATTGACCAATGTGAGAGAARCTGGAGTGTTTGGGGAGTCTTGGAAATTGTCACYATGTTTTTAATCTAGAGAAGACCAAAACACAGAACAAATAGCTAGGCTCTTCCAGCAACTTAGGAAAATATAGGTAGATCCATCCCATTTCAACTTCTTTGGTGTTACAAAGCCTAATTTGCAGGATTTCTGGGAAACAAATCTCCCTATATCTGTRTCCAAATAACCCATCCACTTGAAACAAAGATGAAATACTGAGCTGTTAGGACAAGCTTTGTGAGTAATACATACCAGAGCAGCAGATTTCTTATCCTTCARGTAATTTTCTATGGCATCATTACTTGGGGCAAAGATTGTGTATGCGTTTGCTGCTTCTATTTCGTTAGCCAGGTTATATTGCTGTTGTGAAACACATTAAAAAAACCAATCAGAATGACCAYTGGTAGTCTGAAATGCAAACAAAGCAGAGAGCTTCCTCTGCTCTGTGAGCATGTGAAAGCTTACAAGAATGTAGCCCCTGAAGAGAGAGTAGTCGGGCATTTGCTCCAGGCGGGCCAGCAGCCTCGGCAGGACGGCGCTGCGCAGCGGGGTCAGCACCTGCAGGGGAGCAGATACCCCTCATCACCTGCAAGCATCACATGCAGGGCACAATGCTGCTCTGTGCACAGTGCTCTCCACAGGGGGTTAGCAGTTTTGTGGAGCAGAAAAGTCCTGATCAATATGTTTGATACCTTATCGATGACGTGAATGACGCCGTTGGTGGATGCGATGTCGCTGGCCACAAAGTGAGCGCCCTCGAGGGTCAGGTTCTGCCCAAGGGAGAGGAGAGAGGCTTTGCCTCGGCCTTGTTGGGGTGGTGCTTCCCAGCARCTCATCCTGTGCATTTCCACACCTTCCCAAATGCTTGCCTAGGGCTGTGCCACGGCACCACCAACTCAAACCAGAGGCTGGGTGACCCTCAGGGAGTCACGCACAGGGGAGGGGACTTGGGGACCCTTGGCTGTTCCCTGGATGCAGACTGGCAAAGCCCTGGTCTCCCYGAGGATGTGAATGAGCTCAGAGCTCAGTCTACCCTGGCAGCACCTGATAAAGGGCTGAGGGGGAGGGGCTGTAACTTATTTACTATTAAAAATACCCTCAGGTGTTTTAGGACTATCAAATTGCATATGTGGAGATGTGTGTTATCACTGCTTCCTCCTACCTCCCCTGTTCCCTAAATTAAGTTATTTGGTTTCCTTGATGCTCTTTGTGTTAATTTGGCTCACACAGGCTGCTCCAGGCAAGGACTGCCATTCTGCTTGGTTACAGCTGTCCAGTGTTTGCAGCAGCTACTGGGCCATTAGAAATAATTAATATTGTGAACAAATTTCTGTGATGTAAAGAGGTGGAGAAAAACAAGGTAATGTTTCTCCCAGAGRGCCCCATAAAATTGAACTATGTCTTTAATGTTATAACATGTATTTTAAAAAAAATACATAGTGTATGTGTGGTTTTGTAAAACAAGAAAGACAGTGGCAGTGATGGCCAGGGTTTGGTGTATGATAGCACAGTGGTTTGCAGGTCATCTCACCCCATTTTCTTTAGACAAGTGTAGAAATTTGCTCTGTAGCGATGTTGGCAGCATGTCAGAGGACGATAAATTCTGGAAATCAGCAAAGCTGTAAGCTCCTGTCAGTACATGATACCTAAAGGAAATTAACTGGATTTGAAGGCTTTGTATTTTCTCTCATTTTTTTTTCTTTGTCTTATTTCAGATAAACATGCTTAGKGTGTCTCAAATGGTAGTTTTAAGTAGGAATTGCTTCTACAACACCTTGTTCAGCTATGTTTTTATCTTAGTTCAACCTTTAAACATAATATAAATAATGCCTTTTTTTCCAGTGGCCTTGCTACAGAGATTTATATGCCACTGGAACTAGAAGGGGAATCCCATTCCCTTCCTTTAAAATGAAAAAAACCTGTCTTGCTCTAGTGGCTTCAAACCAAAGGCTTGTTTAGCCTAAAACCRTTAATTTAAAAAGCCAAGCCCCCAAACCATGAACATACTTAAGGAGAGTTGGAATGTTACTTTTTGACATCCAAAAGGCTTTCTCATCCTCATCCATGTTCTCAAAGGCTTGCAGGGAAGGCACAAGGACAGTCAGGTTTGAGGCGGTGGACAACACTGAGTTTATCTTGGCCTCCTGCATGGAAGTAAAGAGGGTAAAATAATTCATTCCAAGGATGGTCTATAAATAGTAGCTGGTGACATTTGAAGCAAGGTGGAGTATGTGACGTGCTTTGTGAGCAGCCTGGAAAGGGAAAAACTATTATACTGAGCAGTGACTTGAACAACAGCACTTAGGGCTGCACAAAAATGGAAAACGAGTGTCTACTTTTTGCAGAATAGATTGCCAGCATTGAAAGGGCAGAAATAATGTCCAGGTCAGAATTGGTTCTTATGATGACATACATAACTTGACCCCTACAATAGTTAGCCTGTCTCATAGGTTTTGAATGATGCACTTGAATTTAAAAAAAAAATAATGGTGATAAATGGAGGTGATAAATASTAGTGGTTACTGATAAATTCAAGTAATTTGCTTTTACTGTTGTAATTTGCTCCATGCTGTTCAATAGATAGAATGACTGTGAACCATGATATGAGAAACTCCCATGACCCAGTGTTCCCATTTGGAAGAAGACYATTTAACATGGCTGGGATTTTTTTCCAGATGTCCAAGAGTTAKCTGTGTCCACTAGCACTGCAGTGGAGCTTGCTGCTGACAGCTCTAATTTTAGATGGGGATTGTGAGATCTGTAGCATGCATTAATTAATTAATTAATCTTCCATGTTTTTATCTATCTTAAGGATGGAAAGAGTTTCCACTGGAGAGGATTTTTCCAGTTATGTGGAGGTTTTTTTTTTTTTGAGTGAAAAATGGAGAGCTAAATATTTACATGTGATCTTGCTGAAGACGGGGATCTCCAAGCTTTTCACAGGCTCCACAACTTACCATTTTTGATATTGCAAAACTTGAGGGAGCAATATGAGCTTGGGATCTACCTTTTTGCAGCTGGTATGCTGCYTGGAAGCTGTTTTGGATAGCCCTTCATTACCCATATTGGGTTTTGAATCAAGAAGGAAAATCAGCTGCCTTAAATAGCTGGGCATTTTGTCTCTGTTAAGATAATCTTTCTTCCTAGCCATCATCCCTATCACCTTCCAAATATTTAAATATAGAAAGAGCAACAAACTTCCCCTTCTCATCTTTCCTGAGCAGCAAGAAAAGAATTTGGTTATGAAAAGTGGTAAACATCACATTCCTGCTCAAGTACAAAGTTAAAAACCCCCGGATGGATATGCCTCCCTATTTTGCTCATGTTTGTAGTTACCAGTGTTTATTTTAAGTGATAGCATTTCTCTGAAGTGTAGCAGAAATTTCCACATCAGTTTCAACAGATTATACAGAATCTTCCCTCTGATTTGTTCTGTCATTATCTAAAGAGCATATTAGCAGGAGAACAGCATTTCTTATTGTGCTCATTTTTTTAATTCTTTAGTTTCTCTCTACAGTGTCCAGTGCCACAATCTGAGCTCAGGGCCAGGCAGACACCTGCCCTGAATTAGCCACATGGAGCTCTCTTCAGAAGCTCCCTGAGGTGTTCCTTGCAATTATGTACTTTAATGATCCCCAAGCCATCTACTTTTGAAAAGCCTTAAAGCAGCTAACATGCTGTGACTTCTGCTTCTGATGCTATTTATTAACACATCACTGTCCTTTCTTGTTCACCAGGTATTTACTTCTTACATTTAGGGTTTAAGTTCCTGTAGGAGCAGCCAGTTTTGATCCTTATTCATRCAGTTCCAATCACAGTGGGGTAGGACCTGAATGTTACTGATGCTCCTAATAAATGATAGCATGTGAAAATAGAAAGTAGATTTTGACAACCAGTGTATCCAGAACTTTGGGGTTTTATAACCTACTTTGGTGCTTCTTCCATAATCTGGAGCCAAACAAGTTAATCTTTCTCCACTGAGGTTGTTCAGCCTGGAGGATAGAAGACTCCAGGGAGACCTTTTGTGGCCTTTCAGCACCTACAACTTAGGGAATTGTAAGAAAGGTGGGGTGGMCTTTTTAGTGGGACCTTTTTGCAAAAGAATAAGGGACAATGGCTCTAAACTGGAAAAGGGTGGATTTAGGTTTAATCTTAGAAATAATTTTTTTTTTTAACAATGAGGGTGATGAAACACTGGAAGAGGTTGCTTGTGTATTTCTGCAAACTTTACCATACTACAGAAATTAACCATGAAGTGTACTCACGTTAACCCACTGGTTAAAAGCAGCTGCTTCTGACAGAGTGGAYAGCTCCTGATGAGAAAGAAGAGAGATCAATGAGTTTGTAAGCTCTAATTAGCTCTACCAAAGTGCTCTTGACTGTGGTGCCACACACCATGTCTGGCCTGGCTGATGTGACATGGAGGAGGAGGAGTTTTCAGTGTGTGTGAAAAGGGATGGCATTTATGGTTTTTTGGGGTTTTTTTTTAATACTTTCTGGTAATGGGAAAGGTGAATTATCAATTCTTGAAAATCAGGCCATGGATTGCTTAGGTGTGTACCTGACCTTGATATGTATYGTGTACTGACCCCAGGCTAAGCATCAATTTCCTGTGATTTTAAACTTAATTTTTCTCTTAACTCCATGCAAAATTAATTGAAATAGGTGTTGTTTTAGCTGATAYTTGTACAGCATCTTACACATCACCCAGCCCTTATTCTGCCAGAGTACTTARAACAGAGATAGATGATAGTATAAGCAAGGGTGCCAGATAGTGCTGAGAGGCCATGCAAGATCATTGCCAGGAGCTGAGTCTGAGGACACTTTCATTTTTCCTGTCTGTTAAATGCATATTTATTTCACCTATTGACTTGCTTTGGTTTTATCTGCCTGTGGGTCAGCACAGTTTGTTTCAACATGATAAATTGATCACTTCCACTGAGAGAGACTGCAGGGCAAAACTTCGGGAGAGTTGCCTGCTTGGTGCTCCCAGCTGGGAGGTGAGTTCTTAGCTCTGGACTCCGGGATTGGTGTTTTTCAATTTGTTTTAAATTTCAAATTTTCAATTTTTTTGAAGCCAGAAATATGTTCTGCTCCCTTCGACCCCTTCCCAAGCCATATTTTTAAACACAGTTTATGAATCAGGCAAGTGTTCCTGCTGGAGCATCCTTTGCAGAGATCACTGGTGGGTGTCATATTTTTCTGACTGTTTGAAAAGGTTTTGCTGTTCTCCCTGGTTAAGATGCAGGGTGGGACCTGTGCAGCAGGTGCTGTGCCCAGAGGCAGTGACCCCAGCACTTACATCTGCAGCGTTCCCATAGCAGGTCCTGCCGTCCCCCTCGTAGCCCTTTGGGCACACACACTGCCATCCGTGAGAAGACTCAAACTGACAAGTTGCCTTTGAACCAGAAAGAGAGAGAATTTGTCAAACACTCACTCCTTACATGTTTGAAGCCCTGTTCTTTCACTTGACTATGGCAGATCCATCCTCTGCTACACCTGAGGATGGAACTACAGGGCACAGCAGAGCACATACAGCTGCTGATAAAGCTGATAGATGCCTGGGTAGAGACTGACTTGGGTAAATATCCCAACAAGATCCAAGTTGTAATTTCTGGTAGAAAACCAGCATTTATTTATTCCTAGTTGAGATAATCGTTCTGTATTGGCAGATTGGGGAGCAGCCTTTGCAGTCTATCCTCAGCTCATGTGCCATACTGATGTGGTTCACACAGTTTTTGGKGCTTGTAGAACTGCTTGGAAAGTGCTTTCTCCAAAGGGAATKGCAGGCTTGAAATGGCAAATAAATTCTATGGTGTGCGCAGGAGGCGAGGTGTGATATGAATCTGAACACTTTGTTCAGGGAATGATTAATTACTCACCAGATGATGGCATTTTCCATTTTGTTCCAGGCACSAGTTTATGGGTGTGCATTCAATTCCATTCCCCTGAAATCCATCCTTACACTTACAGTCATTCTGTCGTTTCAATAAAACACAGCAATTCATTAAAATGATTAAAATACAGTTCATATACTAGACATGGTGAATTAGTTTYTCTGTGTTTCCATGGCTTGGCATTGACTCCAGTGGAATGACACTRACTAATATCTGCAGAAGACCTTCATACCTGACATCTACTAATCCACTTTCTAAAAATGTGTTTGCTGAAAGAGCAAGAGAAAGGAGGGAACAGCAGGACTGGAATTTAAGGAGACTGTTTCAGATAGAGAGCACAGTGTGGAAATAACATCATGGCTGTGAGGGAGAGCAGGATTTGGGGAAGAAAACAGGCTAGGAAGCCAAAGCCCTGGCAAAGTGGTTGAGGACATGCAGGTGGCATTGGCTGTGAGGACCTACCTGCCCTGGCCCGATGTAGATGCAGGTGGCATTCTCGTGGCACCGTGCCGTGCTGGGCAGCAGGCAGGGGTTGATGGCTGAGCAGTCCCTCCCATCTCCTGTCCATCCTGCCTGGCAAACACACCTGTGCTCCTCTGGGCCTGTCTGAACACACTCTGCCTAGGGGAGATGCAGAGGCAGCCATTCAGGACATCTGCCTGTAGCCATCAGGCTTGTCCACTCTGGGGAAAGAGCCTGGAGCTCCAATGAAAACCGTGACTCTCCTGTAGAAATTTCTGGCCAAACCTTCCTCTTTGCTTGCCTCTCTGTGGGAAAAGCATGTACTTACATTGACATTGCAGCCACCAGGGTTTAAAACAGCACAAGGATCAACTTTGGTGCAGCTGAAGCCATCTCCCACATAGCCAGGTTTGCAAACACAGCTACAGAGACAAGAGGAGGAAGGAGGCATTACACGTGACAGGACAGCTCTGAAATAAAGTGATTGTTTTCCACTGCAACGTGCTATTTATAGGCAGCTTAAAATTAGTAACCTTGGATTCGTGATGCAAGTAGCTCAAGTGTGTACGTTATGGTTTTTTTTTTTCCAAAATATTGACTGGGTTAATTGAGTCAAATCAGGGATCCATTCTCTGCATATGAGACAGGGAGTAKAATTAATTCTGAGCTGATGTTATCATTGCAAAGTTGAGCTAACAGCTCTGAAATATTTATGGGCTGGCTTTGCTCTCTCTCAGTTACACAGAGGATGGCTGTGTGTGAGACAATGAGCCCTCCTGTTTCCCTGGGTCCCACCCCAGGATTAGCCTAAATTGGAGGGAATTATTTAAACACTCAGGATCTTCAGCATCCCCCCTTGTGCTGGTTGTGACTCATTATGGATACACTGCAGCAAGAGGCAARCCTGCAGCATGTGAGGGTGAGCTTGAGGAAGTGCAGAGCAGCTGAAGCAGTAACAGAGTTTTGTGGGCAGGACTGGGGAACCTGTGCTGAAGTCTGTTGTGCTGTGGTGTGCAAAACTTACCTGACCTGACCAGAGTGAGATATCCATCCTCAAACTGTTGAGAATTTCAAGGCTTAAACTCCTGAATCACTAAGGGGTGGTTAGAAATAAGAGCTTCCTAAAAGCCTCGTAGCTGTTAGTAGGAAGGGAGGCTTCTAATCAAGGATCAKATCTGTGTGCAACTATCAGTGTTAAATATATAAAATACAGGGTATTGAGAACTTGTAATTATTGTCTTGCAGCTCAAGGCTGATGTAGTGCAGGCTTGTTTGCTGCAGAGCAGGGTTGCAGTGGCCGCTGTCTGTGCGCTGCTGCCAGGGACTGGTTTTGGTCAGGCAAACAGGAAAGAGCTGCAGCACAGTGAATGTTCACAGCATGCAGGCTGCTGACTTACCTCACTGTGCCCTCACTGAGCTGGCAGTCTGCATGTGCATGGCAGAGYTGCAGGGAGGGCTCACAGGGAACAATCTGCTGCTCACAGAGCTTCCCTGTGTATCCAGCTCGGCAGGATCCAGGCAGGCAGCTCCCATCGCTGTCTACTCGGTTATCACACTTCCCATTAATGCAGGGGCACCCTGCCAGAGATAAACTACAGTGTGCACTTCCACAGTGGAAAAAGGCATTTCTGCTCCCATTTCTGCTCCCATTTCTACTCCCATTTTTATGAATCAGCTCTTCCTATTTTTTCCCAAGWATCTAAACTTTTGTATTTTTTTGACCTCATTCTGATAGGGGACTTTTGTTAATCATAGCCATGTCTTTTCAGGTGTGTTTTATGTTTTAAAACCAGTTGAATTTTTACTGCTCTTATCAATGAATTTTTACTGCTCTTATCAATGAATTTCAAAGTGCTTCAGAGAAGTAAGAGCAAAATGCTGTGTCCTAGACTATTAAAGTTAATCATTGCATGGCCTTTGCTGTGCTTTCAGTGACAAGATAAGCCTTTAAACATTGAGCCCACAGATCCTCCAGGATCCTCCCCAGCACATTGCTAGGACTGGGTGGATTAGTGCTGCTGGGGGCACAGCAATGTGCCCAAGGGACACAGCAGGAAAGCTTTGTGCATGCCAAAGAAGTGTCAGTGACTAGTCAAGCAAGCACTTGTTACTTTGGTGGGACTGGAGTTCAGGCATTACCACAATTCCTTATGGAATTTGTGTCTCAGATTTTGTCCATGTACCTCTGAACCTTCAAGGGAGCTTTGCTTCATGAATGGCAGGCTGTTTCATAACATAAAAGACTAAAAATGGTTTTGTAGATGAGGAATGTATGTATGTTTGATGTTGTACATGCTGTAGACTCTCAAATGTATYATGGTTTGGCTCAGTAGGATTAAATCTGTCAGTGCAGAACTATAAGCTATAAAAGAGATCAAAAATTATTCAGTAAGGGTAGTTAAGTGGCCTAAACACAACCTGTTTATAGATCTAGTTGTTCTTAGATAACATGTTTGGCATTGCAGGCAGAATCTGTTCTGTTGTGGGCAATAGCAGATGGGAACAGAATAGAAAAATTTCTTTTCCATTACTTATGTGAGGGAGATAGAAATCAAAAGAACAATGAATTAGTATAGAACAAGCTATGCCCTCTGCAAAAAGCCATTTAGAGTATTGACACTGACCCTGACCTTATGATGTGTCCCTTTGAAATAGAAATGAAAATATCCCAGGAACATCTTGCTCATCTTCCACAGGGACTGTTTAGCAATCAGGTAACTCCTGCCTGAACACCAGGAGGGTCCARAAGTCCCATTGGGCTGTTGCTCACACTCTTGTGCTGAGGCTGTAGAGCTGCACTTACCTYTGTCACACTGAGGTCCATATTTGCCAGGGTCAGAGCAGAACTGGCAGCTCAAGCCTTGAAATGCCTCAGAGCAAACACAAGTGCCATTTCCATCCAGGCCATCCATGCACTGTGATATGGAAGGGAGGTGGTGGTTATGCATGAATTCAAACAAGTCTTTACCCTAAAAAAGAGACTACATGCCTGTCCATATTTTGTGACTCTGACAGACTCTCAGGAAGAACTCCAGCTTTGCTGAGACAGATGTTTCAAAGAAAAACTTTCTTTATGTTCTTTTTCTTTGCTGCTATGTATTCTATCTTTCTTTGCAGTTTTTCTGTGAGAATAATAATCTGGGGGTGGGGGGTCATTACACTGTGGTGTGCAAATTAAAAGCATGAGAATGGGCCACTCAGGCTTGCCTGTGTGCTGTGTGTTGGAACCCTAGAAATCTGMAATTTGGGCATCTGAGAGGTGACAGATTCCCTTTCCATCACTGGACACAGATGAAGGGGGCAGTCCTTGTGGAGCCCAACATTGCTGTTGTGCAGAAATGTTCCAGGGGCTTTTGGGACACAGCTCATCCTTCCCCCCACCCTGGAGTGCAGGGTGCTGCTGGATGCTCTGCTTACCTGCCCATTCCCTGAGCAGGGTTTGGAGAAACCTCCTGGGCATGGTCTGCAGTTAGGGCCAAAGAAGCCTTTGCAACACTTTGGTTCCTGCAAAAATAAGRAAAAAATATGCTCCTTTTCAGTGCTTCAGGGCAGAGGCAGTGCATAAAGACCAAATCTTTGTTGTGTTTCAGCCCTCTGAGAAATGCCTGCATAGACAACTGTCTCTGAAAAGCCTTGTGTTGAACCAGAACCAGATCTGCAATGGCCTATTAAAAACCAGGAGGRGTGTTGACAGCTCACTAAGGGGATGCACAGACCACCAGATATTGYCCTTGTTCTTATCAGACTCCATGTTAGCAATCCCCATCCTGTCCCCAGTTATGAACCTGCCAGTGGGTATCTGCCCATGTTGTGTGCAGTCTCATATTTGCCAGTGGGAGTGCAGTGGAATTAGGATGCAGGCAGTTTCCTTGGAATCTGAGATCAGGAACCTCAGGATGTTTCACCCCAGGGAGMTGCTGTGACAGCCAGATGTGCTGCCTTCATCTTCCTCCCTCCCCTCTGCACCAGGGTGGGTTTAGCCACCATGCAGCTCTGAATGGCCTTTTCAGKTGTATGTTGTTTTATTTGTGCAATGCCTTCTTGATCTGCTTATTTATAAAGAGAAAATGTATTAGAAAGGACTGATTTGCATGTGTGATTCAAGAGAACCAGGAATCAGCAAAAGGCTTACAAAGCTTGCAGTTTTTAGACCTATCTGCCTGTCCCTAAGTGGTGCTCATGAAGTGCAGAAGCCTATTTAGGAGCCCCAGAAGGGTGTAAGGATCTCTTAGGGCTAATCACTTCTGCCAGAGCTGGGCTTCCCAAGCAGTTGTTGGGGTGTGGTTCTCCTGGCTGTTCYCCACTCATTGTTATCCAATATAATGGGAAGTCCTGGGGCAGGAGTGGCTGGGAGCAGGAGGGGAYGAGTTGTCCTGTTCTTCATGGGTGAAGCTGGATGGGAAAATGAATACACCTGGGCTTGGGGCCTGGTGTGAAAACTCCTGCAAGGCAGAGGATGAGTGTGCTGTTGTCAATAAGATATGACAGCTAATCTGGATTTTCCCAGCTGTTTACCTCTGAGATGTGCACCAGCTCCTCTCAGCCTGGTGTTGGAGTGCATGGAAGCTGCATGGACATGTCCAAACACCTCTCAACTCCAAAAGGAAAGTTCTCCATGTATAAGARAATACTTTTGAAAACTTTGACATGCATTTCACCTGAAGGAGATGGAATTCTATAGCTTTGCTGTTATATTGCAGGCCCTAGCACAGCCAATTTTCTGAAAGGTTGGGCATTCAATAATGCACCTCTGTTTTGAGAAAGCTGGAACATGCACAAAAGGGAAGCATTAGTATTTCTAAGCTATTTAGAGTTCTGTGATACAAGTCTTAATATCACAGCATAATTTACCTAGAGAACAGAAAGCACCTTGCTGGTATTGCATTTAAAAATTKTAGTAAGTTGTATATTTTTCACCATATGAACATTCTTTTCATTGATTCTGACTACTGATTTACAGGATTACTATCAGTGGATTTTTATAAAATAGGGAATAACATTYCTGTGGAAGCTAGACTTGAATTTTGTAGAGAAATACTTTTTGTGGRGAAATATGCAGCTAAATTTGCATCTCCTAAATACAAAGCAGATGGGGGAGCTTCAGTCTGTCCTGAACCTGTGTCTGCAGACTGTTACTTCAGGGAGGATGCTTAATCAAAAGGAAACTTTTAACAGATGTGAGGTCTATTTTAAACATATCCAGTTTATGAACTCTCAAAGCATTGTCATAGTGATTCTCATTCCTCACATCTCCCCTCTGCTGAAATAGGACTTGCTTCACCTGAGAAACAAAAGAGCTCCTATGAAGGATACAGGGAATTTTGCAACAGTAAACAAAATAATGCTGGAACTGTCAGATGATTCAGTCATTGCCAGAAAGAGATGCAAGTACCATATATATTTGTGGGTTTTATGCAGTCTCCTGTTTTCATATGTGGTTCTTTTGCTCTGTATATTGGCAGAGCAATAACCAAAATATGGGCATGCCTTCCCCCTGTGCCTTTTGTACACCTGGTGACTCTGCTGGGAAGTGCCCAGGATGCTCTTGGGATGGGCTGCACATCCTGGGGACAGGGAGGCAGTGCATGCTGCAAACAGCCTGCRCACACACCCCAGGTGGAAACAACARAGACAGGGGTTTGAAAAGGTGTAGTACCAACTGCTGAGATGCTTCCTTATGGATGGGATACCCTGTAAATKTTAAGTGCCTCTGTTTTATGACTTCTAAGTGTTCCAGCATGAATCTGGAACCAAAGCACAGCACCCTGGCTGTATCTGCTGGCTCTGAGTTTTGAAGAAYTGTTGTTCATTTCCACCTTCTCCTTTCTTTCCCCATTTTTCCTTTTCTCACTCCTTTCTTTTAATGAACATGAAGCTTTCTCAACAGAAGAAAACAAGGACATGAGTGTACTGGTGTCCTAGACTCAGTATAATCAGTTAATTAAYATTGTCTGAGAGTCTAGTGCAGTCTACACATTTAACTTCTATGAGAATATTTTATTTCTTCCTGGAAAAACACAGATTAATTGAGTCTAGAATGCATGCACTGTGAACAGAAATTTATCTTGTGTATRGGTGGCAAAGAGAAAAATATTCTTTGCTTCCACATGGTAGATCCAGTGGTACATAGATATTTTTTGTCTTCAGCCTTTGGTTGCTTTTCCTGACTAGCTAATTTATCACCATGTGGTGTTGACAGAGTCTGGCAATTACATTACTGAGGAGATACAAACGCCATTTGCAGTTTTAAAGGTGAATTCTCTACAAGCTTTACATGCAATAACCTCAGAGAGGCTGAACCTTTCAGAGTGTGGATATGGACTTTGTCAAAGCTSTTGTCCTTGTGACTGTCAATGTCTTATTTTTCAATCAAGTTAGCTTAAATCCTAGAGCAGCTTCCATTGTGTTATGTGGCTGTTTTGTAGCCATTGAACAGAAGACCATACATCTGAATTATGGCACTTCTCCCACAGATTTATCACTGGGGCTGTGGGGAAAGAATCAGGTACAGGTTTGGATTTAGTAGCCCTTCATATTGTACAGGATTTAAAGAAATAAAGGATCAGAATTASAAAAGCATTTATGCAGCAAATAGCTGAGTTACCAATACCACTACTGTGCTTTCAAGGTCTGTGGGTCAGATATACATATTTTGGCAAATACATTTTGATATTACAAAAGCTCTTTTACAAGCTACCTAGCCATGTCTGAAGCTGACAAAAGGCCTTGCCTTTGTGCTTCTGAAAATTCCTGTAAGGGTGCCTTTACCCCTTTAGAGCTGATTGTTCTAAAGGCTGATWGTTGTGAGCAATGTTGATGTTGCTCTCCTTGATGCTCAGCGCCAGATCATCCAAACTGGCTGTGGACCACACATCAGGCAGCACTGAGGACCTGTTGTCCCCCCTTCTGTGCTCTTTGTGGCATTAAGAATGAGCCCTGCTGTCCTTCAGTTAGGCTCAGGTGCAGCCTTCAGCATTAGGGTGTGGTTACATGGATAGGCATCCATTAGCCCAAAGGTTTCATCTTTAGGGATGCAAAGTTCTTGTAAGTGTGTAGATCTACCAGTTCCTACAAGGTTTGTGTCTTTTAACTCTTTAAAGACAAGTAGTGTTTATTAGGTGCTGTTAGAAAAGTGTTAGTGTTTATTAGGTGCTGTTACTCCCGTTTTCTGAGAGTGATGGGAATGCTTGGTGCAGAGTAAAAATTGCAAAAGCCATTGCTCCTTTGTGTTTTCCTGGCCAGCAGTGCTCTGCTTAAATCTTGGAATATATAACTACATTTCTAACTATGCAGGAAGCTTTCAAGGCTGACAGAAGTTCCTAACTTAAATTTGGGGAATAATTTTTGTGACCGACAGCGTTCATTCTGTCTTGAAATAATTTTTTGTCTATTGCTTTAGGATAGATTGATGCTGGACATAATTTTTAGGTAGGTTTTTGGTAAGGAATCCAGATTACAGATTTTGGTAAGGAATCCAGATCCACACCAGTTCTGGGTGTGGATTGCTTTTTGCATCAGAGATTGCTGCTTGGAGCTCTTGGCTTATGATTATATTGCACATACAGCACTTTGTAGTTTCTGCCAGAGGTAACAGATCTTTACTGCCTGTGTTTTCTTCATTACATTTTGATGCTGTCCAGCTCTGCTGGGAACCCCTTTGCAGGCTGTGGTTCTGGACTGTTGTAAGCTAGGACATTAAATGTTATCCTTTTGTCACTGGCCCAGATGTGGRCTTGAACATGGTCCAGAGGCAGCTCAAGGGGCTGTGCTTACTCCAAGGCAAAGTTTGGTCTGACATTCAGCCCTCTTACCAGAAATAGCATCTCAATGTCACCAAGTAAAGGCCTGCACTGTGTTACCCAAGTGAGCAAGGTTTGTCAGAATCCACCCTTTTAAATGGGAGAAGTTTTGTTCCTGGAGGAAWGCAGGGCTAAGGGAAATGGTGGCTGCTGAAAATGACATATTTCTAATACATAAATAGAAAATTATTATGTTAATATTTTAACTTGCTGTTTCCTTTCCCTGCATATTTATTAGAAATTAAAATATTGGTCTGGAGTAATTTCCCTGAGAAACAGGGAGTAGTTTTCCCTGAGAACATGACACTTGTAAATTCCCATGTACTTGTATGCACAGATGGGATTCAGGAATTGGACTGGAGAGACAAAGGGTGTTTCAAAGGGTTAATGAAACAACTAGATTTTTTAAATCTGGTATAGGATGTGTTCATATGAGCTCCCTGTTTGCAGTACTGCTAGGCTGGTGGCCATTGATTCATTYATTTCCAAAAATACCTCTTTCAAATGGATGATATCAGAGAAAGTTAGTAAAGTGAAGAGGAAGCTGGAATGCCTTCTTTGGAGGAGTTGGAGACACAGATTCATTGTGATTCTCTTACCTTTGTGACCTGACTTGTCTCCTCACACCAGTGTGGTAGGATTGGAACAATTGTGGGTGGGATGAGAACGCCCTCAAGGATATAAATGCGACCATTTTTTGCAACAATATCTGTTTCTTCTATTTTTTCTCCACTCACCAAGATTTGTCCCTATGAAACAATAAGTTATTATTAATAATGAAGTGTTTTTTGCTCCTCAGTTTCTGATRATTTAGTTTTAAATGTTTAAAATTACTTTCTAGTTTTCTGAACTTTCTATCTAATTTTTATTATGTTTGTTTATGCAAGAAGCACACATTTATTGTGTKTTTTCTTGAATACTGGTCTTCAATAGAGGTATCTAAAATTTTTCTATGAATCTGCCCTGTCAGCCTGTGTGACTGGTGAATAAGAGACTGGCCAAAATGGGAAAACTACTGATGACTTCAAGCTCTGATTTCAGTGGGTTTAAGCATGCCTTGGTSTTCTCTCTGACAGAGGAAGGGAAAGTGAGAGAGAGTCTGGGATCTATCCAAATTCACAGGAGAGAGGAAAAAAAAGTATTTTTTCTGCATTTACTCCTGCAGCTRCTCTGCCCTCACAAGAATTTTTATAGGTGCATCTCTGCCCCAGGAGAAAAGGAAGGTAACCTAACAGATCAGCTTGGTTTTGCACAAGTACTGATCAATTCACACTTTGAAAAATCTGTTCACTAAGTATATCAGGATCAGATATTACAGAGAGAAAAAGAATATTTTTGTGTGCACTGATAAGTGTTTAAAATTACTAAAATATGTAACAGAATGATTTTAAATATATGTAATTTTTTAAATAAGGTAGAGCATGAATGAGAATCATTCCTGGACTGTGGATAAGCATAAGGACAAAACCCCTATAGGCTGTCCTTGTATACCAATCATTTGGTATACAAGTGCATCCTTTATAAAGTTAATGTTAACAGTAGGTGGGAATGAGAAGTTGAAAACTCCTCTGCTAAAGCCTCCCCTGTCCCTTTTCTTGCCCCTGCAYGCAAAGTTGCCTCGATCAGAGCGAGCTGCTCCCGGGGGAGGGCTGCGACTTACAGCGCTGCTTCTGTTAAAGTGAATGAGCTGCTTGGCCATGCTCCTGATGTGCTCTGCGGAGACAAGGCTGGCAACCTCGAGCTGAAATGAATATAAACTGGTTAGGACAGGTGTAATATCATTACTCTTTTCAAATCCAGACAGTTTTCAAAAGAAAGACTTTCTTTGGGGCGAGGAAATTATTATCAATGTGACAATTGTTATCAGTGTGACAATTATTATCCATTGACAAACCAGCTTGTGTAACAATGTGAGTGCTATTAAATCATGGCTGAGCTTGCTGGTTCCTGCAGGTGAGGACTTTATGGCTCAAAATTATATTAATTTTCCTTCCAATTATAACACTCAGTCTACTTAAAGTGAATACTTTTCTCTAAAAATAGCCCTGTTTGCATGTACAGACCACTGTGGTGGTGCTGGTACCACGAAGGCACACGTGGTTCTCATGTTCCCACTCTCTGTGCTGGAGTGACCACCTCAGATTATACAMATTGAGATTTCATTAAAGATACAGCCACTTCTTTCCCTCCTTCCCCACAACAGAGACTGGGCTGGGGATGAACTTCCCCCCCAGGAAAAACAGGGGGCTTGCTTAGAGGATGGATAAAACCATCTCTTTCTGAAAAACAGAAGACTGATTTTAGCAGAATAGGSTCAGAGGTAGCTCGATTTTAATGGCAGAAAGTCTTTTTCCTGCTACTCATGCCTGCAGTCCTGACAATGCCCCTGCCAGTGGCTCCTGTCCCTGCACCCTGGGCTGGCAGGGCAGCTGTGCTCACCTCAGTGTTGGAGACAATGTGGTATCTGACCAGCTCCAGCAGCTTCCAGGAACCCTGCCAGGGCACAAAGAGGATCTTTTAGCCCCAAATGAGCCTCAGAAAYGCAGTCTGGCTTGTGGAAAGGACATGGGAATCAGAACAGCATCACTGGCTGGTGCACCAGAAACCTCTGGGTCGGTGGTGGTGGTCAGCTTGTGGCAGGCACCCTGGCATTCCATGCCCTCCTCCCTACACCACATTTTATTTTAATGGCATGGATCTGTTTGGGGACAGGCAGGAGGTGTCCAGGGAACAGGATAGCAATATCCACCTCCTGGGACCCCACCAGCAGAGACTCCCATCCAGTGGGACCCTTGTGGCAGCTTCTTCCCTTGACTGTTCCCACCAAGGGTGCTGCACCTCAGAAGAGGTTTTGGGGCTGTGTCAAGTGTCTGTCCAGGCTGTGATGTCTGGGCAAAAGCAGAGGATTGGGGGCCTGGTCTGGAGGAACATCATGCCTATAATGGGATGGGAGAGTCCAGGTCCTCTTCTTCTCTTTAATTGTCAGAGATGGTTTTCAACCTTGGTCACAGGAGCTGATTCAGGTGAACACTGGGCAGTGCATGTGTGAATCTCCTGTCCATCTGAGAAAGATTTGCCTCATGGAAAGACTGTACCTCTGCAGAAAGCAGGTAATCCAGAACCTCAGCTTTCATGTTACTCAGAGCCTTGTTACTTGGAACAAAGACTGTGTAAACCTGGTTGTCCTGCTGCAAATCCATTCCTAGGCCAGTTTTCTGTTTTGGTTTAAAAATAAAAGTGAAATTACATATTAATGTTGAAGAACATCTGAAAGTAGCCTTGTGTAATTGCTTTAATGGATCCTTACCTCTATCAAAGATGTAAATTGGCTGTATCTTCCATTAGCCTGAAGTAATGACATGATAGTTTTCTGAAATAGGATAAAAGTAAGATTTGTTTTAGTTGGGAAAATGAAATAAGTGCCAGTTCTTATGAGACATTTCTTGACTTGCTGTGTGAATCTCAGTTGTTACAGGCTGAATACATCTCATTTGGGGGGYTGGTAGTGCTTGGAAATGATTGAGATGGCAGCACTTTTTTTCCTGGTGCTATGGTGGATTATAGTTAGATTTTGTCATTTTCCTGAAATACTGGGTGATCACAGGAAACACAGCTCTGTGTGTATGGGGAAAGGGTTTTTATCTCTTCAATCCCAATAAAAAAAAAGGAAGAGGAGTAAAATATTTGAAAAATGCAACATAAGGAAGGGGAGCTGGGCACCAAAACCCCAAAGCATTTAAAATCACCATTTTTTAAAATATTAGCCTTTTGGGGGGAGGATTTGAAACTTTGAATACAAATCTTGTCTGGTATCTGTACAGATGTCCCTCCTTTTAGTGTGTGGTTCTGGCATTCAGTGAAATTCACTGATCATGGCTGCCAGTTTTCCAAGGAAYCAACCAGATGCAGTGAGAACATTCCAACTCTCCATGGTCCAGCTTGGCAGAAGAGTGAATTTGGTCTGTTTTCTGTGGAAACTGTGTCCTTACCTTTCACTTTGAATATTTTATATTGAATATTGCTTCTGCGGGCTGATGTGCAATGGCACAGTTGAGTTAATTTGGTTTCTGTCAGTCACCCTCCTTCACATTCACCTCACATTAAACTATTCTAAGAGAAACTTTGACACTGCATGTCTGTGACTTAGGGCTCACCTCTTTGCTGCTCTCGAATGCTGGCCCCACGTTGTCCATGGCTTTGTCAATAATGTGCAAAATTCCATTGGAAGCAATAATATCTCCCTGCAAAATTTTTCCTTTCCCCCTTCCTCCTTGGATTCTAATCCTTAACTGATCATCCTGAAAGAAACAAGGCAATGGATAGTGAATTCTTTATTRTGAAATGACAGCAGAGTGTGCACACAGGTTGAATGTTGCCCTTCCTGTTGCCTACATCTAAGCAATTTAAATCTGGGGAGGATAAAGATTGCTTCCAGTGCTTGTCAAGGAAATGGAAAAAAATCCTTTGGGTCAGGATCACATTCTTTTGCTTCAGGACAGCAAAATTCAGAACAGAAACAGAGGCAGGCCCTGAGGGGAGTTCAGTGTACCTGAAAGTGTTGTGGTRACTGCTAGTAATAAAAATCTGTCAGGAGATGATTTAAAATATTGCTGTACTGGAAAGGTCCACTCCTATAATCTTGTGGGACTCTAACACATTTCCTTATATTCCATGTATATTTAAAACAACAAAATGTTGCTGATTCTGCACTGTGCTGAAGCCTTCAGGAAACAAAGAGGGCTCAGACAGCAAGAATATTTTCCTGTTATAAATGGAGTGTACTCACTGAACATACAAAATAGATATCTCTGCTCAGATGCCACTGATCTACTGCAAAAGRAGTACTCCTACATAAGAAGTACTTGATTTCAGCTTCCACATAGGCCCAGTCCATCAAGAGACACATAACGGGCCAAGAACAATAATTCCGGATTATAAATTCTAGTGTATCGTCCACAGAGAAGAAGTTTTTTTAAACTGTGGGAGCAGAGTGCCCTGATGATTAGTGACATGGATAATCTGGGCTAATTCTGAATTTTGCTCTGTATTTCCCATGGCTAAGTGCCCTGGGCTCTCTCTCTGCTGGGACTTCCCTCTGCTGCCTCATCCCAGGGCTGCTGATGCTCTCTGGGAGGTGGGATCCATAGCTCGGTGCCTGCTCCATGGGAGCAGTGCTCACAGCTTTCCAGCATGAATTCTGTGGGCTTTTTTCTCCCCCTGCCACCTCTTCCTTCACCTGAGCTCTCTTAACACYCCTCCCCTGCCCCCCAGCTCTGTTGGTCATACCTGCACATTTAAGATAACATCATTTTAGACCAGTCTGTGTTAGTCTGCCAAGTCACTCAGTGCTGATACATGACTAAAAGTAACTTTTTTTTTTCTGGTTTTAGTGGGAACTTTGATGCCAGTGAGGTTTCAGGTTTGACTTGAASTCCCTGTAGCACATGGCCAGGGCTGTGGTGTTTCCTAATTCCAGTTATCTTCACCCTGATGTCTCCCTGCAGAAAGATCTTTCCTGCTCCTCATGGAGGGAACAGAGAGCACTGTCCCTGCTGTGGGAGGCTGAAAGGCCACTTACCTTTTCTCCCTTTGACATCTCTCCTGGCTTGCCAGTCAAAGTATATATTACGTTAGCATTATTCAAGCTACTGGTGTTCAGTTGACCTGCAATAATATGGAGTTTAAGGAAGTACTGGGCTTTCTGTTTATTTTTCAGAAGATCCTTTACCTAGAAAAGCAGAGGAACAGAGATTTATTTCAATGCAGGCTTTATCTAAAAAAATAAAGAAATAATGGTGAATGCTTTTGTGCTCTCTTCAGTTGTTACATTCTGAAATTACATATTTTACCATGAAGTGAGGTGATGGAGTCTGAAGAAAGTGGAGACCTCTCTTGGTTTTGGTTCAGCTCACATTGTACCCTTACATCCCTGCATGAGCAGCAGGTGCCTCCAGAATCGTCCTGCTGTCAGTGGAAGGTGCTACTTACATGTCAGTCTCCTTTTTGTTTTTTCACTAAAGCCATTATTTTTTTAATCCCCCTTATGATAAAGGTGACCTGCAGGCCTTGCTGCTGACAGWTCAGATCTTAGTTCAACCCCTGGCTCAGCTGAGTGAAAAGACTTTGAGCATGGTCATGTAAGAAAATCCAAAACTCAGCTTGGGGTGTGACAGTGTTCCACCCTAACTCACCAAATTAGTTTGTTTTTCTTTAAAGTGGGAAAACTGCAGCCTGTGGCCCTAGATTTAAATGTGACTGGAAGTGTACTAGAGCAAATTATTTGTATCTACTGAATCAAAACACAGCACAGATGAGATTTCAGCAGAAGCCAAATCCCCTGAATGTGAAACCTTTTCTCTTTTTACTTACATTTGTGCCTTTGAGTCCCTTGTTTGTTGGTACAAGCACAGTAAATGGTCCCAGAGTGCTCAGCTGCCATTCATAGATATTTTCTTATGAGAAGAGGGAATAAAAAAAGTTTAAATGTCTATTGAAAACCTCATTTGCCAAAGGGRCTGTGCAAAGCTGTGAAGGGAGAATAAGCAATAATAATATCTGATTATTAAATATTAATTTAAGGTTCTAAAGTACAAGCCATTAAAAGATGAGAGACAGATGGGATGTGAAATCCAGGTGCTGCTGCATATTTGACACAAAATGAGGCAAAACATTCCGGATGCTTCTGGCAGCCTGGATTCTGTGGCATGCAGGCCAGAGCAAGGACACAGAACCAGCAGCTTCTCTGGGGATGTGTCCTTACAGGAAGACARCCTTCTGATTTAAATCAATTCAGTCTCTATGGGGTGAGAAATATGCAGCTGATAAYCTGCTGGTAATGCAAATATCAGGTAATCCAAGCTAGATGCACTGAAAGTTAATTAGAATTCATTTACWACCCAGAGACTATTTCTGTATCCAAGGCAGAAGCATGAGAGACCACTGGTTCTGCAGSTGAAGGSATTAAATAWTTCTGATATTCTAGAATATYAGAAATTTTTTTTTCTAGAGGTATAAAATCAGAACTGAAAAAAATCTTTACAGTTGTTACAGGTGTATTGTACAGAGAATATATCTCAAAATTAATATGCTGCCCTACGAAGCATCTATAAATACTTAGCTTTTGAAAGACATCAGTGTGGAGTGAACATATTCTAAGTTAACCTGGTTAGTGGTTAATGTGTCTTTGTGGCTTCTGGCAAGTAGATCATATGGCACATTCATGTCCAAAAGTGAACCAAAGCACATGAAATCTGTTGCTGTTAATTCAGCATGCTGGGCACTCTTCAGACATGTGAGGAGAAGTGCAGAGAGAAACTGCAACTGAACTCTCAGTGCTGAGGCAATGGATATTGATCCTCAGCACTGAGTATGAAAGGCTCTGCCAGGTTTTGACCTTGGCCAGCTATGGGGGATTCTTATTCCTTCTGTTCAGGAGTTCATGGTCTTTATTTTAATTGATGGGCTCCGTGGGACTGAGTAAATTATATTAAAGAGAAGGATTTTTTTTCYCCACATTTACAAGTTTAAGTCAAAGACCCAGCTTAATTCTGGCAGTGTTTGTTCAAACCTCAAGTTTTTTGCCATAGAGAAGAYGATGAAGGCTGTTAGGTTGTTCAGTTCACAAGGTAACGGGGAATGCCAGTGTTTTTGATGGACTAATGTGTGTCATTCTAGGCCAAATCTCATTTGCCCAAAACACTGGGGGGAGGGAGAGGAAGTGGGGTAATCCCACTTGTCATACTGTGGGGCAGGGAGAGGAAGTGGGGTAATCCCACTTGTCATACTGTGGGGCGAAATCCCCTGGTGATGTGAAATGATGTGTGGGTGCTTGTGGAAGAGGTTTAGCACTTCTGCAATATTCTTGCACTCTGCATTCACGGTGTGAGGAGCAGAGCAGCTTCAGGTGGTCTGAGGGGCTTTGCAGTGGGCAGCATGTGTGCTGTCATGCTGTGGGGGGCAGACAGGGCAGGATCAGCCCCCTGGGCTCTGCTTGCGCTCAGTGACTCACTGAACCTCCACAACCTCCCAAAAAACTCCCTTCTTTACCAAACCAGGACACTCACCCATGAGCAGGAGGCTGGATGTCAGCTTGCCCTGCCACTGTCCTCCCACTTGTGCGTTCAGCTCCTGGAGGCGCTCCACGATGTTCCCATGGCACACGAACCCGTTCCCCACGGAGCCCCCCTGGCACRTGCACCTGGGGAGGGATTGGCATTTCAGCTCTGCCTCTCAATGAACTGGCACCAGGTGTCACCTGCTGCTCCTCTGAAGGCATTTCCAGGAAGCACTGGTGCGCTGTGGTTAATTCTCTGCTTCTGCACGCTCTGAAGTGTGYCAGTGCGTGGGGCAGCCCGATGGCTGCTTGCCCCAGGTGGTGGGCTCTGGTTAGCTGGGCCAGGAGACAGCGGTGTCTGTGTCTGTCTGGCAGGACCTTTGACTAGAAGCTATGTGCAGCCYCTGTTTCCAAAAGTGTTGGGGCTGCTGGAGCCCAGAAATCTACTGAACTTACCWGTGGGRGGATAGARTGTAAGAAAATAAAGACAGTGCAGAAGGTGATCTCACCCCTGAGGAGTTGCAGCTGCACTAATCACCAAAGATTAGGAACAGGCCTGCCCTTAACAGGCCACAGCTGTGCCCAATGAGGATGAGTGCTATAAAAGAGTGGGTTAGCTGGGCGAGAAGAGAGYTGGAGATTGTTAGCTGAGCTGTGAGGAGCTGCCCGTGAGAAATCACCAAGAAGGTATGGAACTTTTGCAATAGGATGAAAATACCTACCCTGYTTGTGGACGAGGAGAGAGCAGAGCATAAATGTGTCAGGTGTGGCTCTTGCAGCAGGGAGTCTGTTTTGTGAAGAGCTCACTCATGGGATTTGGCAGGATTAATGGTAGTTAAGGGAGGTGATAGTGTAGCCAYGTTTCTCTTCACTGAGAAAAGCAAGGCACAATTYTTACTAAGAATATTTCTGAGAGTCACATTCTCTGAACCTCAGGGAAAGGAAAAACAATTCTTATCTCATTTGCTGTGCCTGTGTTTGTGCCAAAGTAGAATGCAATATGGAGATTGTTTACCCAAAGGGATGGAGTTTTGTTTCCTTGGCCTATCGGGGCCAAGTGTGTGTTGGGACTGTGGGCTGACAGKCRYRWGATTCTGTACAGTTGTGTGCAGAGTTGACTGCTTGGCAGATTCAGTTTAGATGTATGTAATATAGTATAGAATAATATAGTATAATAAATTAATTAATTAGCCTTCTGATAAGATGGAGTCAGATGCATCAGTCTATCCTTGTTGGGGGCAAAAATATCCACTATAAGATAGCAGCTCATCAGTCCTTGGAATAGCTGCATTGGTTTTGTGGAAAAAGTTTTTTCCTTTCAACAAAACAAAATGGTTGTTTGTTACCCTGCCCTTTAAGTAATGCCACTATTTTGGACATTAACACCTGTACTTTTAACGTTATCTTGTTTTCTGCTGCTGTCTCTCTTCTGGAAATAGCATCTGATATGTAACAGCCTGTCTGTCTMCTGGGGACTCCAGCCTGTGGGAGGTGGCAGTGGGGTGTGCCTGACCCAGTACTCTGGGTGTCTAAAGCAGACCTGGGTCACAGGGCCCATGACATGGACAGACAGACACYGGATTAACAGTACCCTTCCCAATTAAGTCTGCAGCATGTTCAATATAAATGCAATGGTTCATCTCTCTGGATGTTGTTTTCCTAATGGCATCACTGGAGAAGGAACATTAGTTAATGTCAGTAAAAGATGCTCTTTCTATAATTGCTCATTTGCATGTGCTGGTTGTTAAAACCCCACCCCTGCCCCTAACACCCCACAGCAGCACCAGCCAGATGCCAGACCCTCTCCTTTTTCCCGTGCATGGTCTCTGCTGCAGCTGTTTCTCTAGTGAGAGCAATATGATTGGGAGGTCTCCACAAGTCCCTGCAGTCTGGGGAGCTGCATACAGGCTCAGAGGAGCGTTGAGGTTKTGGCCAAGAGTCTCAAGCTTTGACTCTGATCCTCGGGAAAAATGGCAGTCTGAAAGAAACCTGAATTTTGCGGATGTTATTCTGAGGGTGAATCCACTTCTTTCTAAGGGGATCTCTTGAGCAGAGAGAGCACGACTGTGGAGCCTGGATGAAGGGTTTACAGCTGGGAGAGAGGAACAGCTGCTCCTTGGGAGCTGGTGCATATTTTTCTGGTGGGGTAAATATTGCTGAATTGCTGTAGGTAGCTCCCTTCCACTTCTGAATGGAGAAGAAAGCAACTGAGGCTTCAAAGGAGCTCAGAAATAGCAAAGTAGAAAAAAGGAACTACCCTTGAAATATGGCACAAATCAGATCCAGGTTTCAAAATAAAGCTCTCCTCTGTTTTTCATCCAATGTTCATAAAGAAGCAGGGGTTTAAACATAATAACTTTTCTGGCTATCATTTCTGGGGGCACAGTGAACTGCAGAAATGCCTGCATGGTTTGAAACTCCTCTCCTGAGGACAATACTGCTCATAACTGAGTGGGCATCCAAGTGACATAGTTTGGATTTGTGTGCCAAAGGAAAGCATTGAGCAATTGCAGATTTGCACCTATTGCATGGGATTGAACCCTTCAGCCTGTGTGCTTCCTCTCTSATGGAGAAATTGACTTTCTGTGGCTGGGCATGAGGAAGACCAGCAGGACTGGAAAAGATGGGAACTGTCACCACTTCCGCTTATTCAGGGAAGCAAAAACTCTATTTCTCTGGAGGAGGAAAGCTCAGCTTTCTGTCTCTGTATTACCAAAACCCTCTATAATATAATAGAATTTTGGTTTATGAAGCTACTCATTTCTACACTGAAGAGAAAAAATAAGAGCGGCATTAAGAGAAGATAATAGAGTTTAACTGACAGTAGTGCAGCTCTCCTTGGAAACCAGAGAGGTTATGATCTAATATGCAGTGTAATTCTGCACTGGTTGGAGCTTCATAGCTCCTGGGCAAGGCTGAACGTGATTACTGTGCTGAAGCTACACCACAGACAGTGTCAGCATTCATTCAGGAAAAATCTACATGGGTAAATAAGACCAAGGCAATTGTGATTTTTGGGGAGGTTGCTGTGTTATAGTCACAAATCAAATGTTTGGGGTTTTTAAAATCTTTGCCTGTATGAGAGATTTATTCCTATACAAATAATTTGGTTCTGGAGAGAGTAGAACTGTTTGAGGAAAGCTAATAGCACAACTGTATCCTTAAAAAAACTAAACCAAAACAAAAATAGAAAGGAAACAATGCAGTTTTGTGGCCTCTGTTAGAGCTCTGTGTTTTAGAAAACAAACAAAAASAACCAAAAAAGCCCTCCCAAAATACATTTCAAATCTGAGATGCAGCCAAAATAGCCTGTCACTTATCAGAATCTATTTTTTGTGCCCACTTTTACAAATTAATGCTTTTCTTTTTAAAGCTCCTCTTTCATAAAAGGATTTTCCTTCGCTCAAGTTTTATTTCAATCCCACTCTATTCTTCTGTTCCTTTTTTTGCCATTAAATATCATTAAATGAATGATGTGCAGAGAATTTTTATTGTTCTTTTCCATCCATCCCCACTAAGAAATTTTTAATTTTCTCATTCTGAGATTCTGAAACTTTCTCAGCTTTCAAAAATTGTTTTACAATGGTGAAACAGTGACTAATTAGGGGAAAAAAAAAAAACTTCCTGATTTGGAATTTTATTTCAAAATTTCAGCTGCTGTTGTGCAGTATGGCAGTACTCAATACTAAGTGTTGTGTGAGTCTGTAGTAAGCAGGTTGAGTAGCACATTTTGCTGTAGAAGAGAGCCAGGGGGTATTCCAGATAAATTTCTTTGAAATGCACAGTAGCTGATGCAGAAGTGATGCTGGTCTTTCCCAGCCAGGGAAAGCTGCATGATGGCAATGAGAATATTCCCCTGAGAGAATGCTTTCTGTACATGGCTCTAGGTGATAATTTGTTCCTAACTTACAATAAATGGCCTGTATAGTCCTTCATGTTCAAGCTCTCAGCTCCCAAAAACTGTTTTTTCAGGCACAGCTCTTTAACCCAGTGCCTGTCATCACTGGGCTATAGAAACACAGAAGCCAAATTCTGTGTTTTAAGAGAGCTTTGCAGAGTTTAGTGCCTTTTTCCTAACATCSATGCAGCCTATTTCTGTACAGCACAAGCCAAGCCTGCCAGAGGTTTTGCAGTTTCCCACTTGCTTGACTCGAGGTTTTAAGGAATCTGCTGGGGTTGGTGTTGCTTTCACAGCCTGGGGGGCAGATTCCCTGGTTGTGTCTGAATTAGTGCACTCAGAAGGGGCAGGGCTCCAGTGCTGTCCCATAATTAATGCTGATTAGTTTTCAGCATGCTGCCTGGYGTGTTTCTGGCCCACACCAAGGAGCATTCTCCCTGGCAGTGCCCAGGCACAGCTGAAGGGAGAGCATGTGCCAGGGACTGCTGCCAAGAGAAAGTTACTCTGTTTTGGAAGAGACTTTAGCTGTGAGACAGACAATGCTGCTTGCCCTGAGGAAGAGAAAAGAGGTTTTGGTCCCTTTTATTTACTAGTGTAGAAATGACCTCTGAGTGCTTTAAAAATAAAACTTAATAGGTATTAGCAAATGGCCTGCTGAAATCTATCACTGTGTTAATGGCCCTAACCCCAGTAAATCKCATGTTTTGCCTTGATAAAGAAGCCATTAAAGATAACTTAAGGATGTGTCCATCTACAAGATTTGKTTTAGCAGCCTATTTACTAGGGAAAGAGGGAGAAACTGTGGGAAAATCTCACAAGCAAAAAGACTCACGTAATCTGTCCTGGTGCAACTGTTAGGCATTTGGCTTTTTTGTGGCAGGKGTTGTTTGATTCACAGCTGTCCATCATGCTGCAGCCTTTCCCAGGTACAAAGTTGGTATAATGCTCCTTGCATTCACAGTGGGACTAAATCAGAAGGATGAGAGAGGGGAGAGAAAATTAGCCATGCACAAATTGTGGATTTCAGCATAATTTCTGAAACTAGGGCTTGAACAACAGTGTCTTAGTTAATCACCTGGTGAGTTCTGACACAAATATGAAGCTTATATTTGTACACACCAGCCTGTGTTTCAGCCATGTGCACTTCACTGAGACATGCCCATGAACTGCAAAAGAACCCTGAATGATCAAGTCCCTTTTTGGCTCTTCAGGGTACCCAAGCATACCAGGCCTTTGAAGCCTTGTTTTTTTGATGGTGCAAGTTTTACACACAGAAATTGGAGCCAGTTCCCAACACCATGAATAATATATAGTCTTTGTAAATTGCTGTTCATTGATTGTTTTCACAGGCTCAGATTGCTTCTTTCCTAAATAAACTAAATTTAGACATGTTTATGTATTACTAGTATAAGGACCCTGCTGGTTTTACAAGTCCCCTGTGTCAGAGAGACAAAATTTAACAAGGAGAAGATTTATTTCAGTTGCCTCTATTTTGGGGAGGCAAATCAGAGCCAAAATAGTCCCAAAAAAAACCCACTATTGCCATTCCTATTTTCAGAGAGGAGCTAAAAGTGCTCCCTCCTGGTCAACAGCAGGGCTTATGGTAAAGCTRAGAACAGCATTTGGCTTCCCTGGGAGCTGGTTCCATTCCCCCATGGCTTTTTTTATGGAGAGGAAGCATTATTTCTTCTTGGGCAGTTCCACTGACCTTTCCTGGCCYGTCGTAGATGCAGATGCTGGACTGTGCAGGGCAGCCCCCATGTGCTGCCTGGCAGGGGTCTATGGGCAGGCAGATTTGCCCATCCCCTGTGTAACCTTCTCCACAGGTGCATTTGTGCTGGGTTGGCCCGAGGTAAACGCAGTCGGCGTTAGCATCACAGACCTTGTTGGAGCACGGGTTGATAGCTTGTGAAAAAAGGAGCAGAGTAAATGAATCATTGCCCACAGTTCTAAAATTGAAGGCAAGGGCTTACCAGAGCACCTCCATGCCAAACAAAGCCTGGGCAGACTAAACTTTTCACAACAGCCAAGTCTGAAGTGTTGTGGCCGYGTGGAGATGGAAGGGAGGAATGTGTTTGTGCTAACATAGCAACCAACTGTTTGCTTTTGAGCAGAAATGATCTCTTAACTTGGCAGATCGAGTTATAAACAGATTAAAGCATGTAACRTGCTCATTAAAATATCACAGCTATTTCCTTGTTCTCTGGTGGGTTTTAACTAGAGAAGGTCAGGTGGGAGGTAAGAGGTCTGTGCAAGCTTCAAGCACATGTTAGATCAGTTGGAAAATATTTCTCAATACAATAGGTCTTCGCTGTTCTCTTTCCGGTAGTTAAACAATATAATGTCATCAGTTCAGCTGTATGGAAAACTGTCCAGCAGGCACTTTAGTCCTCCACACTCTTCTGCTTTCAGGATGGCACTAGAAGCTCGCTAGTTATTTCAATGAACGATTTTTTTGAGGCAATAGCATTGCTTGTTCTTTTTCAAGATCAAGCAGYGCTTGGAGAGCATCTTCTCACACCTTTGTGTCCATGTTAGGTTACAGTTAAGGAAATGTATCTTGAAGATGGCATGCCCTGGAGACACCTAAGAAGTGGTGCTTCTCGCTGTTTTCTCCTCTTTTCTGCCTTTATTTCTCCTCAGCTGAGACTGATCTGACCCAACCTCTTCTAAATTGTGCTTCCAGCATCAGATTAAACAATATTCTTTGTTGCAATTAGTCTGGAAAGAAGGACTGGTACCAGACATAAAGTGAGTAGGGAAAAGAAAATCTGACTCTTATACAGATAATTTTAATTCAATTGGGCATTGAATGGCAAGTTGAGTCCATAAAGACACATCTAAGGTAGAATTTACCTGTAGCTGAGATGCTATCAGCTGTGTTTCATGAAAAAYGGGAAAGCTAAAATGAACTTGCATGTGAAGTTTATGCTTGCTGATAGAGCTGAGCTGTCACATGGTGGATGCTGAATAAATATAAGCCCTTGGTTGCTGTTTTTAGGGAAGCAAACTCTGAGGCTGAGCTGTACCAAGCAGAGGGATGTGACAGCAGTGGATTTGTGAGCACTGATGACCCAGTACCACCTTATGTGTTTCAAGGGGGTTGACTAGGTTTAGTCTGATTGGACTTGTATGCATTTAGTCTGCATGGACTGTACCTTGTTAGCAATTGGATGGATGGGTTTCTGAAGCACATTTTAGGACTTTGTTTCTTCCTGAAGGAATCTAGTTTGTGCCTCRGGATATGAACCCAAAAGAAAAATTAGATGGTGAGATGTGGCTCAAACGCACATTCCATATCTGAGCTATATCACTAATGGTGGTGTATATAAAGAACTGGGGCAGACGTGGGAATTACTCACGTTCACATCGTGTACTGTCCCCGTGGAAGCCGGGCAGGCAGGTGCATTCCAGCTGTTTTCCATCCTCCCCTGAGGCAGCACACCTGGAGTGGGCAGGGCACCGCAGCGCCTCGCACTCGGCTACGGCTGAGGGACACAGGGGGACAGGTTAAACTGTGCCTGTGCAGTCTCAGGCTTTGGGGTTCTGTGGAAACCCAGGGCACAGGGAGCATTTCTCTGTCTGCTCTGGGGTGCCCTGACCCCCAGGGGAGCACTGACTTTGACCCTCATTCATGGAGAAAGTTTCCTAGACTTCAAGATAGACTGGAATCCAGAAAAGTGTGAAATAGATTATAGAGAGCAGTGTAGGTGTATCTCTTGGTGAGACATTTAGGTTTTGGGATTTTTAGTGTGTTGTGGATGGAAGCAAGATGGAGGGCACAGGGCTCCTCTCCTCACACAAGCACCCATGAACCAACATTACGTTATACAGCCTGTTAATCACCACCATCAGCCTCCAACGGCTGAGGCCATCATACTACCCAAAAAAAAGCTGAACCCCTTGAACATCCATTGACCAAATCTCCTCCCCTCTGCTAGTCCTCTCATGCTGATTCCTGCCCCTCRTGATCATGGCAAGCCAAAGCCACCTAGAACAAGAACCTGGGTTTCTTCTTCATGCTTCTTCTTCCTTCTTCTGCAAGGGTTTGTGTGGCACTCTGCGATTGGGCAGAAAAGTCTGCATTGCAGGCCCTTTGGGATCAGTTGTTGTGTTAAAAGGCAAAATAATCTAGGTGTCAGTTCTTAATTTGATAGCTTAGTCTTAAAAGACCTTGTAACAAGAGATGGTTGGCCATTTTGTGCCTTGCTGCTGAACTCACAGTAGTGAGACTGTTTTACTGATAAGAAATAATAAACACCTGAGTCCAAACTTGAACCTCCATCTCAAGTGCCTTCAATCCAGACCCAGAGAAACTGATTAAGTTCAGCCCATGTTTGGTTGCTCTTGCATGACTAACCTGAGACCAATTCGTCCTCACCAGTCCCACCTGTATCACAGCTGTTGAACACACCTCCTGTGGAAAATGCTACTTACGCTGGTCGCAGCGCAGCCCTTTGTATCCAGACAAGCAAGTGCAGCTCCCATCCCCTGCAATCCCACTGTTGCACACTCCATGAATGCAGCCACAAACTACAGGGAGAAATGGATTTGCTTTGCTGAACAAGGATGGTGCTTGGAAAGCTGTCATTGCTCATAGCAAGGTGTGTCCTAGGCAGCAGTTTTGGCCAAACCAAGCTCTGAGGGCCTGAATTTATGGATGAGGTGATCAATACTTGCAGTTGTATACATCAGTAAATAACATGAATTCTTGAAGGCTGTTAACAGCCCCAAGTCTGAAAATCTGCAGAACACACACTGTAAACCCTGAACTGACTTGTTGTTAATGTCATAAAACTTGCAAAGTTTGAGAAACAATCCGAAGCCAAAATTGGATATAATGTGTAACACAGACCTCTTTAGTATCAGTTAACCTATTGCTTGGTTTTTGCTTCAACTSTGTATCTCTCATGAACCTCAAGAAGATATGAGATTTAAGACCTTTYCTTTCCTCCTCCCTAAACAGAATTTATTTAGTTAAAAGCATAATTAATCACTGTAGAGGTCTCAGATTTCTCTCTTCCTATAGTCTCTAATTTCTGGTTATGTTCTGGTTATAAACCCAGTGAAAATATCCACACAAGATGATGCATTCACAGTCCAGGCAACTGAGACCCTTGAAAATGATTTTTGAAGCCTTAAGTATTCTGAAAAAGCTTTATAGTTATAATGGTTTGAATTATGGCAATGATGCTTTTTAAAAWGGACATTTAGTGTTACACTTGGAAAAGTCCAAAAAAGGTACAGAATTGTATTGCTGACTCCATGTTTAAGCTGCAGTGATGTAGCATATCCTCTTCCCCTTAAAAACAAAGCTTATGTCCATGCAAATCACCTGCACTAATTAATTAACTTCCTACCTATGTTAATAGTCATAATATAAAACCAGGAATGTCTAATGCATTACTTAAAAGCAGCCACAAATTAACATTGTTTCTATTTTATTGATTTTAGAACACTTGGAGGAGCTAAAATATCTGACAGCTGAAGTGTAAAATATTGCTTAACTTATTATGTAATTGAATCCTCCAGTAACTTCTTGGAAAATAATTACATTTATGATACTAAATGCATTCAAGTGCCCTATTTCCTGAAAATGCTGGCTCAGTTACATTTCTATGTATCAACACTGGCATCCAGTGGACAGCTGGTAGAAAAAGAGCCTTTGAGCCAGCAGTGGTGTAGGATTAGTGTAGAAAAGCTGACTGAGATTATTTAAATTGAGACCATTTGAGACTCCTCAAAAGTAAAATTATGTAGATCTTGAGAGAAGAAAAGGAGTTTTGAAATAAGCAACTATTACCACTTAACATTAAGACTATTTAAAAAAAAATTCAGGCAGTTTTCTGGTTTTTCAGTGTGATTTTCAGCAAGGGTCAGGAAGGTAAAATAGCAGAGACCATTAAAAAGCAGGCAAAAGTGGAAAATGTTATATGCATATATATACTTGTGATACATGAACATTTTAGAAAGAGTACATGGCTTTAATTGCTCCTTCAGACTTCCACTTCTGATAGATGTAGGGCTAATCAGTGAATTCATCCACCACCCAAACCCCAAAGCTAAAGTAAACACATCCTTTATCACACTTTGGACAGAACTGTGGATCTCCCTGGCACAAAATAGAGCAAAGAGCTCTCTTTCCTTTGCACATTGTGTTCTCTGAGGCGGACAGCAGCTCTTACTGGGAACTCTTTGGGCCCTCTACCGATTCCACTGTGATTTCTTAGAGTCTGAATACAGCTATCACTCCCTTCTTTTCTCTAATCAAATAAAGCAAGTTCCAATTTACCTGATGCGCAGTCAGGACCRAATAAATTGTCTTCAGCACATTTTTCACAGGCTGTCCCACCAAATCCTTTCTGTGAATTACACAATGGAAATCAAAACTTAAGTTTCTCATCTATCTCTATACAGACAGATAYGTGCTTAGCAGGCTGAAAACAGCATTTTTTGCTGCCAAAATAAAAAACCATGACAGTTTCAATCAATAGCTATCACAATCTAGAAAACATTGTCTTTTGAACAATCTTGCCCCCACATATTTTTAAAAAATAATTTGTAGATCTTCAAATCAGATGTTCTAAATATCAAGGTAACAAAATACAATAATCAAGCCTAATGTCCAAACCAGGCTTACAATTGTTGAGTTGTATTTTCTGGCTGATTCTACCTCTGTCTCTTTTTTGCATGTCCCCAGAAGATTATTTTTGATGTGAAGTAAGGATGAGCCAGTGGAGGGGGAGGTAAAAAAGATTAATTTGAATTTTTAATTAAAAATCTATTCACCTGAGGTTAAGCACTACACCTTGCACTCTCAGCAAAGGACAATGCATGGAGAGTATAGTCCCACGTATAAGTTTTTTATTTCAAGCAAAAAAGTCACAAGCTTAAAACTTAAATAGGAACAGAGCACAATTTAAAAAACAGGGAAACTCAGAACACCTGTCTCAGGAAGGCAAGGTGAAAGAATTTCTTAATTCCACCCGAACACGCTTAAGTCTGGAGAAATAATAACGTGAAGATTAATGCAATCCAAGCAAAAAATGAACTCCAAGCTGATCACYGCTGTTTCTGGAACATTTTCCTTTAATGTATTTATAGAGTAGGGCACACATTACTCCTTAGGACAGCTTACATGCTATTGTTGATTTGTTTTTCATGGAAAAGASAGGACTTACCTGACAAGTGCATGTTCCATTCCCAGCCATGCCCTGTGAGCAGCGTCCTCTCCCGTTGCAAGGTGATGCAGCTCCCCCTGGACATGCTGGAGATGACAAGGTTTGAGCCATGAGTCACCTTGCTGTGACCCTTGTGCTCCCCTTGCACACAGGTGGCCACCTTGGCAGCTGCAGGGTTTTGGGCCAGACAGGGACTCTGCTTTGCAGCTGCTGTTTTGYAGCTGCCTGAATCTCTTCATTGGAATCTTGGCATCAGCAGAGACCTCCACCCGCTCTTGTCTGGGAACTTAGGCTAGTGACTGTGTGTGGAAACCCACAGGGAATATTTCTCTGTCTGCTCTGGGGTGCCCTGACCCYCAGGGGAGCACTGACTTGACCCTCATTCATGGAGAAAGTTTCCYAGACTTCAAGATAGACTGGAAYCCACAARRGTGTGRAATAGATTATAGAGAGCAGTGTAGGTGTGAAATTCAGGTTTAGGGATTTTTAGTATGTTATGGATGGAAGCAAGATGGAGGGCACAGGGTGTCATCCTGGGTTTCTTCTTCATGCTTCTTYCTTCTTCTTCTCCATGGGTTTGGGTGGCATTTTGTAATTGGGCAGAAAAGTCTGCATTGCAGCTCTGTGGGATCAGTTATTGGGTTAAAAGGGGAAATAATCCAGGAGTCAGTTCTTAATTGGATAGTTTAGCCTTAAAAGACCTTGTAACAAGAGATTGTTGGCCATTTTGTGCCTTCTAAAGAAAAGCTGCCCAACTCACAGTAGTGAGACTGTTTTACTGATAAGAAAAAAAAATACCTGAGTTCGAACATAAACTACCATCTCAAGTGCCTTCAATCCAGTCCAACAACTGGAACCTGCACAACTGTGGTCAAAGGATGAACAAAAAAGAATTCTGTTACTCTAAAGTGCCACATGATTTTGTTCCTGCTGAYCCACCTCTGTCTGCCACACCCTAAGCTGTTGGCTTTTCTGGCACAGGTGGAGCTTGCCTGAACACTTCTGTGTGTTGATGTAACTCTGATGGATAGATAATTTGCTTTTAGGATTTTGTTTGATGCTAAGTTCAGGTTTAATAAGCCTTTTTCCCCCTCCCACCGAAAATTGCATTTTCTTTACGTGGGAATTYTTTTCCTTTTCCCTGCTACCTTCGTAAGACTGTGATAATTGATTCAAATGATCTTGGAAATTGAAATATCTAGATACCTCACTACCAAATCCTGTCCAAGGGGCTGTGGTTGCTAATCAGACTTGTGTGCCACAGGTGTGTTATGCTCTTCAGTGCCTCTGGTGCTAAAACCATGGTTACAGGCAGCAGTACAGAAGTTGAGACAGTCAGAACAACAACTCCAGCCAGCAGGATGAGATAAGAAAAAAATGACCRTATTTATAATAAAAATTGTCAAATTGTTTTGTGTTAAAAGGTTTCAAGATTAAAATCTTTACTGAAAGATTGCCTACAGGAAACTTACATTACAGTGGTTTTTAGTCAGATCATTCTGTCAGGTTTTCTCTCCTATAGGGATTCCCTTATTTTTCACAGTTGTCCTGCCCCTCCTTGGAAATGATGTATTAACTCTCTTTCATAAGCCTTACCTTCCTGCATTTAGAATTCCCATTAAGTACCATAATTTTGTTGCAGGTGGTGTCTAAATGTATCCAACTCCTACTGGCATCACAGGTACTCTGCTGTACCTAACCTAGTGGATTTATTACTTATAGAGACTCTCAGAGTTTGTTCTGTGAGGGTGGGGATGGACAGCACTGGATTTATGCTTCCCCTGCCTAAGTTAATCCTGGTTTAGAGTATTTAGGTAATGTGGAAGTTTTACTAGGAATGATGAGCAAATAAGTGGATGTACATATGTGTGCACTTAATTCCACTGAAAGCTTTGGCTTTATACCAGTTGTTAATATTTCTTAATTTATTCCTGCTGCATCTGCCTAAGCTTTTTTTGAAAAACTAGTAAGTTTAAAGGTGAAAATTTAAGTGCTGTTTTTCTCATCCTGAAATAATATGATTTCTCAGCATGTTTTTCTCATGCTGAAATAATAAGATGTTTTAAGAATTTAGGTTAAATAACTACAAATGAGGGAAAGTAATAAATACACATCCTTTAATCTTTAAAGTGGCTTTTAGTGAATGTTGTTTTCTGGCTACCATGTGACAGCTAATTAAAGATTCATAGCAGCTGTTTAATAGTTGCACAGAATAGAAAAAAATATATTTGCATTGATGCTTTTATTGAATGTGCAAGGATAGAGAAAACTCAGAGTTCATGGTATAATTCCTACGAAAAGTTACTTTAAAATTGTTAACAAAGCARGTTTTATTTTTGAACTTGGCTTTCATTCACTCCTTGTCTTCACTGCATCTTGTCTCTTGTTTTGATACCAGCACCAAGGGACAGCTTTATCAGCAGTGGGGTGAATTACCAGATTGTTGAACRAGTTAGGCCAGGCAGATAAAGAGCTTCCTGCAGGCAGCAGGGCCACAGGAGGCAGTGCTGGGACACTGGAGCAGGGCTGGCACAGTCCCCTGCTGCCACCCTGGGGAGAGGCCAGACCTTTGCTTTTATTGAGGATGCTTTTTGAAAAGCAGTAAGAAAGGGATGCTCTTGCTTAYCTCTTAACAGCTGTCAGAATGTGGAGGCCAAATCTTTGAATCTAGGCCAAAAGAACCTAAATCTAACGGCATTTCCCCCCTTCATGGACTTAGATTCAGCACTTTCCAAATGTTATCAAATAGACCCTCTAAAAATACTTCTCTTCCCCTGTCTCCCTGTGAGGCTGAAGCAGTGAGTAGAACTTGAAAAGAAGCATTTTGAACCATATAATTTGAGAGTATTAAATTTAGTATCTTTCCTCTTGGCCTTAATTTTTTCTTTGAACATTCCCYCCCCTTTATTCTTACAGTCCTTTCTCCTCAGTTGGTCATGCCATACACCTTTCAGGCTTTTTTTAGGAGCCATGGAAATTGCCCAGAATGGGAACCTGTGCTGGGGTAGGGAGCAGCTCCTGCTGCACCTGAGCTCCAGCAGCTATAGTACCTGGGGCTGGATGATCCTGGCAGTGTTGAAAGGCTGTGCTCTTTCCCCCTGGATCTTTTCTGATCCTCTGCTTTTCTCTGTTTGACTTTATGGCTTTTTGCAGAGGGATTGGTGTCAAGCTGGATGGCTTGGTGTGCTTCGTGGGGAGGGAAGGGGACAAAGCATCTTTCATTCACACTGTGTGATTCAGCATGTGCTATCATTTWAGGAAGTCAGAGTGATGTCTAAGACCTAATTTTGTCCTTGCCATCAAATGATAAATGTAAAGCAAACCCCTAGTCAGGGATTTTTGCCCAGCCTCAGGAAGGACTGTCTTTCCTCCAAATATTTCAACTTGTGCCATATTCTATTRCAGAGGTTGTGACAACGTAGAGATAACTATTAACTATTTTTTTTCCCTCCAAATAAAAGCAGAAACAATGCTGAGACCTTGACTCTTTGCTTTTTGGGGTCAGGAAGTTTGTCCAAAGGAAGAGAGGGCTTCCTTGCCTTGGCAGCTTCTCACAGTGGTGCAGGCAGGGCTCTGGGGCAGGGACAGGGGCTCTGCCCCTCTCCAGAAACACTGATGTCCCTGCYGTGGCTGCCCAGAGCACCCTGATCATGGCAGGATGAGCTCCTGGGCTGCATCTGGAGGTGGGGAGGTTAAAGCACCCCACAAGTGACTCTCTTCAGAAGGCATGGCCACACACTGTGCACTCAGCTCTTTGCCTGGCTTTCCTCTTGAAGCTGCTGGGAGCTGCTTTCCTCTAGTAGATAAATCATTGGTGTGACTTATACATTTATCTGCTATCTGCCTTTATGGTGTTTAAATAACAGCTTGGGCTAAAATTATAATTTTTTTAAAATCAGTTTTGTGGACAAAGGACTTCACAGACGTGGAAACAGACTTTGAGGCCATTAACTAAAGGAGGAAACACTCTGGCTGGGCAGGGAAACTTCCTTTTGTGGGTCTGGATGCCCATCTTGGTAGCCTGAGATTTGATGCATTTGTGGAGATGCTGAAAAGCCTTTCCTGAGAAAAGGGGCAGCAGGAAGAGAGGCGCTCCTAGTTCCCTTGTTTCAGCATTCACAGGCAGTTAAAGAAATATTTTCAAGTTGAGCTAAAATAAAAGATCCTCCCTGCATCATAAATTCAAGAATTAAAAGGATTTGGAAATATTTCAGATGCAGATGAAGTTGGTTTTGACCTAAARTGAAACATTTAATTTTTGGTTTGAAAATCTCAATTTTTAAAAWCCATTTTGGTGATCTTCCTGAATGAAATAATTTTGCAGGTATTGACTGCAATGATTTGTTTTGAAAATCTCAAAGTCTAGGACGTTTTCTGAGGCTCATTACATTTTTCTATTAATTTTTCTTTGTAAATGAATATTTGAATATCTGTTTTTCTTCAAATCCCCTAAATTTTAGCTGAAAACTGCTATTTATTTCTACTTTTATAACAAGCTCRGAGGAACAAACTTCTCACAGCAATAGCTTCTGAAAAGAAGAAAAGTTGCTGCTTTATTTCTGTTCGAATTCTGTATGGAAATAAAACCCCAAAGCCCAAAACAACTCACCCAKGCAGTCTGGGCCCCAGTGTCCCTGGCAGCACTCAGGTTGCTCAAATTCCTTCACACAACGGTGCCGACAGCCCGAAAAAGAAAGTGTGTGTGTTTTAGTTTCCAGGTAATACCTGTGGGGAAAAAAAAGAGCTGTTTTAAAATACCTAAAAGCCTCCTGAGGARGGGGAAAATGAAATTCTTAAGTTCTTCTCCTTTCAGTGGCAGACAAGAGAACTTTAAGCTTGGTTGCATTGATCTACCTTTCCTCTTCTTCATTAAAACTTGCATTGGATGTCAAGGTCTAAAAAGATCCTTGCAGCTGTTTCTTTTGAACAGTGTATTTATCTTCCCACCCCAGCCTAAATACAGCCCATGTCTCTAATTTTTCATTTGAAACAGTGTTTTAAAAATTGTTTACTATCAAGGTTCTTTAAATTCTAAGTTCAAAATAGTTACATTTTCTTTAAAGTAGTTATATTTTTTCTAAAATGCTGCTCTTATTTTTTTCCCAATTGGAAAGGCAAGATGTCAAATTGGTTTTGAGATATCTCTTCTTGCCCTTCATCCCCACAACTCCCTGATCTAGAAGTGTGAAAAATACTTTATTTATATTATATATAAGACTACCACCTAAATATAGTATAGAAATTTATAATATATTTTTGCATCATTCATATCAAGTATGCAGCATAAATATAGAAGAGACTATGATTCTATTCAAGAGAAAATCTGTTAGACCATCAATAGCAATGTTTATTCTSCTCTTATATCACTTGCTGTTTAACTTCAAGCATCAAACACCCTGAATTAAGCTTGAGYTCTGGAGTTGGTGAAGCCAATGGTAAATATTCCATAAGAAAATTGCATATACTAGAGAATTTTTGATGTGTATTGATATTTTATAATTAATACTAAAATAATATTAATATTAGAAAACTACTATTAAATATAATATTTCCAATAGTGAAATATGTGAAWCAATAAATTTCATTAATATTAATTAATATTAGAAAACAATATCAATGAGAAAAGCTCTGACAGAGGAGATACCTGCAGTCTGGTGTCCCAGTCCCATTGGTAATTTTGGTGTAACCAGCAGGGCACTGGGTGTCAAGGTTTAAAGAGCAAGGCACACATTTGGTTTTCATTCTAATGAGCAGCTTTTGATCACATTGCTTCTTCACCTGCAATAGGAGCAGAATAATTAACAAAAGGAAAAGCACTACCCCTAGTGACAATGCTGAAAAATGACAAGTTTAACTCAGCTTTGTGCTCAATCACAGCTCTYTTCTGTTCAACAGGAGCTCCTTGTTTTGGAGCTAAACTAGGAAATAGACCTCATATTAGAGCTTTGTCTGCACCAAATATGTCCAACCACTGCAGRAGAAACCCTTCCAAGTGTAATGTTTTTCCTAACAGCGCTTTATCAACAAATGCTAAGTTTGTCATTCTTAAAAGCCAAGTGACAGAGACAGCATCAGCCTAGGGAGAGTTAGTTCCAAAGCTGCAGACAAGTCCCTTCCCCACTGCAAGGCAAAATTAAATCAGCACCATCATACTGATCTAAAAGACTGTGGCTGGTATTTTCAGATTGATGTCAAAGATTGACATCTTCCTTTGCATTCAGATCTGGTGGAGGTTTTGGGCCTGACCCCACCACAGCACTCAGAGAAGAGCAGCCCCTTTTTTTTTTTTTTGTTTTGGTTTTTTTAACCTGTTTTTATGTGTCTATTTTAAAGCAGTAAGTCTTTGCTGAACTGCATCTAATGTTGGCTTTATCTTCTTTCTTGTTGGTATTTGTAGAAGTAAGTTCCCCATTCACAAATGGTGAGAAATGACCTAATTCAGAGTATGGTTTTTTAAAAACCAGCAACATAACCCTGTGCAGCCCAGACCTTCTGGGCACTCATGGGATGCTGCAGCCCCTGCAGAGCCTCACAGCAGGTCTGGGTGGGTGCCCTGGCACCTTGGGCAGGGTTTCTACATGTCCCATGGTGGTCCTGGATGAAGCCCTCACTCAGCAGTTTCTCAGCTTGGCAGCTGGGTGTTTCAACAGCCCAGTGTGTGAGGATGTATCACAGACACTGATAAGGAGATTTAGCTCCAAAACCTCTGAGCTACTGTATGTGATAGCCACCACTCACATAAAAGCACATTTCAACATCTATTTAGTTGTCAGATTTTAGTTTTCTGTTGAAAACCTGATCTGGGTAACATTGAAATATTTGAAACCTTTTTGTTGTGTAGGTGCTTTTCAGGTGTCTTTGAAGGAAAAATGTGCCCTTTTCCCAGATGTGGGTATAATGTGAATACAGCTTGAAAAGAAATTTGGTTGTCATCAAAAAGGCACTCCACAAAATTTCAGTTTTGRAACAATAAAATTAATTGAGTGTTTTGAAAAAGAAAAAATTAAATAAAAGTAACTGATGCCCTTTCTCTACCACCAGCTGTAAAGCACTATTTGTTTTGGAATGGTAACATTATTTCTTTCTCCCAATTCCTCATTTTCCCTTTTATTTTTAGAGAAAATGGAAGAAAGTTGACTTATTAGTGACTCTTCTTTTAGTGACTCTTCTTTTAGTTTTTTCTTTTTTTTTTAAGAAAAACATATTTCCCAATACTTTTTGTACATTTCATGTATATTTCCATTTAAAAACTGTAACCAACCAACAACAATAGCAACAAAACACCTGAGTGTTTTCCCCCTTCCAATTCCTCTCTGTCTTTTTGTTTCCTCTTCTAAATCTGTTCTGCCTCTCTGCAAGAGCAATGAAAACAGATGTTGTGAAATTCCACAGATTCACAGTATTTGTACATGACAAATGCACCACTTCCCAAAGGTCTACAAACCCTTTAATTATGTTTATAACTTTGTGTTGTTACTTTACATAGCTCAGTTCCTTTGATTTTTATCCCTTACCTCTCTCAAATAGCTTTTCCTCCTTTTAGTTAGTAGGAACAGATAATTATTGCTATAGAAAAATTTCTGCTTTCATCTTCTGACTTACCAGAAATCCCAATCAATTTCTTCTGATAAATGCATAATTTACAGTCTTTTACCACATGTGCCAGTTTTAGAGACTTTTTCATGTACTCGTGCTATATMATTTGAGCCAAATTCTCATACAGAACAAACAGATGCATTTCTGTTATTTCAGAGGAATTACTGAATTATAGAGATCTCAGGTTATAATTCATTGTCATATGCATCAGTGACTGTTAAAGTGTTTTTTCTGCCATAAGATACRGTATCTGATAGCTGTTCTCTCTATAACACAGAATAATACAGACAAATAATAATCCATTATGTAAAAAGCTGCTTCTTACCTCATCTTGGACTTGTGATGTCAAACAGAGTTTCATTGCAACCAAAAAAGCAAAAAAGAATAAAAACCCTGGACTTTCTCCCATTGTGAATTGGAYGTTTTTCTTTCAGAGCAGTCCAAGCATGAAAATTCAAATTTCGACATGAAATGATTGTTAGAGGTGCTGTTTTTTCTGCATTCTCAGGCAAATACTTTTAACAGGACTCTTCTCTTCCCCAAGGTAAATGAGTGAAGGATAAGGCATGCAGAGCTTGCCTAGGCAGGAGAGATTCCAAAATGCAGGGTATTTGCTGAAAGCTTTCACTGGAAAGCTGAATAAAGCCTCCCTCACTGAATGACAGGATATCCTGACAGGGCTCCCATCATTTATTCCTCTCTCTGGAGTTGCTGATAGTACAAACCCAAGGACACTGAACTGTTATGACAGAAGATGATTTTAGGTGAGCATGACTAGGGGGCTGGAATAGCCACTGGGCTTCTCATTATTACAGTTATTTAACTGATCTAAGGGAGAGCAAAGGATCTCTGGAAGTTGGCTTATCAGCCCTGATAACATAAGGATAGGTCACCCCAGTGTGGTTCTGGGAGAAATACTACAGATTTTATMTCAGGAGGCCAAAAGAACCTCTTCCAGGTTTGGTTAGCTAGATAAAAAGGGGCATAKTTTTCTCCCTTTTTGCTATTTTTTAAAAATAATTTTGACTGATTTTCTGGAGCTAAGCAGAGGAAAATTGATTCAGCTGTATTACTTCAGTATGGTTGGGAGAGATGAATGTTCAGATTTGCCATAAAGAAGACTTTTTCTTCTCAGAGTTTTTCAGCTCATTTCCAGTGCTGCTCTTTGCCCTGCTCTGGTCAGTCTTGTGCAGGTTCTCTCATGTCTCAAATACCCAATAATGTGGCTCCCTCCACTTTGTCAGCTTTGCCTGGTCCCCCAAACTTAGATTTTTTTGTCATTAGAAGGTGCTCCTTAAGGGTGCCTTAATACAAAGCTGTGCCTCATAACACCCTATCCTTAAATCTGTGTGGTTTTCCTAAAGAACTGAGTGGTGATAAACATACAACACAATGTACAAATCCAGCTACTTTTGTTACATGCTCTAAAACAACTATGAAAAATCGCTGGGATGGCAGGGCAAGGTGTTTCCTGTGCACTCATCAAATCCTGTTCCTTTCTCTGTATGATGAGGAGAGTAAATCATTCCTTGTTTATGCAGCCATGATAGCAGCCAGGGTTGTGATGGACATGCTGACAGTAGGTAGGCTCCTTGCAAGGGCYGTTTCTTCTTTCTGAGGTCAAGGTTTCACCTTACTTTGGCTTTGCACACAATGTACAATCTGGAGATATTAAAAAAAAAAAAAAAGATTTGGCAAGTTAAATCTTTCCTGTCGCTTCCCTGGTGGAAGGGATGGCTCAGGTTTTACTCCAAAAGCAGAATCCTGGAGGATCTCCTCTTTGGGGTGGTGCCAGCTCATGGCCACATCCCATTCTTTGAGGGGAGTTTGGGAGTGCAATTCACGCTCCTGCTCGTGCAGAGTGGCTGTCTGGGCAGGGTCAGTGGTGCCTGGGCAGAGCACTCAGCCTGGTCCATGTGTCCCTGAATCCCTGTGTGGGTTCTGGCAGGAGCTGACAGCTCCTTCAGCAGCCYGGGGTCGCCTGGGTCTCTCGCCTGTCAGCACGGTGGTGAAAGGAGCTGTAAATCAAGCACGTCCCTTTCCTGCCCTGTAGGCTGAGATAAAAAGTAACAGCATCAGCTCTCTTGTTATCTGCTCTTGCCTCTTGTATAGGCATTTGTGTGAAGTAAACTCTTTTTCCCTTTCCTTCCTCTCCCCTCTCATCAGGCCATGGCCTCCTCACTAACTGCTATGGTGGCTGCGTTCCCTGTTCCAGAGGGATCAGCCACCCTTTCCTCCTGCTGCTGATGGGCATTTTCCTCCTTCATGGAGACTCTGCCAGGCTCTGAACAACTCTACAACCCTGCCTGGCTGGCTTCTGCCCCACTTTGGGCAGAAATTCAGACTAAAAGGTCACCTGGAACACAGATGGGGCCCTGGGGGTGGGAAGGTGTTGGAGTGTTGGGAGGTAGGATGGATGGAGATGAGAGATCTCTGAAGCCAGGTCCTTGAACCTGTGGTTTATTGCAAAGGGCCTGGGTGCAGGGACCCTGCTTGGAGCTGCCAGACACAGCTTGGAGCAGGCCCAAGGGAAGGAAAGAGAGGGGGAAAGAGAAAGAAGGCAAAGTGTGGCAAAGAGGATGAGAGAGTAAAAGAGGTAAAGAGTACAAGAGGCTCATAGAGCAAGGTTCCCCTTACATAATCTTCTGTGTTGGATATTCTAATTCTCACTAGATACAAATCCTATMGYATTTACACACAGCCTATAAGAATCACTACATTACCATACWGTGTTACATTTTAAACCCTACAAACTACTCTTTGGACCCCTTCTGCCAAGCTAGTAGGGTCTGCTCTGAMCCTTGGACCTGYCTGCAAGCAGAGGGTRTYGTTYCATCAAAAGGGGATTGCCTTCAGTCCAACCACACCATTGTTTTCCAGTTGTTCAGTAACTAAGGTATCTCAAAGCTTGCTTTGATTTTAATCTTGCTTCTAGTTTCCATATTCTCAAAATCTTTTTGCCACACAATCAYATTTATAAGGCTTTCCTGATTCATCCTCCCCAACAGGAAGGTGTCACCTCAGTGCTTGAAGCAGCCTGTGCAGGGTGGCAGGGTGACATCCAGCCTGCCAGGGAGTGGCTTCCTGAAATCCAGGATCAGTTTGGCATGGGGAGCCCAGCCARGCCTCCCTCCTCAGATTGCCCTGTGTCAGCTTCTAATCTCCCTTGTACCTCTGAAAACTTTCAGGTTGCAAGCAGCCTGGTGAAAAACATTATTAAGAGTCACTGTGTGTACTTTAATACTGCAAATACCACGTGCTGGGGCATTCCCTTTTGTGTGCCACAGTTTTGCTCTGCTTTGCTATTGCATTCATGGGCTGGGTGCTCCTACTTTAGGTAATTGTGAACTAGTTGTCCTTTTACTTTCTTCATCCACCTAACTGCCTCTCCTGAGGTTACTGCCTCTATTTCTGTGCTGTAAGTATCAACCAACAAGAGAAAATGTGATGGCTGATTTATGTAGATGTTTTTGAAAATAAAGTTTGTGCTCATTTCAACATCACCATGAGGTAGTTGCTCTTTCTCAGAGCCAGGTTTGTGAGGTCAGTTCAAAAGTAAATCAAAATCAGCAGAGATACAGACATGATGGTYGCAGTGCTTGCTTTGTTCTACACAGTTTTGATGACTCCTCAAATTCCTGCATTTTAAAAAATTTTAACTGAWTATTGACCACATAGCTTGCATTGCATTTTGTTCTCCTTAACTTTCAGAATGTGAAGCTCACTCAACCAGAGGTGACTGAGCTTCACACGATGAGGTCTCAGAGGCTCATACAAAGCTCAGCCATTTCACAATCGTATTGCCAAAGCACCGTTTCAGAGGAAGAAATAAGAAAGAGACAAGGCTACTTTGAAAGAAAGCACTCATTGCAGCCTGAACATTTTTGAGCTCCACATGATAAAAGCTGGTATTGCTTTTCTGGTGTGTTCTACCCCACCAGCAGCTCAGCTCCTCTCCCAGGGGTGCAGCCTATTTAGTGAGATCTTACAGAGTGCCAAGGGTGAGGGCAGTGTTGAGCTAAATTTGATATTCTTACTTGGYAATTTGGAGGTAAGCAGAAGAAAATCAATGAATTATTGTTTTTTTTAYTGTATGTGGCTTCTGTTTTAGAGCCAGTCACAGCATGAAAACTGTCACAGGGGTGTTTGAATACAGTTGGAGGCTCCACATGTCTGAGGGAAGTCACTTTGCCCTTTGTTTGGAAACTGGCTAAAGCACCTTGCAGAGGGGTAGGGAAATATAAAATGTGTTCATAAGAAGAAAGCTTCCTAGGGGGAGGGAGGCCTTGGCTCTGCCAAGAGGAACGTCTGAATGCTAATTGTAGGTGGGAGGAAGGGGGGTACAAACCATCAAGTTGCCTAGGAGGAGGCTTGGGGAAAGGAGGGGGGAATATTTGGGAAATACTGCCTTTGATTAACACAGACTTAATTGGAACATAACAAAGAGATATATAAAAAAAAAAAGGGGGTTGGCAAGTTAAATCTTTCCAGTGCCATCCATCTGAGGAAGCCCACGGTGGCCTACGGAGAGCCTGAATGGGCCATGTGGAAAATGCCAGGGGTGTGTAATTTTATCTGCAGGGTTATGACAGCCATCATTTTGAAGCCCGGTGACTATCAGAACTAATTAATTCTCCAGGCCCAGAGGATGCCCTGGGATGGAGCTGCAGCTGGCATGCTGAGGAATGCTGCACACCCGGCTCGGGCTGCGCCTTTACCCATGCTAATGAGGGAGAAGGCACCGACAGCTGATCTAAGCCCCAATGTGCTCACCATGCATACAGCTGATGGCAGTGCAGACTGCCAGGCAAGGGGTGGTCTTAGCCATAGATTAGATCCTCATAGTGGCCTCTTCAGCTTTCTTTCTTTCCCTTCTGGTTTTTTTTTTTTGGGGTTTTTTTGTGTTCTCAAAAGAGTCTTTCAGCTGGTGAAATTGTAAACAAAAGGCATTCTAGCTGAAGCCGTGGCAAGAGGGCTTTGCTAGGGAGCCATGAGGAGAGTGGTGTGTGCAGTGCTAACTTGGACTTTGATATTTACCACAAATTTTCAGGGCTTGCTTGAGCTGGGGAGCTGTAATGCTGAGCTTACAATCAGTACCATGCTCTGAAATTGAACTGCCACAAAATCAGGGGCTGCTCTCAGGTACCTCTGCTACCCTTTCATGTCATTTGTGGTTGCATGTTGCTTAAAAAAGTGGAAGGCATTCCCAAGGAATGGCTAAAGTCCCAGACTGTGTAGGCTCTGTAGGATACAGGAGTTACTGATAAGTCCCCAATTTCTTGGAAGTGTTTTCCACGTACAGCTGTGAGGCAGATGTACAAGGAGAAACTGAACTACTACAAAATCAGGGGCTGCTCACAGGTACTTCTGCTACCCTTTCATCTTATTTATGATTGCAGGTTGCTTAAAAAAAGTAGAAATCATTCTCAAGGAATGGCTAAAGTCCCAGACTGTGTAGGTTCTGTAGGATACAGGAGTTATTGATAAATCCCAAATTTCTTGGAAGTGTTTTCCACGTACAGCTGTGAGGCAGATGTACAAGGGGATGAATCTGCAGGGTTCCTGGGCAGCAATGCCATGGGGCAGGGGAAAGGACTTGGTAACCTGGATCTGGAAGTGCAGGTGGCTTACAGCAATATTAAAGTCATCTTTGTGTCCCTGTCTCTATTTTCCATCTACTGCCTTGTCTTCTTGATAGACTATGCACAGACTCTGGTCCCATATTGCTGCCAGCCAATGGTGTGATCAATGGAGGAGTCACAAAAATCTCAATTTTCTCTGAAYACTGTGGCTTTTCCTGGTGGTATTGCACACTTCAGAATCATTAAATTTAATGTTTAATGGAGTTTAAATATAGCATGTATTCCTTGCAGAGATTTGAAATAAAATTAATTGCAATTCTGAACTGCTGGGTAAATAAACGAAAATAAATTTCTAGTTTGAGTTAACTCATCTGTGTAATACCAGCATGTAAGGAGCTTCAGCTTTAAGATGTGATCAAAGAATATTGGAAGTTAGGAACCAATAATGGGCTTTCAAAGTTGGCTCAAATGGATCTTTATGCTGTTTCTCAAGCAAACCTATTTTGCAGTTTATAAACATGCAGGAAGGATGGGGGGGGCGGTATTTTTTTTGTCTTCTACTGCAGTTCTGCTAAGGTTGCAGAATGTAAAGGAAATACGTCAGGAAAACCCTGAGATTCCAGGATTTGGGATGGGTAGAGAGATGTACAGCCTGGATTTCTGGTGCTGTAAATGTTACATTGATTTTTCTAACCCTATGGTAGAGAAGCAGGACAGAGAGTGGCACATACATTTCAGATCTTAGCAGGTAGCTGTGGTAGGACTGGGGATGTTTGGGAAATCCAGGCTCCATGAGTTAAGGGATTTTGTGGAGCTGAGGAAGGAGCAGAGGCTGTGTTTTTACTGCAATGTAATAAATGTTTACTGCAATGTAAACCTGATGACTTCCTTCCTTGCACTAGATAATGCAGAGAGCTTGCTGTAAGTTTGGCCTGTATAGAACTTGTATGCTCTCACAGTAATATTCCTGTTTTGTCTAYTCAGACTTAAAGATGGATTAATATAGTTAATAACTCACTACAAATGGAACTGAATTGCAGATACTGATATGGAGCAATCAACCCTTGCTCAGCTTTTTTTTTCTTCTTTTTTTCTTCTTTCTTCCTTTTAAATGCAGCCTTTATAGCATTATCCAAATTTGYTTGTTTGTGGCTATAGTGGATTGATTTCAGCCAATTATCTTGTCTAGGAAAAACCATCCCCAAATCTGATTGAGAAAGCAAATTGTGCAGAAAACATGACAGAAAATTGTGCAGAAAAGATGTAACACAATTCCCACAAACAGAGTAGCAACACAATGTTGTTTTTCTTTGTCTTCCTCCTCATGATGTGTAAACTTGCCATGGTTTACACGAAGTTACAGGTCTGTGTGATGTGATGTGCTAGCTCAGTGTGTGAGTGCAGAATGGGAATCCCTAAGCCAAGGCTGGCACATCTGGCGTTGCTGGGAGGAGCCACARGAACATCTGGCATTGCTGGGAAGAGCCAGGTGTGGTGGGGTGTTGGAATCCATAAAAATCAGAGGGTTTTAGAAAAGCTAAGAAAGCAGGCCTTAAGCAGAAGTTATAGGAACAGATGCTAAAGCAGCGAAAAAAGTTTTCTAAGCTGTAGTGCAGACGTGCGAAATAGAACAATAAGCCAGTGTTGAGTAACTTTCTAAGTTGCAACAAGTTTATTTAATGTATATTTTAGAAAGTTAAGTATGAATAAAGCTCTGTACTTAAGCTTTTATGAACAAGCTATTGTGTTGAGAATAAGCCCTTATTGTTTTAACCAAAATTGCGTATGCTTCAAGATTATTGGATAGAACTATTGTCRATATGCYTTTYCTCTATGTGAYTGGCTGAAACCTACTCTAAGACTGTCTTATGCTATGTTGTAATGTTAAGTTTCTTTAGCATTCTGTTGAAGCAGTGAGATAGTCACATCCTTTTGTCTCCATTGTCAAAACAATGTTATGAGACTGATGTAAAAAATAAACCTCTCAAAGAACTGATTCCAGTTGCCCCGTCCTGTGCTGTATATAAACTGTCAGCGTAAAATAGTTTTTAARTGCCATATTAGCAGTGGGGGAGGGGGCTGCAGGCCAGCGGAGGTTGTGAACTGCTGCCATAGGAAACAGAGCTGGACTGGGGAGAAGGAAGCTCAGGCTCTGCTTTTGGCTCTGTTTTTAAGATGTGGACAAAGATGTGGACGAGCCACTCTCCCTTCTGAATTGGCTGTGTCTTCTCACCTCTCTGCCTCTCGATACTTTGTGTGTCAGTGCCTCCAAAGGTGACCCCCGAGACTCTTGGCGGGCAAAACTCAAAAGTCCCTCCACCAGCATCCTCTCCGTGCGCAGGGCCATGGGATGCTCTGGGTTGGAGGGGACCAGGAGCATGACCACGTTCCGCCCCCGGTGCGGGGCCACCGGAGGGCAGCAGAGCCCAAGGCACCGCTCCGGAGCCGGGAAGCGGCTCCAAGGATTCCCCCGAGCCCATCCACGGGATCAGAGCGGGAATGTGGCACTGTRGGACACGGAATAACACACACTGCTGTTCTTAAGGTGAAAAGGGAAGTTTATTTTTTGACTCTTAACATTTATGGATTGTCAAAAGTGTCAGTGGACTGGAGGGTGACAGTGCCGCCCCTCCAATGATGCCGGACAAACTAACAGTTCATCAGATTTCTCTTTTTTTCATAAAAGAATGCAAAACAATAAGTTATTTACAGAAAGTGCGTGAGAAAGTTTGTTATAAGAAGGTAAACATCAGAAGGCTTAGAAAATCTTAAAAAATCAGGGTGACAGGAATGCGCTTGCAAGACTGGGGTGGATACCCAAAATTGGTCTGAGAGCACGTGGGGATAAAAAAATTATAGAAAAGAAATAGGGATTAAGATATATGACGTGTAGGAAGCATATAGAAAATAAATCAGTGAAAGAAAAATACAAAATATAAAAAGAAATGTATTTTTATATGTTTTTATAATGATACCTATGTTTTAGGTATACAAATACATAAACATATAGGCTATACAAATACATAAACATATATGAAAAAATATTTAAAGGTATAAATTAACATAAATATATAATACATCTATAAAATAAATAGAAATGTAAAATAAAGACGTAGAAATGCAATTATGTCACTAACAACATGATGCATGTTTTATACATATATATTTGGAAACAGTCATCTGTTGCAGAGAGTACMAAGTACATGAGTTAGAAGAGAGAGGATGTAGTCAGATACCTGCACAAACATCTGCTGCATCTCAGAAAATGAGCAGCCACAGCCARGGAGCTGTTCACATTCCCCTGACTCACACAAAGTTGTATATACACTATGAGTAAGAAATTTGAATGATTTCAAATACATGAGAGCATCTGCTGAAGATTCATCCAAAAGATTCTGCTTTGTTCAAGACTAAACTTTGTTACAGAGTTTGCTCTTTGGTGAGGAGTGGTTTGGGTTTTTTTGTTTGTTTGTTTGCTTTTATGGTGACGAAGTAAACATACAAGGATTCTTTCTCGTTGTAGAAAAACTATGGTAAAAGGACTATTCTTTGTGGCAAACACACTGGAAAGTYTAAATAAACAGAAAAAATGTAATGGCAGTGTTACTGGCAATGAGGTGAGGCTGAGAACATGCAGAAAACCTCTTCAAAGGCTCACCTATGTGTAGCAAGGCTSTTTACAGGAGGCACTTTTTAAAGGACTGTGCAAAGTCCTCACCTACAAACAGAGAAGTTTTAGATATGTCTAATGTAAAAAAAAAGAGCTACAATTTTAAAAGCTTTGATGAAGAAGTCAAGTATTTAGAGCTAAGAACTAGAGTCCAGAACTAAATGTCCTCCCCAAGGCTGGTATTCTCTTTAGGAGTGAGACAATATCATGAAGTAGTCCTCTGAAGAGAAGAAAAAAGTAGAAAAAGGTTATGTAGGAGTTATAAAATAGAAACTTTCTACTTTGTTTTTGAGTGCTTGTTTTATTTTCAAATTTAAAGAAGAGAGATATTATTTTTTTTTCTATTTCYGTGACTTTTATGTGGTTCTTGTTTGGTTGGTTGGGTTTTTTTWAAATAGTTTTGGAAATGTTATCAGCTGAAATATTAAAAAAAGATACCAAACCCACCTGTAAATAAAGTTTCAATGTAATTATTTCAAATCCACCAAGGTTATTAGCTACAGAAACAAGACTGATTATGTGAATCTCTAAGGAGGGWTAATTTACATCTTTGGGCCCAGTACCAACACTGGTATTTTTAAGTGCAACTCTTCCTGGTCCTACCAGATACTTTTCCAAGACTCTCATCCAGCAGTTTCTCTCTCTTTCTGTGATYGCAGAGTGTATTTTAAAATCATTTAACATGAGCAATGTTAAAGCAGTGTGAAGGCTTTAACATCATTTAATACCATTTCACATTCACAACTTTTTAGCATCCTCTTTTTGCCCATCATCATCAATGACACTGAACCAACCAGAGCCCCAAAGTCCCTGTAAGTGTCCATACATGACAAATGCTGGCTGCCCACAGGTTTTTGGGGATAAGGAATGGCACTGTAGGACAGTGCAATTTAAACTTCAAGTTATTGTTTGTTTGGGGCTTTTTTTTTTTTTTTCAATTTTGACTCACAGCTGTGAAGTTATATAAAAACTTCAGGAATCAATTGGGAAAATTACTTTACCGATCTCCTGGGGGGAAGCAACCTCTACCTCCTGGAAGAAAACAAGCAAATCATTAAAAATATGGCCTGAATATTTTAGTGACAGAGATTCTCTTCATTCCTCTTCTGACTCTAGTTTCCATGAAAAATATAAAAAGATCTGGAAGGATCTGGAGAATGAAAATGRCAGATATTAGAATATTAGGAAGTGATAACTGCCTGTGTGGAGTTGGTAGAAAACTAAAAAGGGATAAAATGAATAGAAGTACTATGATGTGTGTAGAAATCACAAATAGGACTTTCTTGGTTTTTCTTACTCTACAGTAAAATTTTTTTTTAAGAATTACCTTTAAAAATGACAAAAATGAAGTTGTTTTTTTATAAATAAGAGATGAAAGAGCTTTCAGACAATTCTGCTAATGCAACTTCTCTCTTTCTTATTGTGTAATTGTAAGCAGGTAACTCTTCGTTTTTTTAGAAGTTTGTGGTTAAGAAGTATAATTCAGAAAATTGTTTCATGGACTTCCTATGCAGTGTTTAGCTAGAATGTGTAAGAAGTAAACTCTTTTTTCTTGTAGAAAGTATTTGGAACAAGATTTGAAAAAGTTTTACTGAAGGACAAACATGAATGTTCACTTTTTTTGCCTCAGTTGCTGGATAAAGCATCTGCCTGGCACACTGGACTCCTCAAAGATGTAGTAGCTTGTCTCAAACTTTGTTGGGGAGCAATTCAAGCACCTAAACACTGGCATCTAGTGCTGCTTTAGATGTCTTTGGTACTAGTGAGTGCTGTGGCTTCCTGGAGCAGTATCTGGCAGCCACATGGGATACCAGGAGGCCTCYAAAACAGTCCTAGACAACAGAAACACATCCCGTGGGTCTAAGGACTCTAAGGATCTAGAAACCTGAAGGCATCTAGAGCTGCAGAGTTAGTGTGGCTACTGAGGGCTGGGTGTAGGATGACCACAGATATCTCCTTTCCAAGTCCCATCAGGCAAACATCTATAGAATCRCAATTTTTAAGATGCAGATCTCGCTCTTTTTTACTTGTGAATGCAGCAGTGGCTGCCTGGAGGTCCCAAACACTGCAGTGCATGGAACCAGAGTTCTGAGGGGAAATCAAACTCATTCCTTGAATCAATACTTTCCTTCATAAAAGCTTTTTTGCAATCCAGGATTTTTGTTGGGAAATCAATATCACAACTTGTTGTTTATCTGATGTAGGCTGCAATCAGAGGGTAGAGTAGATACTCACCTGTTCCCATCAACCACTGCTGAGTATTTCAAGAGGTGTTACGAAGCAAGTTTTCTGTCTGAGATCCAGCTCTCACTGGCTTGGCATTCTCAGTTTTCCAAAGGAACTCAGTTYTCATTGTGACTATTATGACCAGGTTTTCAAAGGATTTCAACAGACTGAGTGCTGAGCTCCTTTGAAACTATCCTAATAATTATTTAGGTGAGTAAATAGCATCTGACTCTGGTTCTAAAAGCTGACTCTTTCTGGAAAGTCTAACTCAGTGACATATATTATCAATTTTTCATGTTCCCTGTATATGATTTGCCTTTATATATTTTCAGCATTTGAGCTGTTGTAGATGCAGAATTTCTGCAAAATTAGAACAGTAGAGCAGCCATAGATTGCACTGGGATGCAATAATTCAGGATCAATGAAATGCAGCCTTCCTATTGAGGAGTTGATCACATTCAAACTTCAATGCTATTATTGAGCAAAGTTTCCTGAGTTGCTGATAAGTAGCAAGAGAAGATATGGTAGAAGAGTGAGGGTGAATTCTTCACTCAGTGTTAATAGACCAAAGYCTAGGGTGAAAAGAGACAGTGCTGATGGCAGTCTTGCCCCCAAGGATGACAGCACTGGGAACAGCAGTGAAGCTTTTAAGCACTGTGTCCATTACAAAGTTGGATTTAACTAATTCCTGTCACAGTGCTTAAGAGGCAAAATGCCCAAATTTGTGTTCTTGGCAAAACTCCTGAGTGAACACGTTTTTCTGAATTTAACCCTTGAGATGTGTCAGAGTGCAAGAACATAGCAACATGCCATGTAAAATCAAAGACTTATTTGATGTTCTCTTCTTGAGAGTGCTCAGTACTGGAGGTGGAGCAAAAGAGTATAAGAAACAGGCCAAATGCAGAATAATGCTCTTACTTTGTCAGGATTCTACCTCTAACAAGTTATTTTTATCTGGTTTGTATCCTTTCTTTTACTTCCATGCCATCTTGTGGCCATGACTTCCACAATGTAGTTGCACTCTATGTGAAAAAGCTCATCTCTTTTATTTCAAACCTTCTGTCAGATGCTGGGGTGTGAGAAATAGCTAATACCCTATGACTGTGTGAAATTGTACCATCCCTCCAAACTCTGCCCCTATTAGTTTTTTTTCCAGGTACAGGTGCTATAGTTGATGTAGTTTCCCCTCATCTGTGAATCTCCCTGGATCTCTGACCTGAGTTTTCTCTGAGCTAAAATCTGTGAGCTAAAACCTCTTCTGGTTCATCTCCATAGCTTGGGAAATGGGAAGATCTAAGCTGCCTACTGCAGTCAAGGTGTTTCTGCCTCATAAATTTCTCTTCCTATATAACAGTATTTTTTCTTCTTCATTCTCAATTCACCTTAAAAATCTCAGCATTGTGTATACTTTTCTGTCTGCTCTTAAAAATGGAGCTGATGGTACAGAGAGGGAGGCACAAGGGTGCCGTATTTTATTGATGGAGTGTGAATACTGTTTAAGGACAGTTCTTGGTTCATGGTTATTTTTTCCATGCATGTGTGGATTAATGCAGGATTTCATTTGCTGCTTATCCCCCTGGCTTCTTGTGAAATGCTCTTGCATCTCCCCAATCAGTTATTTTTACAATCAACTTCTCTGAGCATTTTTATTGCATTTTATGTTTTGTTGCCTCATTAACAGCTCCGTTTTCAACTATGACTTCAGCATAGTAATGGCTCTCAATTCCCAGCCAGTATTTTCTCTCTAGTGTGGAAATCACCTTTCCCTCATTTCCTATATTTCAGTTAGCTGCTAAACCAGTGGAGGAGCTTCTCTCCATAACCACTTTGTTCCTTTCAGAGGTTTTTGTAAAGGGCTGTTCTGCATTCAGTCTGAATGGCTGGGTCATATACAAGGGTGTAGCTCTGATGGAGTTGGGGATCTACACTCCTTGGAAGAGTAGGCTGTCAAAGAATTCACAAACATTTAACCATGTACTTTTATTCTTGCAAGTACTGTATAAGAAAATCTGTTGTCTCAGTTTCTTGACCAAGGTGCTGATCTGTATTACCAAGTTGCCATAAAAAACTTTCATCTATTGTTTCTTTATCCAAAAGCAAGGTGTTGGTGCAGACATATGCTCCCACCTTCTTTTACTCTTTGAGGCAGAGAAATGAGAATAGTTTGGTCATTTGGGACTCATGCAGAAGTATGGCAGTGATATTGTAAAGTGAAATATTTATTTTTTTTGTTTCAAATGAATTAAGAATATCTAAACTATATAATGTTGGTTTCATGAAAAGTGCCCAGTGAACAGTATATTGCTCTGTCCTTTGAAAGCAAAAGTGGTGCAATAGATAGAATTACAGGATTATTTTGAACAGTCTTTGAATAACTTGTTTTCTGACTGGCTTGTTGCTATAACCTCGTGCTGCCCCCACTATATTGTCTTTGGTTGGAAATTAGATACCTGCASAGAGCTGCAAACATCATCTGCAGAACATGAAATAGAAAATCTCAAATGTATTTGAGTGAGGCTGCCCGATATATTAGATACAAAGAAGTGTATTTTGAGACATGATGTTGTGGAAGTTGTATTTTCTTCTTTCAATTATTTAAACCACTTGAGCTTGTCTCTCAAACTTAATAACACCATGAAAATCCCCTGGTGAAGCTACAGTTTTATGATACCAGGTAGAGTGTRTTTTATTTTCTATTTCCTAAATTATTATTTGTCAGCAAGCACTCCAGATTGCTTTTCTGTAATTGCCTTCCATGTGATAGGTGCTCCAAGATGTTTTGCCTCTTAGACTCTTGGTCATGAAGAGCCCTTCAAAAACGAAATCTCACTCATTCTGGTTATTGCTGACTTCAGAAGGGGTTTGGTTTTTTCTTCTCTTTGCTGTGTCAATGTTTAGAAAGTGCCTGGATATATGTAAAGCACTTCTTTACCTAAATCCCATGTAATATTTATGGAAATCAGAATAATTTTAGTAAAATGCTTTACTCTTTTAGGAATATAAAGCATAATTAAGTTTTTCTCATGAAAAAAATTTCATATTGATGTTGTTGGTCTAAAATGATCAGTCCAAATATTTTGACTGCTTCTAATATGAGCATTGGCAATTATGAATTCTGGAACTAACACATAGAAGATAACATAGGTTTAACTTTTACTGATATAAGAAAATAATTGCTGCAACCAACTAATGAAAATGTCCTAGTATTAAAATGTAGCTCTTGAAAAGTTTGTCTTTATGCAAGACATTAAAAAGGGTAAGTCTGTTTAATTAAACAAACCCAAGAGGTAACTGGTGTCAATAGCACTAGGTAGTACCTCTGCAATAAGGGCAGTAATAAAGGAGGAAAAACAAAGCTTAGTAATTTCAGAAGAGAAAAATATTGCATATTTTTTATAATTGAGGCAATTAGTCCAGATGATCTGCTGGAGTGAGCTGCATTCTCCAAGCACTGAAGGAAGATTTTCAGGTATCTTTCAAAAGCAAATGCTACAGTTTTATGAGTAGGACTTAGTGTTGTGCCTAAGTCTGTAACTTCTGCCCTAGTTATGCTTTGGAGTTTTAGCTTTTTTGTAAATTTTGGCTGAGGTGTGTGTTTGAATTCTGACTGGACAGGATGGCACCTTTCACTTAGAACCACCTGATTTTGGGTTGTTATGAGAGAGATGAGGTAGTTTGGATATTCATTGTAGCCCCAAAATGTGGCAGCAGAGTAGAGAAATCATCCCTGCTTGTAACTGAAATGTTTTCAGAACAAGGAGAGAAAAGCTGATTTGTGACTTAAGGAGATATTTCCAAAATCCATCCAAGAACAGTTAGAGAAGAGACAGCTACTGGTAAGAAAAGAGCGATTTAAAAATGGGGAGTACGTTGTTCATTGACCATTGACCTAAACATGTCATAGGTAGGACCCCAACAATAATTAATATTGTGTCCATTGCTCTGAAAATCAACAGCAAAATACAGAAAATACAAGCTGCACAATGGTGCAATGCAGCTCGGGATGGATCTGGGAAGAAATCTTGTTGCAAACTTAAATGCTTTTATCCCTACATGGTCCATCTTGCAGCAAGACTCTCGTGAAAGCTGGAAATTCCTCATCCAGACCAAGCCACAGGAAAACTGGGATGTGCTACTGCCTAATTTCAGTCTTGGCTAAACCTTCCTTATTAAAGTCATGATTTTCCTGTGTCGAGATAGCAAAACATCTTAATAACACAATTCATGAGAGTGTGAAAACTTTCAGAGACTGGTTGGGAAGTCAGATTTAGCAGGAAGAATGCATGAAATGGTTTAGACCCTGCTGAATGGGAGGTCCAGCAGCACTGTTGCTGCCTCTCAAGTGACAGAGGTATGTGTTTTGGTTTCAAGGACATGAAATTCATCCTCTGGCCTCCTGTGTGGTATGGACCACTGTAAATCCCTCTCTAAACTTTCATTTAGAAAGAAGTGCTGGAGTCTGTCCACAAAAGCTAACATTCTGTTTTCCCCAGTGATAAATTACCGTAACATTTGATAAACACAGTATGCCATAAGAGGGTATATCAGCCACTGTTATCAAAAGTTAATTTTCTAGACTAAATATTCATTTGGATCATTAGAGCTATTAAATCCTGTGTCGGGTTTTAAGGAGCTGGCTGTGCCTGAGTGCTAGAAGGAGCCTGAAAAGAATCATATCCTGTCAAGATAAATGATTGAACTGTTCAATGAACTCTTTGACTGGCATTGGTTCCAGTCATGCCAGCTGAAGCTCAATTCCTCTTTGTCTGTGTGGTCTTGTTTTCACCTTGCCTGTGGGGTGAAAGCAGTTTGATGTGACCCCCTTGCAGACAGAGGCATGAGCCTAACCTCTATTTACACCCTGTCATAATGGGGAGCTGGCAAACACTGCTGCTTGYTGCTGCTCTCCTCCTTTTCCCTGCTTTTTTTTTGTCAAATAGTTAGAAGTTGTGCATTCTAATAATAACCTAATTAGCATAGTAGRCTTATAACATCTTGTTTATGTTGTCTACTCTATTTTGAACAGAAAGAAGCAAAAAAAATATGCTCTTTTGTGTAGCTCAAGTACTGCCTTAGGGACAGCATATCATGTGGAGCAATAAGGTAACTGGATAATGTATGTAGAATTTTGTCCTTTTGAAATTAAAATTTGAGATGTGAGCTAATTCAAAGCCCGAGGCTCACATTCTGATTTGAAAGTTGGTGTATGACAYTTGATACCTGATTTATTTTTTGGCCTTCAGCAAACCTCCTAACAAGTTGAGTTTGTTGATAGTGCTGTATGTTTGCACTGACTCTAAACTCRTTTATTTTCTATAACAGTAAAACTATTGTTCAGCCCTTTTTCTTTATGGCCGGACTTTCTGTGTCACCTACAGCCTTCTGCTCCCTCCCTCCCTCCCTTTCCCTCTGGTTCACTGATTGTTTCTTGGGCCAGACTTGGAATGTCRACACAGCCAAGTGCCCCAAGATCTCCCTAACCCATGCTCTCACAGTGACTGACCTGGAGCACTGGGGATCCCACAGAATTCAAGGGACATGTGCTTCTGCCCTGGGAAATAAAAGGGAGGAAAACTTGCTGGGGAATCTTCTGGAAAATAACTGTGTGGATTTCAGGATTTTCAGGTGAAGTGAAACACTGCAGGTCCACTTGAATGTATTGTTGCATTATTGTGGGGCAGAGCCCTGGTTTGCTCTACAGTGACTAACTCCTGACAGTGATTTATCACCATAATATGTAAAATGTTTGTGACCTACAGCAGTGACTGATAGCTCCCCTAGAATTCACAAAAGGGAAGAAAAGAAGCCTTATTTAAAACTACAAAGGAAAGAGATGATTCTAAAATGAAAGGCAGGAAGGAAGGAAAAATGGATCTCATTGGCATTTAGAGGGATCGTTTCTATCTCTACAAGGAGATAAGTTATGAATAGAATAACAAATATATACCATTCTTTTATGACTACATTAAAGGGAACAAGATGCAAATGAGATGGAACAACTTGTGGAGACAGCTAGAAACCTCTCAGCTAATACATGCAAATAAAACGTTAAGAAAAAGAGTCCCTTTGTAAGTAATGGGAAAAGAAAACAGAAGATATTTTTAATGTATTTAATCTACAATTAAGGTTGTTAAATTGTTTTGAATGTAAATCCTGATTTGAGGAAAGAGAGCAGGKACAAGTTATGTTTGTTCCTCTTGAGCAATTATACATGTGTCCCTACCGGAGGGGAGATTCAATGACAATCAAGTCACACTGCTACTCTGCCCTAAAATTTGAGGCTGTGCAGAATACACTAAATGAAATTGTCTGAAAGGATAAAAATCATTGTCCTCTCAGGGTGCTGATGGAAATGGAGGAGATRTGTGGGAGGAATCTTTGGTAATGCTCAGAGGGAGCCTTAGCAGCTCCTTCCCCACATGCCCAATCTCTGCCCTCCAGGTCCAGGAGATGGGAAGTGATTTAGATGAYCATGTGTCTTACCACTGAGACCAGCAGAAGGTCTCCATATCTCTTCTTACWCTGTAACATCTCAGAGAGGAAAACTTCTCTCCCTTGTCTTCCTTCATCCTGTTTGTATTAATCCTGGAAGGTAAAAATACGCAAATTATTCTATGGGTTTTAATCTTGTTTCAGACCTGCTGTCATGYAAGGTAGTAAGGTGTTGCATGCTCTGTAACACTTCACTTTTTGGGTCCAAAGATTGCTTCTGCTATCATGAATCATTAGGGAGAGTGAGCTGTGGGGAAAGTGGCACTTCTGCTGTGCCAAAGCTGTCCAGTACCACTAGTCCTGAGTGACTCAAACATGAGGGACACCTGGAATCAGCTGGGGATGGGTCTACRTGTAACAGAGCTAGTTAGACACCTCCAGAAAATGTTCTCTTTTCCTGTGAGATGATACCTAGTTAGAGAAAAGACTGTTTTCAGGAAAGAACATATTTCAGCACTTTCTAGATGAAATTTTTCTTCTGCTTTGGCACACTCGAAATTATCAAAAGAAAACAATCCAGATGGACTTCCCCTTCTTCCTCCCTGTATGGCTATTGACTTGCAAACCTTTTCAGGATTTTGGCTTTTTGTTCCATTGAGAAAAGGAAGGGTTTGGCTCCTCAGATTGGCAGCAGGGAGGAAGGCTGCCCGGCATGGCTCTTACACCCCATGGTGTGGTTGTAAGGATTCATGCACATCAGCAAGGGAAAGCCTTGCAGTGTGATACCCTGGCTGCCTTCTGGTCCCTGGGTGGGGCTCCAGCATGGATCAGCAGCTCATGGCAGAGAAGTTCCATGCTAAAACCCTTTCTCAGAGCAGCTTTGCATGCACAGCAAAGCCTTTTTACTTGTGCTTTCCTCAGCAGCTCAGGGTTTGTCTCCTACATTGCGATGAGCTTCGTGCTTCCAGAGACTGCTTGGTTTTGGAGTAAGCCATGAACTTAGAGCACCAATTGCATTAATTGCTTTCACGCCAGCATATTTCCATTGTGGCTGCCATTATAGTTGTGTAATGTTTCTTCTCTCTCTTCTTTCATGGCTTTCTTTGCCTTGACAGGCTCAGTCAGATTCCCTCATTCACATCTGCTAATGTGAGGGCTGAATAGAATAAATCTATGCAACGATGGCTTCAGAAAAGACGGGAGGAGGATGGTGGAGGGAGAGATGTAATAATCTCAAAAAATAATTTCTACTTAATAAATTTAAAAAAACATATTTCAGTTAGTTTGTCCCAAGCAAGATGCCTGTGGTATGAGTAGTAACAGGGCCCCCAATCCAAAAGTATTATCACCCCCCTGTTCCTTTTTTCCTCAGCTTAAAAGTCACCCAAGCGAAGGAATAGACAATGCACAGATTACTTTATTTGGCTTCATCAGGTTTGCCAGGAGAGGAGAATGCTGCCAAGCTCCCCAAGACAAGCTATGCTGGGTGCTTGCCCTTGTGCCAGTGTGAAGACAAAAAAAAATCAGGAGCCTTGAAAAGAAGCTGGTGCAGCACATGGCTCTTTCCCACTCCTCACAAATGATGGCTGTTGTGCTCGTTAACCTCTTCTGGGGCTCAGTCAGTTCACGCTGTGCAGCAGCAGAGAGCTGAATGAAATGAAAGGCTCGCAGGACCCATAGAAACGCCATAACTCCTTCATTCCCAACGCGCAGGCGAAACCACCTTCCCCCTGGAATACCAAGTGCCTCTCGTCAAATTCTTAATAAGTCAATCCTGGCTCCATGTGGCGGTGACAGCTCGGATTCCTGCACAGGCCAAGCCCAGCTCCTGATTTACCCCAGTGGCTTTGGCAAGGCACCTCAGGCTCGTGCTTGGCTTCGCTCTGCCCGCGCGCTCAGACGAGTCTGAGTCCCCAGCAGACCTGGGTTCAGCTTAGTTAAACCAGCCCTGTCTCTGTGCAAAGCCCAGTCTCGCTCAGATCCTTAGCAGGGATCTGAAAGGAGACATGTAATGAGCTTTTAGCTTATAAGATCATTAAATAACTCCGTAACATCCTTCATAAAAAAATGTCTTTTTTTTTATCCGAGTGGCTGCAGTTCTGATAAATAAAAGAGAATCTCTTCTTTGTGCTTATAAATGAACAAAGGGGACTGTACAGACTGATCCAAGGCCCGCAGAAATGAAAGGAAAACCAAAGACTTCAAGGCACTTCAAATGTATGCTCTTCTAACTAGTAGCCTTTGATTTTAAGGATTTTTATCTCAAAATGAAGAGGACAAAGCTACTGTTTAAAAGGAACTATGAGCAGTTGAAGGGCATGATARACTCCCATCCGAGTCTGTGTGCTGCAAACCGACTAAGATATGAGCTCTGATATTTAAAACAAAAGGGGAGAAAATTTGAAACAAAGCCTAGACCTAATTAGGAAAACCTCAGAAAACATACCAAGAAAAAATAAAAAGCTGTGGAAATTTGAATGATACTGGGAAAGCATGTTGAATTCAGCACAACTGATTTTTTTCCTTTAACATTTTTCACCTGAGTTTATATATCAAAGGGCAAAGTATACAGAAAAAAAAAGGAAGAAAATGCCATTGCAGCAAAATGTACTTTAAAATGTATGTGAAATACATTTAATGGCGTAATATTAATGTATTGCCTTGGATGTCAAATTACAATATTACCCMGTGTTTCTTAGATGCCAGTGAGTGCAGGATGAAGAGCTGCATTCCATGTCTTGTGATTCTGTTGCCTTTCTGGATGAGGAACTATTGCTGGAATCACTCTTCTTTTTTTTACCTGCCCCAGGTCCAAATCATCATTGATTCACTGAATTCTGTGAGTTTTTGGGTGGTGCCCCTTCTGTTGAGTCAGTGGATGCCTCATTTTGCTGTCAGATGCTGAAGGATCTGTTCCCCTGATTCCTTGGTCAAGCTGAGAAAGCTTTCTATGCTCACCATGCAGTGAAAAATAACCAGATCAGGAGCTTATATAATAGCAATTTTCAATTTGAAAACTACATAAAAAGTGGGGTTTTTAATAATCTTGTATATCTTTAAAGGAAATAGCATCAGAAAGTTTATAGCTTGTTCAACTTAACCTTGGGGAGAAGCATGTAATCGAAYTTACTTTTGTTTCATTTCAATTTAAATCCATGAATGTCTGTGTGTTGGTCTTATGCTTGGTATGTAAAAACCAGAAAGCAAAGGCTAGTTAAGAGAAGCAACAGCAAAATGGTATGAGTGTTTCCAAGGGATGAAAAGTGTGTGGTCTTCATTCAGATTTCAAACTGGTTTGACCCCATGTCATCCTATTGGCTTTAGTTATTGTCCTGATTTATGTTAGCACAGACAAGAGCAGGATTAGATATAAATGTGGTAGCCCATTGTTTAGATGAAACATGTTTGTTTTTCACAGCAGCATTCTGAGAAGTTGCCTAGAACTAAATAATTTAAAATATATCTATTTTTTTAGAAAAAAATGTGTCTAAATCCATCTGTATGCTCATTTTATGCAAAATTAGAATTAGATATTGGAACATTTWAAAACCCCATAGTCCTATATGATTAGCAAAGCACTCTTAAACAYATTTCTGTCCTGTTTTTCAGTAATTAATACACATGAAAAGATGAAGTTTGTAAATTAACTACAAATTTTATCATCTGCTGATGCTGAGATTATACTTTCAGTGAAATGTACCAAATTAACTTAAAAATTATTTTAAAAGTGCTGTTTGCCTTTTTACCTCACTTGCCAGAACATTGCACTGTTACTAAAATTCACCTGAGTATGCATATTCTTAATAATAAGCAGCCCTTCAGAAAAGAGAGTAATCGCTTGTGAACTGAACATATAATATGGGTGGCTTAACTTGGCTGACTTTTTGAGTTTTAATGTAGTAAGGGGAAAGATGTCTTCACTTGTGTACCACTCTATGGCCACTGGGAYAAGGTAGAGCCTGCTGAGTGTAGAATATGGCCCTGATTTAAAAATCTAATATGGCTTAAAGTTAGAATGCAATCAGAATAATACATATAATGTATTATTAAGYTGGGCTGGTGAAACCTGCAGCAGGGAATGGAGAGCACTCAGGTGTCTGRGGAACTGGATACCAAGAAGAGCCCAATGGAGCACGGCAGCATGTCAGGAATGTTTTGGAACATGAAGACAGGCCTGAAATCCAWGGAGAAGAGATCTCTTTAAAAGGCAGGTGGGAGTAGATAAGTAGCAGGTTTAGATTGGATACCAGAAAAAAATTCTTCATTGAAAGGCTTGTCTTCTYTGGAACAGGCTGCCCAGGGAAGTGGAGGAGTCACCATCCCTGGAAGTATGTTAAAGATGTGTAGATGGTGGAGCTTAGGGGCATGGTTCAGTGGTGAAGTTGGCATTGCTTGGCATTTTTGGACTTGACATACTTGTCAGTTTATGGTTTGAGTTGATGATCCTAAAGGTCTTTTCCAACCTCTATGATTCTATGACTATATATCAGCTTGAGGCTATATTTTGTGACCTTCAACTTGTGRTGTGGTCCCAATAAACAAAGCTTTGTGGAGTCTTCCTCTCAGAATGATGCGAGACAGTGATGAAAGGAAGTTATCTGCTTTGTGCTCTTTCCCATAAAATATAATTGGAGAAATTGAACATGATACTGTGTTGAAGATACAGCTTGTCAGATAATTGTGCCTCTGGGATTTATACTTATGCTCCTAATTTTGTGTAAGCTGTTTTAAAATGCCACATCAAATTATGCTGAGAACATAAACATTGTGAAAAAGATGATCAAGAGTTAAGAAACACTGCAATTGAATCACCTTCWGCAATCTCCTGCAAGATATATGTTATCATACAGCTTTTAATTGAAGAATGACAATCAGGYATGCAAAAGAGTGCCACTGAAAGGTGAACAGACCATTTTAGWAAAGCTTTTTAAGAACACTTGTAATTTTGTTTGGTTTTGCTTGAAAAAAATAGGTGAACTAGAAACCATGTTCCTATGATATTTAGTGTGGCTAAATTGTGATGCAGCAGTGTGAATGCTCCTCTGGACACAGAGTGGAGCTGCCTCTCAGCCTGCTGCAGTGTTACTATYGCCATGAAGCTGTAGCAGTGTGCTCTCAGCATGACAGAAGAAACGATCATTTATCCAGATYCTTTGTGAACTTTGGAGCTGGTATTGTGCTTTGTGCTGCTGAAGCCTGGGTGGTTTTAGTGCCTGAAGTAGCACGTTAGCATCAAACTCCATGGTGACCTGCAAGCACTGCCTGCAGGGTAAAGGCAGCCCCACTGTCAATCACTGAACTTGAACTTCATGTTCATAATGAAGTTTCCTAGAGATGATTCCCTCTCTGGCTTAAGAATTGCATGTACAGAAGGATGGCCTCTAGCTGTACCTCTCATTACTGTCGGGAGAAAATAGATGGGTGTTCTGGTATTTTGGAGTCCCTTGAGGATGCAGTTTTTTGGGAAAAAATAAAAAGGTAGGTGTTACAAAGCTTGTGTGCTTTAGTGTTAGGAATCAGACTGATTAATACAGAGCTTCTTCAAGCATAGTCATGTTCCCAAACACCACAATGTGCCAGAAAGAAAAGCAATGAAGAGAATAGCAAATAAATGCCCTGCCAGTGGTGAAATTCTCCAAAGTATGTGGAGCCTTAAATGCAGCACCATTTATTTTTTTTTTTGTGCTTGTGAGCAGTGTGGCTTGTAAAAGAGGGCTGCMCAAAAAAGTCCCATTATTTCTGTAGGTGATAGTTAGCTTCATATTCTGGCATGTTCCAGTAGTTTCAGTTAAATCTGGCAGGGCAGACTTGATGTGAAAATTTGCTGAGGAATGTAACTTCAAATCTGTATCAGAAACCAAAAATGAAAGATGAAGCATTTTTGAGTGAGCTGAGGTTATACATTTTAGCATTGTGAGAGACAACTGATTTTTTGAGGTTAGTTTGTGACTGCATCTCAGAGCTGAACACCTCACAAAGTTGAGCACTTCAGAAGTAATGCCAAACAGCATAGCTGGACTTTGCCAATCCAAGAATTACCCTTTTCAGGGTGAAATTTATAATTAAGGATCAATAGTTCCCTGAAACATGGTTGTGTTGGATTTGCAGCCAGAACATCAAGAAAGAGAGCTGACACTAAAGCCATTAGGAAAGGTAGAGGTTTAATCAGAGCTCTCTCTGATTGAAAGAAGATTGAAAATACTTATTGAGTCTCCTTCCTTGCTGCATGATTCCCAAAATAATGTGGTAAGCAGGGTCTCTTATAAAGAGAGAATTACTGGGTTATGTGTGCTAATTGGGGTTCTGATAGACATTGTCTATTGATTTGTCTCTCAGTCTCCTGATTAACATTCATATTTCTCTGTGAAGAAAAGCRCTGAAAGATAGGTTGAGTCTTTTTTTTYTGCTGTCAGCTGGCTGAGCAAAGAGAGGAAACCATTGCCATGGGTGCCTGCCTGGCTCCTGRCTGGTTCCATGTTTGAATTTCCTGCTTGTGACAATGTAATGTGATTTATCTTTTCTCTGCCATGTTTACAAACTTTTCCACTATCTGAGGAATYAAGCACAAAACTCATCTACGGCTGCTTGTGATGAGTTATTAATCTCAGGGCACTCTGACAGAAGGTTGCTCAAGGCATTGTCAGGGACAGTAAAAAAAAGCAAATCCAGCCTACATATTTTAGAAAATGATGAAATTAAATAMAAAGAAATTATTTATGAAGACAAATATTATTGCAGGGTTGCCCATCGCCAGCTTTGCATTGATCATTGATGCCAAGAGCTAAGATGCACTCCTTGCCCTCTTTGGTAACAGAGATTACTAGAATTTATTTTTTGTAGTAAGAAGAAAAGAAGAGGCATAGAAAAATATGGCCATTCTTTTTTTTGTTTTTGGTATTTGTTTTTGGCAGTGCCAATTTAAAAGAACTCTTCCCCATTAAATAAAAATTTCCCTTGCCGTCATCTTATTTCTTTACATGATTTTAAATTTGTCTAATAGTAAAGAAAAAGTAAATGGGTTTTTTTTAGTTCTATGTCATTGGTAGCAAAGCAGGGAAGAAAAATAACTCATGCAATGGGCAAATGCAGGATAGGTGGAGGATACTTTAGAGCAGAATGATACTTTAGAGCACAAATGAAGAGGAAAGTAATAAGAAGAACAAGTTAATGGTAGAGACAAAGACTCTGAAATTAAACCCTAGATAAACTATGCTAAGAAACCAAACCTGCAAGTTCAAATGTCTCAATTATCTTAGATTTGTGAAAGATGCAATGGGCAGTCAGTCATGTTTTCCATTTTCACTTTGTCTTTCTCAGAAAAGCTACTGTTATTTTTCCCACAGCATTGATCAATGCAATGGAAATCCTGTTTTCAAATAAGATCATTTATCAGGGGATAAAAAAATGGAGGTTAGTTAAGAAAGTGGACACTGTTATTGAATCTGTGACCATGGGAGGTGGGAAAAAGCCATTAAAAGAGGCCGTGTTAATGGACTGCAGTAACAAAATAACTCTTCTGTATTTAGCTGTCTCCAAGATGCTTTTAACAAGGCATACCATAAAGTGAGAAAAGCTGTTTATTGGTAAAGGTCACTGTATGTTTGCTATCCTGGATGAACTGACTGTACACACAAGTGACTACAACCCATGCCAGGCTCTGGAACTGAAGGGCTGCAATTCAAGAGACTTAGAAAATGGGCTTCTAGCTTCCTTTACCRTACCCATGCAGAACTGGTGTGTCAGCATTAGATCTCTGATTGCAATTTCTCCCATGCACTCACCTCCATTTATATTCCTTCTCTGCAAATGGAGAACAGGTGGTACTTGATCTTTGCTTAAAAGGAGGCAGACATCATCCCCTTCTCACTGGGAATCCATAACCTCTCTTTAGATCCTGCTACTCTACCCTGAGCAGTGACTGTGATCCTTAAAGCCACTGAGAAATGTAGAAGTCCTAATTCTCAGAGAAATAATCTGAAATTTGCATTTSTTAAAAATGCTTTTGTTGGTTTTGAAATGGGGCATAGGCCATACAAGACATGCTTGTATCAGCTCTATCCTTATATCTCTAGAGATTATTTTCACAGGCATTGCAGACCAGCTGGGCTCCATTTACACCTCTTCTAGAGAAAGACAGGAGATGATGTCAAGTGAATCTACAGAGTTCTGGGGCACAGTAAGTGCCCCAGAACTCTGTAGATTTGCTTGACATCATCTTAATCCTGATATTGCAGTCTCATCCATTCTCTCTCACACATGCACACAAGAAGTTGGGATTGYATGTTCTCACCCAAAACAATGAGTTAAGACATGTGTATTGAAAAAATAAGGGACTGGCTGACAGAATGAAACATCAGACCCACATAGCAAATACAGTGTATTTGTCAGTTCACAATAAATAATCTCATTTTAATGTAGCAGACAGCATGGAGCATGTTAGTCTACATGARCATCCAATTTGCCCACTTGTAATGAAAATTCTGTTTCCTGGGCATGCTGCTGCACTGTTCTACATGCTCTCTTGCTCACATGCACATGTTACATGAAAGGATGCTCTTTTCATAACTGAAAAATATCACTGGAGGATCGGCAGTTTTATTAAAAGTGTGTCTCCTGCTGACAGTTTACATATTTTGACAACCTCTTGGAGAGCAGCAATAATCAGCTTGAGGCTGTGCTGTGTATGGCCTCAGTGATGCATGGCAGGAGAGCAGAGACCCAGCTCTGCATCCCGTGCATACCCACCCCCGGTGTGCTGGAGTGGAATTCCAGCTCTGCATTCATTACCACCTCATTATCTGCCTCAACCTCTTTCAAAGTCATTTTTCCTCATGACTAAACTTGGTCAAAAATATTTTTATTTACCTGTGCTGGCAGATTTTCATATGTGAAGGAGTTTCACATCGTCCCATTTGCATTGCCTCAGCTGGAGCTCGTGGCTCAGTCAGAGCAGAGGCAGYACTGGCGTATCAGACTAAAGTCACTTGGGGACACAAGGTTGCTTTGCCTTCTGCTTGTCAGCCAGAGGCAATTTTGCAAAAAGGGGAATAAGTTCCAGGCTAGCCTCTCCATATCCTAGKATAATTTGAACCATGATTTGCATAAAATTAATTCTCGTTTTTTTCTCCCCCCTCCAAAAAATTAATTATAGCAAATCTTTGACTACTGAGTAAAAGCAGTAAGAGGGCGACAGCACAGATCTATCACAAGGAACAGTAGGTTGGCTTCTACATGGACAAGCTGTTATCTTTCCAGTGCTTAATTTTTAGAAACTAAACTGTTAAAAGAAGGCCTTTTTTATTACATGCTTTATCTATTACTTACAGGTGGATCCTTTGAGTGTAAATGAGAATAAACACCACAGTGTTTTTGTGTTGTAGTGGGGGGAAAATACCTGTTGCATTTTATGGATTTATTAGTGATTTTATAGATAATTGTATGGAACTTTTAAGCAACAAACTTCTAAGACATGGTAGTGGAGGGGATGGAATCAGTTTTGAGAATAAAGATAGCCTATCCCACACAGAGTTACACAGGGTGTATCTGTGATCAATGGGATTAAAAAAAAAAAAAGAGAAAATTATTGTGACCTGTAGTTTCAGAACTGCTGCCTGTACCATAGTGGCATATTTTGGCTTTCAGATGTTGCTCAATTTTCATCTATGTGTGAACACAGTGAACCCATTCTGGTAAATTCCACAGTAAAGCAAACAAGGGTCTAACCTACATATCATTCATATCCGCTGGAAACCAGCTAAAGATGTAAAACAACCAAATATATCCTTGAAACATGCTGTTCAGAGGGTTTGCTTGGAAACCCTAAATAGCCATAATGGGTGGCAGAAGCCAATTCTGGAGAGTATTGAATATGGATRGGAGAAAAATTTCTCCTCTCTAGATACTGACCACTACAACATGGTATACAGCATCCATGATTCTCACATATTTTAAGAAGGACTTTTTGAAATCTATGCTCATTCAGGCTCCAATTAATAGAGCAATGAAGGATATACTGTTGCTAGTTCCTCATTATCTCTAGAGATCTCACTAAAATCTTCTACTTGGCATTGTGTGCATAGAATATGGCTTTTGGATGATGGGGGTCAGAAAAAAATGATTACATAAAATGGTGATATCTATAGGCAATCCCAAATGAAAGGCCTTCCTGCAAACCTGTGTGACTACATGACCTCCACAAGAAAGGCTTTTCTTTTCCTCTGATGGAAAGGAACCCCAATTTAGAGATAAACTTTCTGCCCATGGCTTTAGCACAGTCTGCTTCTGGTCAAATCCAGTGCTCAGCACAATTTCTTAAATGGAAGAGTCTTACTWTCCATGGTTAGAGGTCTGACAAAATACCCTGCCAAAACCTCCCTTCAGGCTTTACTGTGTTTTTCATTTGTCCTTCCCCTTGGTGCTATTATCTAAATCTGTTTGGGGTGCCTAYCTGCTGTGTCTCAGGGAGACAAGCCACTCTTTCCAGTCTACACTGGTGAAACTTTCTCCCAGGCCTTCACTTGCAGATTAACTTCTGTAACTTCCTGAACATCTGCCCCATCCAGTGTACCTGCTTAGGTGTTCCTTTTGCATCCCATAGAWAACAGCACCATCATGCTGGAGTAATTTCTCCAATTTTCTCCATATTTAATAKCCTGATTTTGTTTCTTAGTTTTACTTTGTCTTCTGCAACATCCCTATTTCATGTATTTTCACTACTTTTCAAAAACAACTTATGTCTCCTTGATTTTATTCAATGAAGACAAATGGTTTCTCCATCTCCAGCTACACTTCATCTACTCCTGCTGCTCCTGATTGTTCTAGGTCAGGACCCAACCTTTTCTTTGTTGAAAATACTACCTGAGCGCAAATGATCAGTAATTAATATGGGTGACAACCTGCACACRTCTGGCTGGAGAAACTAAGAAATCTAACTGATGTTACCTGCATCTGTTTCTGTTGACCATTTCAGTATCTGTTCCTTTTCTTTAAGGTATACTGCAGGTATACTGTATTACTTAAAGTATACTGTATTTAGGTAATACAAATTTTTTTGGATCAGTTGTCCTTCTTTTCAGAGATTTGCTGATAATACAWTCCAAGGGAGAACTGCCATCACATGGGGCCCTGAATTCTAATTTAGTATAAACAATGAAACTCCTGATAAAGGTGAATAAGTCTCTACATTTTCAGAAGGAAATACAGGATAATTCCTGTTTTGTAGCTGGTGCTATCAGCAGGATGTCCTGCTGAGCCTGGTGACAGGACAAGACACAAYGTGTACAAACTGAAGCACATGAAATTGCATCTGAACATGAGGTACTTGTTGTTGTTGTTTTTGGGGAAAGGCTGTTGAGTTTCTCTCTGTGGAGATACTCAGCCCCATCTGGACACAYTGCTGAGCAACCTGCTTAAGCAGGAGGTTGAACCAAGTGATCTAAGAAGGTCCCTTCCAGATATAATTTGGGAATTTTGYGATGACTTATGGTTTAAACAGTGAATCTTTGTTTATGTTACCTAGCACATGTCACTTTAATTCCTCACAATGCTGGTTTTCCTGAAGGTGCCAGGGTCTATAAACTTATCCACAGAAACGTTCACTTTGTTTCTCTTGTGTAGGCTAGGTCATGATGTTCTGAATTTTAAGGTTCAAACTGGAAAAGATATTCAGGATACCATGTCCTACTAGATGGAGCTGTCTAAAAGCCTTACTGAATCTGTCATAAGACAGCAAAGGAATAMCAGAAACCCTTTATTCATATAAACMTCAATGTTTCTTTGGTTTTCTTGTTCTGATGCTTTGCATYTTGAATTGCAAACAATTAATTAATTGAAATACTCTTTCTGGGAAAAAATGGGAAAACAGCCCTGGAGATACAAACAGCTTCCTCAATACCTTGGCTAAGGAGACAACAAAGGTTTTACTTAAGACAACATTATGAGATGTATGCTTAAGCTTTGTTTCTCAGTATTAGTTATCCATATCTTGATTTTAATTTTCCTAGAAGTGATTCTTTGAATTTCTTCCACATTTATTTATAATTGATGCAGCAACCTTTTGTTGGCTTAGAAGTATGCACTTTCAAATGTAAGCTAAATCCAGAATTTGAATACTCCATACTCCTTCAGTGAGGATTGCTCTGAACTATATAGTAGTTAAAAGAATAATAATATTCTGAGAAAAAATACCCCATCTTTAGGAGTCTGGTTTCTTCTTATTGATTCATGCAAGCAGTGAGGTCTATTTGTTGATTATATCTGCTTGGTTATAGCTTTGGAAAGCATGACATCATCCAAATTTAGTTTTTTGTAATGAAYGTTGCTTCTAGGTTTTTGTCTGAGAAATCTGCTCCCTGGGGAGTGATTTGTAGAGAGGAAAACTCTGCAGGGCTGAGAGTTTAACTTGGCTTCTCTTCCACTCCTRTTTATAAACCCCTCATCACTGCTTGGACCTTCTATTTGGGGCTAGAAATGTTAAAAAAATGGCTAATGAGAAACTCAGCTGACTGCCAAGATTTGCCAAGGGTTTTGCCCATTTGTTTATGAGGCAGTAGAGTGTGACATTGTCCTAAAACACTGTTGTTGACTTAAAAGTATAACTCCGTGTGGATCTTCAGTGATTCCAGTGGGGGAGGAACCTCAGCCTGCTCCTGGGAGAAGCTGCTTCGCAGGTGAGGTTTGAAACCAAATGCCTGAACACGGTGAGCATTTGTGTGATGCAGCTGTAAAACACAGAGAGCAGGAACTGCTTTGGCAATGGTGCCAAAATAAAAAGCAGATGCAAGTTCTTGTGAGAGGATGATGAGTGTGTAGGTGCAAACATGGCCATATATATGTACATGAATCTCCATGTATGGATACATGACCTGCCCCCAGKCAGTGCATTTGTACACAGCACAGAACAGTGTGCTCAGGCAGCTGGAGCAGAGATGCCCCCGTGGCCAGTGCAGGGAGGAGCAGGAGGKAGCCYCACCCTCACGCACCTGCCAAAGCCAAGGGCACCACACCTGCAACATTTCATCTCCTCYGAGAGTTTCTGAGGGATTGATTAAGTGCTTTGATACTGCCTAGTYTGGGGTCCAGGGAGCTGTAATTTATCTTCTTGTTAAGTAGCTGGTGTTTAACATCAAACATGTCCAAAATGATMAAAAAATCAAATAATTTTGGGTCTGATGAGTAGACTCAACACCTTATTTGCATTCGTTACTGCACAACGTCTGAGGGTTTTTCRTTCTTTTCCTCCCTTACATTAAACCTATGTAAATGCACTGAATTTCTGGTGGTATTAAAATAACAAAATATCGGTGCTATTTCAGTATCTTCTTCCAGAAAATTTTCTTCAGGGGTTGAGGGAATTGGAGAGCGCTATGCGTTGTTTTGGTTCTGTGGCTGTGGCCGTGAAGTGCCTGGCTTTGTGGGGACCCCTTGGCTGCCCTTTCTTCCCTGGCTGTCCATTGTGGCGGGCTCATTCATGCATCCCTAAACCCAGCGTGTGCAGCAAAACGCTGACTTCCAGGGGCAGGAAGGGCCTTCCTGAAACCGCCCYGGCCGCCGGCTCAAAATGCTGCATTTGTTTTATGTCCTCCCGTGGAAATAGCGGAGCCCGCTCGGCCTCCCACCTACGGTGGGCGAGCCTCCCCCGGTGCCTGCCCCAGCACGGGGGAGCAGCCCCTGGCTGGGCCCCTGGCCCCCTTAATCCCCCCGCCCGCGTTGCCCGGCCAACAGGCCAGACAAGCAGGTGATGCATTGACAGGGAGCAGATGGTCTCCCGCCGAGGTAAGCGGGGCTCAACAATGCAACCATATTGATCATATTGCTCCTTTTATCTTCTTCGCCTTCAACTTCGGTCTTGAGGTTTCCCCGCTAATAAGACGCGGCCTCCCCCCCCCGGCCCGGCCCCTGGCCCGGCTGCATCGCGGCCGTCCGCAGCTTCTGGGGACAGAGTGAGCCTTCATCCCGCCCACCCAGCTCCAGCTCTGCTTCCTCTCCTGCTGAAATCCTGCTGGAAGGAGGGAGGGCCAAGGGGTGCCCACCATTTCCCTACTCCCCATGACCCTTCAGCCTTGTCTCCCTTGTAGCCCTCTCCCTCCTGCCCTCTTTGCCGTTTAGCAGAGGAGTGAGGCCTGACCACTGAGGCACAACATCCCTCAACGCCTTATTGGGCACCTCTCTCTTCCTCTTCCTTTGCCGCCCCTTAATGTTTATGTTCATGTGTGTATAACGTTTATGTTTATGTTCATGTGTGTATAAAATAGGCTGGAGATGACCCAATTGCTCCCACCTGCCCCGTGAAGAGAGCGCCAGGGGCCCACTCTCCATTTGCTGTCATCTCCTGTACTGTGCCTCTGGTCACAACTCCTTCTGTCTGCTCAAGCGTGTTTGGATGGAAGCAAAACCTGATGGCTTTCAATCCCTGTCCCTGTCACTTCCTCTCCTTGACTGCAYACCCTTTTTCAACAGACAAATAGCCAGAAACATCCCCAGTCTCTCTTGGTGCTCATGTCTTGCCCTTTCTCCTTCAGCATGCAGGGCCAGCAGCAGGAGAAGGAGCCCTGGAGCTCGCATCCTGCTCCTTCCATCGTGTGCCCCGGAGCTCGCATCCTGCTCCTTCCTCCGTGTGCCCCCCCTCAGACTCTGGTGTACAGATAAACAAGAGAGAGAAGCCAGGCCCTCCACCTGCCTCCCCTCCTTGCTCCCCTCCCTTTCAGCAGCCCCAGCCCGCATTCACTGCTGTGTGAAGATGCTAAACACCGTGGGCTCGAGCACTGTTAGCCACTATTCACAATTTTAATACTTGCTTCATAGCTGTCACATAAATTCATTGCTGACTGCAGGCTTAGAATAGCAAGAGGGAACTTTAAAATAAAGAAAAAGAAGGAGCATGTAAGGAAAAAGAAAAAAGAAATCCTAAGGGCACTTTGCTATGGTATCTGCACTTGTTTGCAGGTGGTTTTGGAAACTATAACTACTGTAACTCTACACAGTGTTCTCTAAAGTAGCTGTCACATTGTGTTGTTTTTTTTTTAATCTATTACGCCAGCACACATGCACTTTTTTTTACAGTAGATAAAAATGCCTATAAAGGCTTTACCCTTCTCTTTTTTTATAAGGAAAAAAAAAAAGAAAAAAAAAGCAAAGAAAGAAGCTTGTGAATGAATGAAAAACAATGCAGGGTCACAAAGCTGTCGCAACCAATGTCATAGTGGTGCTGCTGGGCAGGCTTACAGAGGACTTCTTGTTCCTTGATTTTTATGGTGATCGGTAGAACGCATGTAGCACTTTGCGAACAGGTTCAGGACAAGTAGCAAAGAAAAGACTCCTCACAATAAACTCTTTTCTACAGCACTGGGAGCATTATGCCTGCAAACACCTGTAGTTTTCAAAGAGGGAGCTGTAAAAGACACAAACAAACAAAAAAGATAAATAAATAGCAAGGCAAGACAAGTTTCACTGCATGTCACAATCAGCACAATGGTGTTTTTTTAAACTCATCTGAGACTGTGGAGTTTAAAAAAGCCACAGAAATATTCTTGATTACCAGTGCCAGAATTCAAAGGTGCTGAGCTTGGGAAACAGAGAAATGAGATGAAAAGAGAAATGGAAGCTTCAGCCTAGTGAYCTGGCAGGTATTCAGTACTGCTCTGTGATGGTCCTGCAGGAACCAAGAGCCTGCTGTTCCTTCTGAGGCATGTCCTTGAAATGGCCACCAAGTCCCTRTGACCTGTGAAGCCCTGAAGTCCAAGGGGCATCCTTACATGTGACACTCAGCCCAAAGGCTCAGTAGTACAGTTCAGACTTTTTTGTCAAGGTACTAGACACTAGTTAAATATGACTGCTTTAGACTGCAAAAAGACATTTATCTTCCTCTTCAGTGTTGAGATAAACTAACAAAATATCATTAAGAGGGCATATTAAAAAGGGTCCCTGGCTTAACTGACTCTCAGGTTGATCAAGGGAACATCTCCTGACCCCAAGATTCCTCATTCCAGTAGATGTATTGTGAGCCAGGTCCCCAGTACTTCTTGGGTGAACACCCCAGTTCATGTCAGAGTAGGCAGCTATGTTTTTCAAAAACCTGTAAYAGACACCCTTATTAGCATCCAGGAGAACTCTGCCCAGAGAGAAAACTCTTCTCATTTCAGAACAGCCAAAGTGGGTTCAGTATTTCCCAAAATTAAAATTTTATATGAAGCAGAATTTTCTTCATTAGAAAAAACCTAAAATAACTTATTGCAATTCTCTATGTCCTTCACAGTGTCCCTTTTCTGTCCTTATTTTTTCCTTTGGGATTCAATTCATTATAATTCCTGCTGTCTTAAATTTACCAAAACCTTTTATTTTGATAACGTTATAAAAACTCAACATTCATCATCTTGGTTGTTTCTGTTGCTAACAACTTTGTTTAAAAAAAGAAAGAAAAAACTTCTCAATTGCCCCCAAACTTCATCCTACCTCTTCCTACCTTTTTTTCAATTACAACTGTAACTGCATGCAACTTAGTAGATTGAAATATGGCATGTTTGACGCAGAGAAGATTGCTGCATGTTATATTTGGAAACTGATGTGATATTTTGTTGAGGGTATTAATCAAAGGTGGGGAAATAAGAGCATGGTCACCAATCCATCACAGTGCCTTGAACTATCACCTCTTGTTTCACAGTGGAGTCTCTGGACTCAGGCATGACTTTTTGAACTGGTACACATATACCAGGTTTTGGTATTAGCTGATAGAGGGTTGCATTTCTGAGTGGCCCATAGAACTAAACTAATGCTTGGCATTTTTAGATCACGAGCCTGCTATCTGCAACTCCTCTGTACAACTTTCCTACAAACTGGAATAAGATGGAAGCTACTGTGGTAAAGTCCGAACTGAAAAATATGATCTACTTTTTCTTAATAAATGAAATAATCTTCTGTGTTACCTAAAAAAATTAAATATGCTTTAGCAAAAATGGAGAACTTTTATTTTTTTCCTTTTTTTTTAAGGTGGTTTGAAGATTTTTGGCTATATTTAAGAACTCTGAAGATACTTGTGCAAGAAGAATGCAGTATGGAAATTTTCGAGCTCCAATGTAATCTCGTAGACGTCTGGCTTGTTCTATTAAGCTTGCAGTTTAAAGTAGTTCAAAATATTGTTTCCTAGTGCAAAACTCCTTCTTTTCTAGTAGTTACCTATTGTATTAAGATGACAGGCATAAATGGTTTTTTTGCTCCTTAGATAGACCTTAACCTTAACTTTGATTCAACTGTAGAGTCGAATCAAAGGACCACAAATTTTTCTGTTGGCCTCAGGCAGCTTTGGCTCATTTAAAACTTCAATGAAATGGCTGTGTAGGGCCAAATTACACTGTGATTCTGTGAGCTTTTACCCCTTTCAACGAGTCTAACCAGACCAGTAAGTGTATTGCATCTGGGAATTTCAAATTAATGTACATCATGTGTTCCTGTCCTGTTGGGAGTTAGGTATGCTTATCTTAAAAATAATTACCCTGAGTTAAACAGCAATCTGTTATCTTTGTCTGAAGCATTACCATGATTTTTTCTTTAGGACAAGGTTTGGAATATTTTGTGAAAACTTWATTCTGTCTTGGTGTGCTGGTGATAACATCATCAGTGGTAGACCTTAGCACACAGCAGCAGATGGGACAGAGGAGCTATTGCTGTTCCCAGTTTCTGTGGGCTTTGCYACAACAGCATTGCGAATAATTGGCATTTTCCTTGTAAGCTGAAAGATATTCCAGTGCTGTGTGCAGTGTGGCATTTTAGCGCCTTAATTGTGTTAATGGCAGAACTGTGGTTCCCTAATTCCTCTGGAAATGCTGATGTGCTTACCTGCCCGTTGTTTTAATGGGGTTAAATAAGTTCAGTGGGACTGGCAGTGATTTACTAGAAGGGTCATATTTTGCCTGTAAGAACTGAGAGCTTGATCGTGTGRGCTAGATCTGCTTTCTGTATGCTTTGTTAGTTGTTGCTTGAGCATGGACTGAGATTAAGATATTTTCTTTGCCTTTGGATCTGTTCCAGACACTTTTTTGGACATCTCTGGATTGTTCATCTTTCAGAAGTCCAAAGATATGTATACTATGGCCTATTTTGGTCAACTTGAAGCTGATCAGACAATGAAACTCATATTCAAATGGGTACTGGCTAGGACAATAACAGCATAATTAATTATTGCAATTTATCACTTTGTAAATCAGTGGTCTGCAGCCTTATCCAGGAATTCTTTACAGCTTTGTATAGTTCTGTTATTACCAATGAAGAGTGAAACCATGAGGCYAAGACCTTTTGGGATTATCCATCTGAATACCTTCATATATAAATAATTACTGAAGTTGATGGGACTAGCTAGAAGTATAAAACTATGRGAATGGTTGCAGCAGTGAATCTGAAATGTGCCTTTGTTCATTATAAATAGCTTGGTTTAATTTGTTATCTCCACAAATACCTTCAGACATGCATATTTATATATGTGCTTATGCTTGTAAGCAAAGTTTATCTTCTCTTCCAGCAGTGCCAAAGTAGAACTTTCTTGACCATAAAGCAAGGAATGAGTCAAGGTTTTTGAAAATAGCTTAATACTATTATTTGTGCTGTCATTTAGTTTTGCAATGTCTGTAGTCATGCTTTTTTGCCATTCTGTTTGGCTCTTAGGAGTTTGCTGACTGTGGAAAGACTATTCTCTTTGAGATAAAGTCTTCCTGACACTCAGAATATACTCTTTGACCTATATCCTCTATTTCTGCTTTCTCATATGCACACTCTTCCTTTTGTTCATGGCTAGGAAACAGATTAAAGAGATAGCAGGGCAGTGTGAATTTTCAGCTCTAACAGGGCCTTAAARCATCATCAAATAAGATTATTATTTGAGAAGGGCAAGGAGGGTGCTTGGCTCAGCAGCCTGACAGCTTTTATTGACTTGTTCTTAAAGGTGCTCTCCTGGGCAAGAATTGATACCAGTGAGCTGAATATGTCTGAGAGAGAAGTGCTGGAGCCGATGCCACAGTGTTACCCTCTACACAGCTTTTCCATTCAATAGGGTTACTCTAACAGGGTTTATGCCCTAACAGTATTTTAACTTTCAAATGCTTCAAAATCTAGCCCTGCCACATCCCTGGTAACTGCAGTCTTTGGTTTCTGCACTGTGGCAGCAGTCTGATTGTGTGAAGTTAACTGAGGGACAGGATCCCAAGTTTCCTAATTGTTTCCTGACTGCACTGAGCAGGGAGCCTATGAAAGAGTTGGGATTAAATCTGCATCTGAGCAAAACAAACAGGTCCCATTTATTGTAAGCTGAAAGGGGCAGACTGGCTATAGTTTCTGCCTTGTGCATTATTGTCCCCGTRCTACGAACACCATGGCTGCTTCCTTCGTGCTGACAATTGAAAACTCCAATATTCCATACCTTAAAAATCTAGTGTTATAKTTTGTTGCATGGTTTTCCACTCATTCATGTTGCTCCTCAGTAACTTAGCAATGACCAGTCGAGATATGCACACACCATATTGTTTTACGTGTTTGACTAGAACACTGACAGATTAATAGGAAGGGTAAATAGCTCTGCACTCTGTGGTGGCTCAGTGTGGGCTGGCAGGATTGACTGCTGCCAGACTTTGTTGTATTTGCACAGAGGAAGCCGCAGCAAAAGCCTGCTGGGGCAAGGTGACGTGGGTCATGGGTATTTGTTTCTCATCTCTATAGAAAACAATTGTCCTCTCAATGGAAGACAGCTTTTGGAAGCTATGTGGTTCCACTAGTGGGCAAGCATTTGTACTTCCAGGGTGCTAAATAAAATGAAGCTATAGAGTGGCAGATGTGTTAAGTGTCTGCAATACCCTGCATATCAGGCAGGAGACTTTGGGYTCATACACTGATAAATTATTTGCCTCTATTTCTTTGGCTTGCTCAGTTTAGACAAGAGTATTGTTCAGATTTTCATGGGTATTTTCCTGAAAATTTCTTCTCTGCTGAATACTTTTCTAAGACATTGTCTTACAAAGAGCACAAGGACTCCATTTGTCCCTGATATAGCTACTTTGGTTATTGCAAAAGATCTTTGTTAACAACTGCTAGAGCATCACCTTGGAAGGCCATCTGAGACCTCATCTTTACAGAAGAAGATACCATAAAAGTTTGCAGTGACGCTGAGCTTTTAAAGTGATCATACACTTATAAAGCATCTAAAGTAGTATTTTTTGCTCTAGTTTCCACTGTGAGGTGCATTACATAGCCAGTTTCTAACAGGTTGGCATACAGGTCTGAGGTTCAGAGTCAGGATCACGGCTTCTTCAGCTGTGCAGGTTCTGGGAGGGCAAACTGAGGCACCCAGGCTCCTTGGGTAGATTGTCTTGGTGGCCTCTTGAGGAGCTGAAAGTCCTTGTGAAGGACATGTGCACATGGGTCACCTGGATATACTTTAGGTAGTTTGGTGATGTTGTGRGAATACAGATTGCTGGAATAACCTCCCTGAGAGGTTCCTGTGTGCTGATTCCCAGGCTGCTCCTCCTGGCCCCACTGAGTACCTGAGCTCAGTGGCTGGCCCTAACCTGGGGGTGCACCTGCACTCAGTACAGCTGGGTTATCAGGCAAACCAGGTGCCATCTCCAAAGGGCACACAGAGAGCCTTGGCCACAGGAATTCTAAGGCACAATTTCTGAAAATCAGTCTTGTGCCATAACCTTCCTCTTTTCCTGAGTTACCCTTGAGGATACACTCTGTTTTGCCACATATTGCCAAAGTGCAGAGACTTCCCACTGTCTGAACCCCACAGAGTGTTGATTAAACAGTGCTAGGAACTTTTCTGTGTCTAAAGGTTTGTGTGATATTCACCCATGAGTTGTCCTGCTGTCCATTTCCTAGATATGGTTTTATTCTAGGTAAGGTAGTGGCTGCATGCAGTGTGTGAAGAGTGTAAGCCTCATGCAGTGCAGGCATATGCCCATTGGAATATTGTTTTTTCTTACTTTCATGAAGCTCATTTCCTTGAGGAAAAAAAAAACTCCATCAAAACCAAACCAATAAAATACCTGAATGGCTTTAAATTAAATAATTTTTGATTTCATGAGACTCACTTTATTAAAATAAACAGTGGTGCTATTCACTGCTTATGTACAACTCTCAACAATGTTGACAGCCCACAAGAAAATCAGTGTGGGAATCAACCCCCTATTGTCAGGATAATGTAAACACATGACAAAGGTCCTTAACTCCAAAAAGGGAGGAAGCAAGCAATTCCTCTTCTTCCTTCCTGCAGTGTGTTTTGCCCTTTCTCTGCTCTGGGGTAATTATTTGCACTGTAGGGAGGTGGCCATAAAGTACCATCACCCTGAAAGTGATGGCATGAGCAGATTGCTGTGGGCTGGGGTGTGAGCTTGCAGAGCCTCAGACACTGCATGGTGACTTTCCCTGTTTCAGTGCAACTTGCAAAAGCTATTTTGCGTTGCTCACTGCATAAAAAATCCTGTGTGAGGGCTGTATACAGTAATATGCTACATATTCAAGCTCTATTTTGCCTCACTGTATTTGTTTTGTATAGAGGTAATCTGATGTGATGATGTTTTACAGTAGCTTTGTTGAAATTACTGCAGAAGATGTGAGGATCCAGACTGGGCCCCAGACTTTTTTTTTTTTTCTCCTCAAGAAGAATATTTGAATAGGTTAATGGCCACAATAAACCTGTGGACAGTCTTGAACCACATCATGATGTGACAGTGATTAGTTACTGCTGTTTGGTAATGGAGACAAGACTCTCTTTTTCCCTCATTTACAATGACCTTGCCAGCTGTCACTGCATCTTTTCAGCATATGCAGAGACACTGTGAGGCCTCCATGCAGTGGAAGAGGGTTCTGGATTTTGGCTGTAGTGAGTTTCAAWAAAACTTTAAATGTTCTTGGGCTATATATATGTATAGTTTACATATAAACTACAGGTATATAAAATTTCAGGCAGTACTGTCATAGAGAAATTAAATATATCACTGTCCTGAAATTTATCTTTCAAGGTTTCTGGGCTTGCCACAGATATTTTCAATTTGTGTGATGTTRAAGGCATGATACAACTACAACACAAAGAATCTTTACTTTTATCCCTGTGTGCTAGACTGTGAAGTCTGCAGAGTCAAAAGGAGAAAATCATATAAAATAAACATTAGTGTCAAATATGGAGGTGGAATAATTTCCTAACATAATTCTGCTACATGGCTTTATGCATCAGTATTCAGAGGAGTCTTCACAGAGGCTAAATTCCCATGAATTTAGGATGCAATTTTATGTTCCCTCAGAAGACTTTTGCTACRAGGGTTTGGTGCTGGCCCACCACAAAAGGGGTGATATTTTCATCCCAAATATTCTAGTGTTTCAAATGCATCTGTTCCAGCACAAATATGCCATGCARAAACTGCTGTGGCCAAAGCACTGGCTTAAATTTGAGCAAAGAAGTTACTCCTGTGGCCTTAGAGCCCTAATAGTGTCCTCTTGCAAAGTAGTGGGCTGTGAGGGTAGAAGGARGGAATAGATACATGTGGTAACAGGAATGTGAACAAATATAGGGGAGGTCTGAGAGTGTAGGGAAATTGGGATTCTTACAGAGATCATATCCTYTCTTCCTGGTGTGACTTTTAGCTGCTTGGATCTGTACAGCATGATGGAACAGATGCTTTCCATTGGTATCCATCATATTATTGATGGTTCTTCACCTGAATTATACATGCTAGTATCCATYAACAGCTGTACATTTAGCATTGATAAAAAAGTAAAGGAAACAAAAGTTGTATCAAATTTTACTGCTACAGTTGGGATTTCTTTACAGGGTGCTTCCTGAAAAGTTAACTGTTTTTAATGGATTRTAGTATTCCCATTTGTTATTTTCAATTTTTGAGGCATTGCTTCACTGGAGATATTGAAGAACAGCTTGGATGCAGTTCTGTGCCATGTTCTTTAGGCTGACCCTGCTTGAGTAGGAAGGTTGGACCAGATGACCCACTGTGGTCCCTTCAAACCTTACCCATTCTGTGATTCTGTGGTTGTGCTTGCTGAAACAGGTGACATAAACTGATAGWGACAAAGATGTCACTGAGAGTTAGGCACCCAGACCCCAAGGACCTCGAATAAAATGGTGCAGGAAGGTTGTCTCCTTGTTGATAGAAGTATACTGCCATGTAGTACAATAAAAAAGGGAATAAGCTGAGACCAGTTTACCTTCTTTAATGAACTCACAGCCAGCAACAGTGCAGGCAGCATGAAGGGTACAAAATGCTGCAGCATGCATGCACAATAGGTGCGCTCTGTTGTATGTTTAACAATTTAAAGTCAGTAAAATACCTTGATAGAAGCCCACTAGCTCTGGAAGTAACCAGGCAGACACTGATTAGTTATGAGAAGGACTAAAATCATAATGTTAGTTCAGTTAATTTATTATTAATTTGCTGCTTTTGCCTGCTCCTTGCCAGGAAGAAGAGGAATGTAAAGTTGCTAATTTACTTTCCTTTCAAAGCATTTGCAGGAGTAGAGCATTCCACAGCATACTTCAGTACCACCCTCCAGGCTTGCCTGAGCCCATGTCAGAGGAGTTGCTRTGTGGCACAGGGGCTGAATTTTGACCTGGTCAGTGAGAAAGAGGACAGGCATGAGCCCAGTTGTTGTAGGAATTAGCCCTGATCAACAGCACGGCTTGGAAGTTTCAGAACTGGGAAAGGTGTATCACAGTTGAAAATAATTCTGGTATCTTCCAAATGCTACTAACAAGATGGGGGGTTAAACCCCCCCAGGATTACATCCTGTGTGTTTGCTAATTTTACTGCCAGTGGTCCTTATTTCATTGCAGTAAATGCAACAAAAAGGAGGTCTAGAATCTGGAGTTCCCTTCAAATGTATGACAGAACGACCTCTATAACATGGATTACACCATGTTCAATTAAATGGTTCAACATTAAAAACTTAAAACTACAGTTAAGAAAAGGGTGCAAGGTAGAATCCAGCAGCAGAGTGGCTGTAGAAGTACAAAGGAACGTGAGTAAACCTGTCAGATAAGAAAGCTTTGCAGAGAGGACTGGTCTCACTGCAACATGAACTATTTGGCAGTGCTGTCACCCTTCTGAGCTGTTGGGAAATGTCTGAGCTCAGGTGGAAGCCTGTAGTTCTGGATCTCCAGCCCAGGCCCYGAGCCTGCTAACAGAAGGTGTGTCCCTTCTCATTCAGGCTCTGTGAGTTTTCCCTCTCTCCTTGACTTACAGTGCTGCTGCCTCTGGGTTTCACATAAATAATCCTYGAGTCATTACCCTGCCCTTTTTGTCAATATGATGGCAAATGCTGACAGCAAAACCACTTGTTCCTGGAGCGCTGGCTCTTAAAAGGCTGTGACTAACCCCACTCTGCTCCTGCAGAGCAAACATTATTGATAGTTATCTGCCACAGCAGTTTGTACAAGTCCTGGAAAAAAGTCAAGATTTGTTGAAGAGGATGGGTTACTCCTGTTGCCAGTTCAGGAGATTATTTTTTTTAGGAATTTTAGTTTTTGCAATATATCCTAAGCTGAGAGGCAGGACAAGCTGTTTTTYTGGAGGACCTGCTTGCTATCTACTGCCACTCATTTCTGCAAAGTTCTCCTGAGCTACAAGGAGTGGAGTGAAGAAACCCCTGTGGTTAGAGGGAAACTGCAGCCATGGGCATTGAGAACTGAATTTGGGTTTCTGCATGGAAACTCACCCTACTATTATTAACAGAAAATTTTGAATCATGGTATTGAAGTTCATTCAGGCTGAAATTTAATGGAAGCAAAGTTGCAATTGGCAAGTCAATTGGTTTTGTGGTTTGGGATTTTTTTTCCCTTCTTTTCGCAAAAATGTCTTAAGCATTCATGTTGGTTTTGAGCTGGTTGTACTGTATTTTTTCCTGGAGGATGGTATTTTGTTTTTCTTGAAAATACTCACAGATAAACCACACAGCACCAGTTACAGTACTTATAAAGGCCAAGATGTAAGATTTCTTTATTTGCTGTGCCATATTATCCCACTGGTCTTGCAATGAGCAGGAGGGGTCAGTTTTACATGGCTGGATTGTGGATCAGTGGCATTGTCTGGTGGCTGTGGAGACAGCAGCCAACTTATATGCTATCAAATTAGCTCCTGCAGAATTTAATTAAAGAGAGRTCTGTCTGCAGCAGCACTTTTTCTGGGTAGTGTTTTGGAAAACTCTTCCTTGACATAAAAATATTTTGCCTCTTATGTGWCTTTATTCCATTTTGGGTGTTCTTTTAATCAAAGCTTCTTTTCTGTATTGGAAACCTKCCTCACGTACAACCTCACAATGAAGTTTGTAACTGATGGGAGCCCATTTCAGAGACAAATGCTGCTGAAAACATCCATGTTTTTGTGAAACAAGCACCTCTTGACAACTAGCAGCTTCTTTCAAAATCCAAACATTTTTCTCTTCTCCCACTAATTTGTWTGATTATTGGTTTTTCAGAATATCAGTTTGTTCCTTCAAGTACAGCTAAGTTTTCAAAAGACAGATGTGTTGGGAGTTTCCCCTAAGCTTAGAATCCATTTTCTTTTTGAAGTGAGCAAGCGGAACTGCAGACTCCATTTGCTTATCCAGCTCCTCACTGGGAAGCAGGACCAAGGGCTCTGTGTGAGTGAGAGCTATGGTACTGATACTAGCTATACATTTTCCCCCTGCTAAATTTCCACCTGGAGGGTGTTTGTGACCCTCCAAGACCAACTGCCTGAATACCAGGCATGACAGCAGCCTGGTGCCTCACACGTCCACGTCCTTCAGCTCCCGCCRCTGGAAGCGCATCACGTACAGAGGAGAAGTCAAACACAAAGAACAATTATAGATCTTTGACGGGTTTCTGAGCTGGAAGGACCCAATCAAAATTTCTCATCTGAATGTCCCAAAGAGAGGAAAAATACTTATCTTAAAGATTCACGATGTGAGAGCCYGATAGGATCTGCCGTTTCCATAGAGCTGGGCCCTAGATTTCCCTTTAATGTAATTAAGCCTGAAGATTTATGAATACAACAGGCCAGAACTTGATCCATGTTCATTTTCAATTACTGGAGTGAAAGGCCTCCATCCAGATGTCTCTATTTACAGCATTCACACAGGCAGGACCGGGGGCTGGGGGAGGAGGGACCGCAAATTGTCACACTTGTTAATTCTTCACTGAGGACACTCAGCAGAGGTCTTGGCTTTGACCCCGTGACAAAAGGCAGGGGTCTGCTGRAGCAAGTGCATCAATGATGAGGGGGCTGACCCGCCGACCTGCCAGGGTCACTCCCTCTGCTTTGTAGGTATTTGGGTAATAATGGGGGTTCATTCCTTATTTTTATTTCTGTTACAGTGCCAGGGCAGGGGAAGAAAGAGAGGAGCTCTGATGTGAAAGACAAACATACATAATGAGAGGATCAAGCTTCCCCTGGCAACAGTAACGACTATGAAATGCTACAGGGGAAATACACAATACTTAGTGACCCACATAATCAGGCCTATTTTAGCAGCATTGTTTTAGTATTCTTTTGAACGTTTCTTTTTCTATTTTTTTTTCCTCTCATGTTCCTAGATCCATATCTTAGTGCAATGAGCAATATTTGGGCACAGCATTTTTCTCCATCACCAGCCCTAACCTGGTGCTACACAGGCTTTTCATCAGGCGATTGGTGGCTGGTAAAATACCAAGTGCTGTACTGTCTGTCTGTATTTTCATTCCAGTTCCTCAAAGCTCTTGACAGACTCATGCTAGATGCTGTTTTCCCCACTTTAAAAATTCGTAAAGCAAAATAACTGAAGTGTCACTGTAAAAGAAAACTGCGCCTTTTAGTGATCTGCACAGAGCTCAGGGCTTTGTTCATCTTTGACAAAGCTGGTAAAACATTGTGAAATCCTAAAAGCAGCAGTTTCTCTCTCATAATGGCATTCCTATTTTCACAACACAAGGAGCAAGGCTGTGACAGGGCAATATTGTTTTCACTGAGCTATGATTACATGTCATAAATTAAAATATCTTCATTAGAGCAAGCCCCTTTACAAATTTTCCGAAAGGAYAGATTATTTCTTGAAATGGCAGAAACTGTTTCAGTCCATTAGCATTTCAAAGAGATTTATTTCTTTTGCCTTCTGAAGCTGTACCTTTTTGACTTGCAGATAGGCTTTGAGGTTTTAAAGGGATTTGAAAAAACTTTGCCAAATGTGAAATTATGAGCAAAACCAGAAGCCCAGAGCATCCTTTCCGTTTTCAGGCAGTGAATAAAAGCTGCATAAATATTGCCCAGGAATGGCTATTGTATAAAGCTATTTGGAAGGAAAAAAAAAGGCAAAAAGGAGGAATGAACACCTGATGCTACCAAAACCAACAAATTTTTTATCATTCCTTGAGATGAAATTCAGAAGTTCCTGAAAAAAATAACTGAAATCAACCAGGAAGAGTGGGTGCCAGTAATCAGAATAGCCATAGAAACATTGATTCATGTAGGTTTGAAAGGACCTTTTAGATCATGGAGTCCAGCCATTGCAAACTGTGTCTCTGTTGTAATCAGTTGGCTACAGGGTTAAGAATCTGAATGTGATTTATACTCAGCTATTGCTCACACCACAAGGTGTCTTGTAGGTTTAGGCTTAAGACCTGTTTGAGCTTAGGCTCTCCTGGTTTTTTAGCAGAGATTTCACCTGGGACTTGGGGCTCTTGGTTTCAGTGTTTCTTGGATTATTTATGTGAAACCCAGAGGTGTTTCTTGGATGAGGCTCCTTGTGGCTATAAGGGGTCTGCAGTCCTACCTGGGAGAGTAATCATTTCAGAGTCTCCACACAGGATGCACAGCTCTTGCCCATCTGTTTTGGGGTACAGTTCTCTTGTCATGCTCCTGGTGTCCCTTTCCCTCTATTCACTCTTGAGGAAAGCTGAGGAAAGTGGCCACAGGTTATCAGGAAAGATTGCTGTTCAAAAGACTGATCAACAAAAGAGAAAAGCAGCTAAAAATATTTTGATTTAAAAAAAAAAATATTGCTGTACTTTATGTCTAGGGTGAGAAGGTAAGAATCCTCAAAACTTGTGGTAAACTGATCCCAAACCATCATGATAAAAGGGATGGGGAGGGAGTGGCAAGGAGGAGTAAGGGAAGGATCTTTCTTCTCATTAACCATGGTCTGATCACAACCAGTTTTTCTGAACCTTTTTTTGATAAGAAACAACCATTTTACTTCCACACATAAAGACAAGGATTTGTTTTAGAAACTAATTAGTGAACTTGAGGCTATGTGGCTTGATCTCATTGCACTCACCTGTAAAATTCCTGCTTGTCTTGTGGTCAGGAGAAAGGATCAGCCAGTGAGGGCAATGTTTTCCATCATCCTAAATAACCTCTGAGTGTGTTTTATGGAGTAGTCTGTGCTGGCCTACTGAAAATTGGACCAACACAGAGCATTTCAGAAAACTCCATCTGCAATGGCCTGTGATCAACATTACAGGTGTAGAAAAATTGGTTTAGATACACACTTACAGTGTCCATGCTATATTGCTCAGTTGGAGCTTGTATTCTGTTTTATTCTGAATGCCATCCTGAACAAACTTTGTAAAGTTTTGGTTTTTGTGATCATAGAAACTCATAATTTTTGGTTGTTTTTGATTAAAGAACATTGCCAAACGTAACAGAAGAAACCCCCAGTTTGAATGAAAATTGTGATGTGAATATGTTGGAAAAGAATGTATGTTATTTATGAGATTTGTCCTAGTAGAGAATACTTTAACTTTGTATTATTTAATATCATAGTTGAATTACATCTTGACTACAGGAAGTAAAAAGGACACACAATTAAGTCCCTTAGGGAGAAGAGATTTTTCTCAAGCAGKGAGCTGAGGCAGTGCAGTTCAAGCTCCACTTTGATGGAGGAGGGATTTGAAGCCCACAGTGAAAACCCCAGACATCAAATTGCATGGCACTGCTCTCTGCCCAGGATTCACTTGTGTCAATAGTCAAAGTGAAATTTTATAGCAGGTTCTCACAGGAGCATGGCTCTGCTAAGGCTGATAGAAATGTGCTGATTTAAATCAGTAATTTTTTCTTCTTCTGCAGTTAACAACAGTCTCATGTCCCAGGACTTCAAAATATATGTTCCAAAGCTTGACATTCAGAAAGTTGCGTATTTTTTTATTGGGAGCTGAATGTGAACTGTTACTAGAATGTAATTACAAGGAATAAGTACTTTGTTGACTCCTATGATTTTATTTTTGTGACATATTGAGACACTTTTTCCTTCTTCTTGTATTATTTATTTACCTTTCCAAAGGATTTATTCTGAAATATATTGCTCCTGTGTATTTGAATTTAAATGTTGTAGTAGGGTGCATGCTTAGTTTTCTCTGTCCTGTGCTTGGTAAAGGGGTAGGAGCTCTGCTGAGGCAGGGTTTCCAAGGTTAAACATGCAAAACCAAGAAAATTTGAAAAAAAAACCTTGTCAGTTGGATAAAAACTTGGCAAAATAAAAGTGGTGGGTGCTAGTTTGTGAAGGCAGCTGTCATGGGTSACAGTGTAGCTGACAGGTGTGACATTGCTTCTAGACTTGCATAGTGTTGGTGACTAATGGAGCCCAGGATTTTGGATGTTTGAGGATCTGGTATCTCCYTCACAGAGAGTTCACCTGGAAGAGAGCAATGCAAACCTGCCCACTCTTCAAAAGGGTCCCCTGGTTCCACTGCCTCCTCCTTACACGGGTGGCTCTGGCATTTGGGACCTCTTTGGTACTGCTCTCTCTCACCCATGCCCTTAGGGAGGGTTCTGAATTTGACTTTGATTCTTCAGAGAAGGCTTTGGGGTAAAAACAGGAAGGGGACAGTGTGCATGAGGTGTGAAAGGAAACCTGGTCTCTGAGGATATACCAATATAATTCTGGTACCCTCAYCAATGTCCTTTTCTGCAGTAGAGAYAGCTGTGATTGCCAGGGTTCCCAGATTGTTCCCATTGCATATGCCCAGATTTTATGCTTGTGTTTAAACCTGGATTTATTTGGTTGGACATTGGGATCATTCTTGATACAGGTGTGGTTGCACATATTCTTTGCAGATTCAGACTCAAAGCTAATACATCCATAATCACATCTCTTCCTTACACAGTTAAATTTTCCACTTGGCAAAGGGATCTGAGGTGATGTAAGCTGCTTTATTAATGAGGCATAACCCTCCCCTTCTCCCATTCTCTCYTGAATGCTGCTCCAGGGATGACTGAGTTTATCCTAGATAATCTCAGCAATGAGATTTGGTTCTTTTACTCTCCTTGGAAAGATAGTGCAAGGCCTGAGAGGTCTGAGGAATYAAGATTTGTTGCCAGCATCTCTAACTAATGATAGTACACAGTCTTTTTTACAAGTGTTACTATATCTTTTTGAGTGACACACAGTAATGGTATCTTGAACTTTCATACACTGGCCAAGTTTGATCTATTCTTCTACAAAATGTTAGCTCAAGTCTTATTGTTATTTGTCCTTTGAACAGCCAGCCTTTGTGCCTGTAATTGCATTTATGGGCTTTCATCTGATCTCAGGAGTGTAAGTTCCTCCTTTAGCTTATAATTTACATGATGAGCWGAAAATACCTGTGAAACACCACTTGGCTTAGATTGACATTAAGGGGATAATAATCAGGTAAGCTTCCCCTGTCACTGTACTGACTCTGAAAATTTTGGACATCACATCTTGAGCACAGCACAGAAGGTTAAGATGCACTGATGCAATCATTTGAAGCACCACTAAACACAACTTTTGCTTTCTCACAGAAATTAGGCCAAATAATTTGCTTTATATCTGAAGAATAAATTAATTCCTATTACAGGGAAGAGGAAAGATGKGTTATTTTTGGAGGGACAAGAAAAATACTAAAATGACCAGCAGCTCAATATGGATGGCAGCTTGGTCACTTTTTTCAGAAAAATATTTTGAGCAAGTAATACTAAAGAACTCTATTTAAAACAGAGTGTGAGCTGGAAGATGGTACTCACTTACTAAGTCTTCTTAAGGMCAAGATATTTGTAAACCCTTTTAAAATAGACTCTAATCCAGTATCATAAAAACATGAAAAGTGTTTTCTTAACCTCTAATGAACTATACAGAGATAGGAATGACTGACCAGGCTTTCTTAGGGTTTTTTTTCTGACTGACGAGCTGTATTTGTTTACTTATTTTTTTTTCAAAATGTGTGTTTTATTAAAAACACCTGATACAATATATGAAATCAGAATTTCCGCTGTTAATCTAAACTAATTGCTGTTGTGAGGATGGTTTACCTTGTTATCTGAATAGAGTCAGGAGTCTGTGGTCACACTGGTGTGTTACAGTGCTCCCTTCAGTATTCCATTGGTTTATGAAAGTAAGAGCTAGAAATTTAAAGTATTGAAGTTGAAATTCATTTTAAGTGAGATGCTGTTGTTCCCTTGTGTTTTGTTTTTCTCCTTGTGAGTTTGATAAATGAGGCACTTGCCACACCAGTCGAAATTTCAAACTGTGTATTTTGCTGTGAGGTTTCAGATGAAGTTTATTTGCTGCCTAGGTAACAAATCCAGATGTGGCACTTGTCTGTGTATTTTACTGAATTATGTGAAACAAGCTSAGGACAAACACAGGAGACTGTACTCAGTTAAAGTATATGCTGTGGTATCCCAGTTTGCGTTACTAAGGAAAACAAATATTGTATCCTTGTCATTTGGATTTGTCTGGAAGTGAAACCAGCAGCTTGGCATTTAGACACRAATAACTGCCTCTATGATTTCCATTATCTTTAGCTGAGCTAAGATTGCTTTACTTTAGAAAGTAATTGCTTGCTTATTGATTAAAGCCTCATGACTACAGTGTTTCAACAGAGAAGAAAATTCAAGCAGAGGGATGAACAGRACTGACTCCTGCTACAGAAAACTAACAGTAGCTTGTGTCTTTTATTTTCTCATAACTTTAATCGTGGAGCTGGTTTTCTAATTTTGATTTACTTTAAAATGTATGTTTCTGAACAGCAAAACTCATCTTGCAACTGGAATAAATGCAGCTATCAATAACAATTTTGTACATCAGTGCAATACAGAGATAATCCTTCTTGGAAGACCCACTGCATTTTCTAGAGACCAATTCACCTGGCAAACAAAACCACTAATACTTTGCTGCTAAAGGGATTTACTGAGAAAAAACCCAGGGTCCTGCTGTAACAAATCAAACACTCTGCTCTGTGCTGCTTAGCATGGTAATGACCTGAGGTTCAATATTATATACATTTAGAATGTATAAAAGTTATTTCCTGTATTTCTTGAGGTTACAAATTAGGGTAACATTGACAGTACGGATGCATTGTGTTCCTAATGTACCTTGAACTGTACTGATTTCAGGGGAGATTTTGCARTTTTATAGCCAATTATCCCCTTGTTACTTGACCTCTCTTCTACCCAAAATGAATGTGACCCAACAAGGGGGTAGAATCATCCCCCTTTATTTTGGTGAATGGCTCAATTGCTAAGAACAAACAGGGGTTAGCAGCCTGAGTGGTTTTGGTCACTGTGGTCTCAGGCTTCTTCTCTGGGCTGAGACTGCCTCTGCTTCAAGCCTTTACAGCTCTGCCTTGGCTTTAGGAGCAGGGTTGAGTTGCTCATATTTCAGAAAGCAGGCTAGGGATAAAGGGGAAGGAGAGAGACAGAGCTTGATTTTGAGCAAAGAGCTGTGATCAGTCCTGTCCCCACTGAAGTCTCTGTGGGTTTTGACATGGACTTGGACAAGGTCGGGCTTTGGTGTGTCATGAGGAGGGCATTTATCAGCAAGGCTACAGATGCCATCCCATGCTGCACCTCGAGAAAGCTCCTGAAAAGATTCCTATGAAGGACAGTCAAAGAATGAAGTTTGCTGGGCAATGAGACAGAGAAATGAGGGACAGCAACTGAAGAGACTGGAAATAGTTTAAAAGATATCTAAATCAACCCACCACTCAACTTGCATCTTCTCAGCCAGTGACAGAAAGAGATTCTAATATCTTTTAAATTATACAAAAAAAAATTGAAGGATGAAAGCCTCCATTTTACCTTACCCTCATAAGGAAATTCCAGAGGAAATTTCACTAATATTGATGGAATGCTATAAAGTTATGATCAGGGTAGCAGTGTAATAATTGATGTTCTGAAATCTTTGGAGTTAYACTGACTTTTTCCTTGGAACCTTCAGGAGAAATCCTGAAGGGATCCTGTCTCTTCTGCACACTTTGATAATCACAGAGACTGTAGGAACATTTGCTGTGACCAAAGTTACCTGGAGGAGGCTGCTGAGAGCGTTGTGTCAACCTCCTCAGTAGTTTCACTTACTCTGTGAGTGGTTTAAATGTGGATTTGCACATCTGTGTTGATAGCTTTTCTATATATAGTGGCTCAGAGGAGTATTGCAAATATATTATATATTCAACATGAATGATCTSCCATTTAAAAAGTCAGTTTGACTTAACACTGGTGTCTTTGAGAGGCTCCATAATGTAATACTAAATATCAAAAAAGTGCACATCTGTCAGCTTTTGACAGCAATGAATCTTAAGTAGGTTTGCAAGTTATTTATGGGTATCAAAGTGATGTTCCTATTGTAGATCAAGAGCCATAGTGTGCTTCCCCTCTCTCCTGCCTTCCCCCTTGCAGTGCTGTAAATCTAACTTCTGCCCATCCMATTGTTGGAAGAAAAGCAGCCATATTGTGCTGATTGCTATTAAATTAAAGCAGAAAGGGAGGGAAACAAATGCAGAAGCCAATCTTACCAGCAGGGATACCACTATCTTTTATTTTGCCTTTTGGAGGTCACAAAGTCATGGCAGGCAGCTGACCTCTGATAACCTTCTCAGTGCCACAGCATGCAGTTTCTTTCGGAAGAACTTAATTAAACACAACTGAAGTTCCTGGCTAACATTTGTTGTGAAAAGAGTTGCCTTTGATTGGTGTTTTCTGCTGAGGGGACAACAGAGATGAAGCTTTTGTCCAGGGGAGAAAAGTTAGCATATGTTAGTTAAGGATTTGTGGTTTCCTATAGTGGTGCTGGGTCTTTCTGAAAATTCACTGGGATTCCCAGCTAGCACTGAAGCACCACAGCAGTGCTTCTGTTGTTTCAAACTCATTTAAATGAGTTTTTATCTTTAAAGAAATAAGTCTAAAACTCATTTTCAATGAGGCTACTCCTACTAATTGATGTGTAGTGTGGTCCAAAGTAAATAAAATGTTCTCCCTATAGAGTTGGTGATGTATCTGTGGTAGACCATATCTTTGATACGAACCATGCAGTATCAAGCATGTATCCACCAAAGCTTTGCTGTGAGCCTCTGCAAGATTACTTGGAGCAAGATAAGATTTATTTAGTCCTTCTGTTGTGAGAATGTGCTTGCAACACGGGAGAAAGTAAGCAGTTTTTATGGTATAGGCTATAAATCCAGAGTACTGACTGAATTTAGATAGCAGCTACAGGGTAAAGCTCTTTTAGGTGGAGAAATGCACAGATATAAGTAATCTTCTGTATGCTGTTCTGTGATCAGATTGACACTTTGTAAGTGCAACCAATGGGAGAACATTTGACTAGAGAGAAAAACTGCTAATAACTCGTGGAAATGTATCTGTGATATGTACTTAATGATTGCAGAATCCTTTTGAAATAGGAAACACTACTGATGAGTCTCTTGATCTAATTCAGGATGTGTGAGTGTCTGCATGAGCCTTTGATGGAGACAAGCTTAAAATTTTAACTTTTCACTAGTAGCAACAGGCAGAGAAAAGACCTTTCCTTTTCTTGGTGGCATGGTTTGGGAGTTGGCAGCACTTAGGTCCTTGGTTTGGRCAGGGAAGAAGGCTCAGCTCTCTGACAGAAGAACTGATGTCCTGACAGAGCCAGCCGGGAGTAGCTCTCATCAGTGTCTGCCTGCTGCCATAGCACAASGGGGCCTTAGCTGGCAGTGTCTGACTTTGTTGCTGGGTCAAACCATACAGACTCTCTGTAAGCTGAGCTGCTTCTCTGCTGGCAGTCCTTTCTCAGGGGGACAGAAGCTCCCTGTGAGCTCTCAGGGCAGCCAGGAGCAAGCTCCTGCACTTGAGGATTGTCCTGGATGTTGCCATGGGAGGCAAAATGGCACTGCCTCGTTGAGAGCTGTGGGGTGGGCTGTGGGAGAGACTGGAGAAAGGAACACAATGTGCCATGGGAGATCCCTTCTCCTTTGCTACAGGAGATTCACTTCAGCAAATCCCAGCTTAGCAAAAACTTCCCCATTTTTTGCTCTGCAGCCTTCTCTTTTCTCCTTTTGCCCCTGATCTTTGATACTGCAAAAGAGATGTGTGGGATGTGTTTGCTGAGGCTGTGTCACCTCCCTTGTAGTTAATAGGTGTCTGTGCAGGCAAAGGCTCTGGAAAGCATCTGTTTTAGGGGCTGGGGCCACACTGCAGAAATGATCCTGTCAAAACTGCCTGGGAAGATCAGGTTACCAGCTCATTAGAGGGAATGTGTCCTGGTAACTGTAAAATGAGCTTCCATATTCCCTCATTTCTGGCATCTAATTTGCTAGGTGGTTTCATTTATTAGCATACATTCAAGTGTGTGGGCACTTGTATGGCTCTTTCTTTAAGAAACAAAAACATTAACCCTCTAGAACACCACCTGTTTGCACTTCATTGTCAACTGTGGCGGGTTGTTTTATTKGCTTCATTGTTTTTCTTCTCATGATTTTTTTGTTATTAACATGCAGGCTGCAATCTGATTTCTTTTGCTAGAAATGGACTTTGTTTGTCATTAATACCACACTTCTGGCTGTATTTCTTTATTTAAAAGAAATAAAGCTTTTCTTTTATATCTAGTCTTTATATCTATCCTTGGTCTACGCCTCTGTCCTAGTGGCTTTCCAAATGTACTTGATTTAGCTTTTCAATATGTAATTAATGCCAAACAAGTTAATTACTTTACAAGTGTCCAAAATTCCCTCGTTTCATTTCTATTCATTTATAAACCTTCATTATACAGCCACTGTTCCACATAAACACAAATGATTGTTAAYGAATGCCTAATGTCGTATTCATTAGAAAATCAGGTTAATGGCTAGTAATGAATATCTGAGCTACTTGTTACTTTCAAGTATTTTTTTCCCCTCGTTGATTACAATACTTTTTAATCTACAAAGACATCATACCTGCGTGTTAGGCCAACTGAAACATGATGAGGTCAAAACTTTGCAAAAGCCCCCAGCCGTTCCCATATTACAGATGCTCTCTCTTGAGGTGGAGTGCTAGATATATTTGACAAAGACAGTCAAACTGAAACTGCTAGTTTATCCTCAGTTTGTGATTTTTAGACTTGGGAGGACTGCTAATGTTATTTAAACCATTTTATACTAAGGTGACAAAGATCATTCCTAGATACTTTTCTATTGTCATGATAAAGTCAATGGTTGGACTTGATGATCCTAGAGGTCTTTTCCAGCCTTAATGGTTATGATTATGCAGGATTAGCATCTGTGGCTGGCACATACTGAGACGTATTGTCATTCTAAGAAAGAATATTTCTCGTTGTGAGAGTATGGATGCAAGCTCTAATGCTTCCACATAGTTTTGCAAGCAATTAAGGTTCAAGACAGGTGAGCACTCAAATTGAAAGCAGTGATGTTTYATACTAGCCAAACTTTGACTAGATAGTGCTATTTCACAGGCATCTATATAGTCRTGTGCTGTTAAAGATCATGGGAAGGAGCAGGTCTTAAGTGGTTTAAACCACAGATCCTTAGCTGCTGTGTGTTGTCTCACCCCATGAGGATGATCTGCTCTCATGAACTCCTGAAGTAGCATTGGGAGAATACATCTGTACTGCTGTAAACCCTGCTATGATAACTGATGTTGTGTGGAATTCTTCTGGGAAGTAATCTACATTATTATAGTTCTGGACATGGAAATACAGTTCTGCTCTGAATGTAGGATAGGACCTGGGACCTTCAGAAAATGCTTTGGGAAAGATGGTTGAATCAAAGGTAAAACTGGGTCCTGACTTTTTCTGTAGTTTAAATTCCACTTGAACTTTTCCCAGAACAGACATGAGATCCTGACCAGACCAAATTGCTTTCTAGCTAACAGCATTCTTTAGCCTCTCCCAGAGCAGTGCATTTTTACTTGAGCTCTTTCTAACTGTTGCATGCTATGTTAATTCGTTAGCATGGTTGCCATCTCCTACCCCCTTTCTGGTTGTGTTTTGATGGATGAAGAAATTCCTAGAGTTTGGCTATAGTGAAATGTTGTGTTTTGACCTARAAGGGTTCAGTAACCCTTCTTATGCTAGATTATCCAAATGTAAACATGTGTACATACATGCACATGCAGTGTCTTTTCCTAGATGTTTAGAGAAAAATATGATTGAATAATATTACTTGCCTTGCTTTATAAGGACTGCCTGCCAAAAAAAGTTTTGGCTATTTGAAGTCATATATCTGTAATAACTGGGCTATATTTCATATTTTGCTTTATAAAGTGTTGGCTCATTTTTGTTTGCTATTGCTTCTGCCATGGTAACCTGAAGGCCTGGAGATCCTACAAACATTAAAGCTGGAGCTATAGCTCTTCTGAGAACTCATTTTTGCATTGATGTCCACCAACAGCCTTCTTGTTTTCCMTTATTAGACCTTTAAGCAACTTCATAAACTGATTGAGCACTGCTGGTGGTGAACATGGTCCCTCTGGACACTCCAAGTTATAAAAAAATTACTCCTTATTAGTAACTAAACCTTAAAARAATACATTTGACCTGATTATAAATAGTGTGAAAAAGAATCCCCAGAGTAACTCTGCAGACTGCTGTTTAGATAATTTAACAGAGAAAAAGAAACATGATATACTTAAAATGTGATTGATCTTTATAATGTTCCTGTCAAACAAATTACAACATGAAATAAGAGGARAGAATTTCTGCAGTGAAAGACAGTAAACTGTATTTATTACTTAGTGAAAGTATATAAGTTACAGAGGGCATTATCTGCTTCCAGTTAATGTTGGTAGTTTGGTAGTAACCCCAGTCAGGATTAGAGTCCCACATCAGCACCACAGCTGAGGGTGTTCCATGTGTTAYTTGATCTCTAGCAGGAGTCATTGGTGCTTACAGTCAGAGTGATTCACAAGGATGTGTATCATATGCTGAAAATCAAACATGTGCTGTGGGATTTTTCTGAATAATTTCTACTGGCATCTCAGATTTGATCAGCCCCCASTCTGTCTGCTTAGCACTTTGCATGACTGAGCTTTAATGAAAGTGCCAAAATGTGGGCATGTGCTGGCATTGTTTATTAGGCAAAGACAGCTTGGAATGGCTTCAAGATGCAACATGGRAGAGCATGGTGGTACCTCAAGGCAAGTGTTTTGTGCATGGCTTTAGAACACATATGATGTGTTCCTGGGTTTGGCCTGGAAAAGGAAAGGTGAGCAATTATTACTGAAACAGGGCTTCAATCTACTATAAGAATAACAGCGAGTTAAGTCACAGCTATCTGATTTTATTCATTTACTTATTTATGGTTATTTTGAGTGGGTCAGTGAAAAATGGAGCAATCTCATGCTTKGTCTCTCAGAGCACCCTGCCATATTGCAAACTCACATGAGGTAAGACTAAAAYATCAGATAAAATTTCTCTTGTGACACCCGAGAGCCTCCTCAGATCTGTTGCATCTTTGAAATCTGCTTGATGAAATCTCTTCTAGAAGTGGAGTGCTGAGCCTGCAAAACCAGAATAAAAGTAAACCACACTAAATGAAATATTTATTAAATTATTAAATACATTGCAGGCTGTCCCTTGTTGCACAGCCCATGTGAATAGAGTGTCATGGGCTGGAGATATTTGCTGCCGTGCTTTACCTACAGTCTCACACAGTCTCCCTTTTCCACCCACAAAGTTAACTGCTTTGTATCTCATTATTGAATAAGCACTCTTTCTACATCAGTAGCACACAGCATATCCAAAATTCCCATCATGTCTGTGGGAGATGGCTTTGCTTATTTTTTTGTGTGTACTTCATTTCTCATGTGGTTTTTAGGAATTTATGTTCTGATCATGCTTGGAACAAGAGTTCTTATGCTGTTGGATAGCTCTTGATCTTCTGACTGATTAAATAACCCCTTTTCCACACACAAGGATTATAAAGCAACACAAAACAACAACAAATAAAACCTCGTTTGGTGTAATTTCCAGTAGTATTCTAGTACTATCACCTTCTGCATTTAATGTGCTGTTCAGATGCCCTGTGAAGAATATTTTAGGAATACATAGATGTTGAAGCATTGATTTTATTATTCATCTGCTGTATAAGAATCAAAATCAGCTTTATAGGTGCAATTTTCTCTTTACTAGAGGTACAAAGACCAAAAATTACAAGAATAATTTCATCTTTCTCTTTCAAATAAAAATAAATAGATGAGTTCATCAAGGAAATTGCTGACCTGTTATATTTTTTCTTTCATTTGCTAATGATCTCCTTTTTCAGTGAATGAAGCTTGAGCCTGGTGATTTTTGCTGCAATGTGTACATGTATATCTGGTAAATTAATGGCAGTGTGCTGGGGAAGATGGTAGCCATAGGCCAAGGCTTTCTGTTGCCATGGATCCATTGCAGGCCCCTCTGATTGTAGCTTGTTAGGGCTTTGTTTAAACAAGTGGAACTGGGRAAAAAAAAAAGGTTTTCAGCTATTTCTGTCATTTACATTTTAACTGTTCTAATTGTCCTAATTTCCTTCCTACTTACAATGAATGGTGAAAGGAGTAAGCCTTCAGCAGTGACCACCACACTCTTCAAACTCAGGCCACACACTCTGTCCATGTTTTTTTTTCTCTGTGCTGTTGTACCATGGAGAGGATTTAGCCTGCCTGGGTGTGCCTGTGGGACACAACCTGCTGTACATATGTACATACTCATTTTGTGTGAGAACTGACAGTGCTTTGGGCCTCAGTTTTATGAAACAGTGCTTAAATGCACCTTGGGGAGTGATCCACCATGGCACTTAAATTCACCAGAGAAACACCCTTCATTATTGTGCCCTGCTGTTTGTATTGAGCCCAGGCTCGTGCTGAACACAAGCTGCCTTGTGCAGGTGCCCAGCTGTGCTGCAGCCACACTGCTGGGCCAGTTTGGGGCCCTGACATGATGACAAAATGTCAAAATAAAACATCTGTGTGCAAACATGTCCCCCAGTGTAGCCTTCCTAGGGGTACTGCAGTAAAAGATGGGAAATGTGTGAAATTCTACCWGGAGCTGAAGAATCAGAATTTTGGTTTTTAGTCTGCTCTGACCTGAACTTCACCTTACTGCAGGACTTGTAATCTCCACATATTCCCTCTCAGGGGTCTTGGCAGCTATGCCTGTGCACAAGTGCTTCTCCTCTCTTTCTGCAGACATTCTCCTGTATCAGCAGAGAATTACTGTGAATCAGAAGAGCTGCTAGACCTTGTTTTCATTGCAACTAAAGTCCTTTTTACTCTAGTAAATTAGGAAAATATAAAGTGATTTCAAGTGACGTAAATCCAGTTTACTGTTATGTTAAAAATAATTTTTACTCATCAAGAGGAAGCATTTGCTTTAATGTAGATGAATCCAGCTTGTTTCTAGKTTTAAAAGTGGTATTTTACCCTGAGGATGAGTATTGCAACTGTGCTGTGGCTGGAGATGCTTAAGGCTGTTCCACTTAGAAGCAGTATTTAGTAATGGTGCCAAAATAATCATTATTATCAATTTACTATGCATAATTATATGGTTATTAATGGTGGTAATAATAAAAGACAACTTGTTGGCTTTCAATTATCCAAGTCTGTGTGAACTGGAAAGTGGGACCCAATMTTTCTTGTTTCTTTTGTTCCACTGCAATACACATCTCACTCAATGACAGCATCAAAGCTTTCAAAGATTGCAGGTAACCCAAAAGACTCAGTTTGGCCTCAGATAATGATCCAGTGAAGTGTCACAGGAGCATAGAAGGAGGAGGCAGGATTAGGGCTGCAGTTACTCCATTTTTCTTCCTCTTTTCTCACTACACTCCCATCCTATAGTCCTTCCCTGCATTTCTTCAGCCCTGAGGTTTTTAGGGCCAAGGCAGTTGGGAGGTAAAGCTGGTGGAGCTGCTGATGAAAAATCAGAGAAGGTGCTATTCCTCTATCTTTGTGAACTCTGCTGTTGACATTTCTTGTGACAGTGCTGGAACAGTAGTTGTTGCTGGCCCCTTGGCTTTGTGCTCCTTCCCCCCAGGCACAGGCCTTTCTCCCTGACTCTGCTGTCCAATYATGCTTTGAGGTTTTTGGGGCAGGACCTGACACTTGTGTTCTGTGCAATGTTTTACGTGGTAGATCTTGGCTCTTCTTGTTTGCCAAGCTGTGAAGTTGTAAAAATCATGCCAGTCTGTCTGGGAGGGGGAGGAAAGGAGATGGTCTGRTAAAATTTAGCCTAAGGAATTGCCTAATCAACATCTGCCTATATGAATAGAAATCACTATTCCAGTGGGCTCATGCTTTTATTTGCCCAACATATGGAAGATTCCCTTTCTGTCACCACAATTTTTTCCTCTGCAGTACAAATAATCCAAGCATTTGTGTCACCTTYTTTACATTGTGTTTTCCTCTGTTATAAATGGCTCTTAAAGGAAGACACACAAGTTTCATTTTCTCTCYTAGAGCATACATAAAAGTAAATTCCATGGTCTTACAGCCTTGAGGCGTGCAAAATGCCGCTTGAATCAGCAGCCTGTGTGTGTAGATGTCTGCAGGGCTGACCTGTAGTTGAAGTCCTGGCTCTCTAAAGCACCTAGAACTAAATAGTTTCTTGCTGGCCAAGTTATGCAGGAGCCTGCAAGCTCTTGGTGCACGTCTCTGTACTGCAGAAGCTCAGGAATGTCCCTCTGACCGGCTGCAGAGCTGTGGGAGGCAGCTGATGGGCAAAACGAGCTGGGTTCGGTGCAGATTCTGAGCCTGGAAAGGGAAGTGTGGAGGCAGCGCTGCGGCAGCACAGACATACTGGTAATACCCTCTAGTGGAGACAAGAGGTCTGCCAGCAAGAGGAGGGGGTTTGCCAGCAAAATTAAACACCAACTTGAACAGCTTCAGGACAGCTTTATCACATACTGTACAGCTGCTGTAGGATTGTGTAGAAAACAATTTGCTTGCACATTTGTGATGGTCAGAGAATATGATTTATTTTCATGTCTCCTAGCCACTGTTACTAGGCAGGCAGAGTTCTGTAGCATGGACCAATGTTTTGCTGCATCATTCTTAGTACACATAGGGGTAAAGTAAGTAATTTACTCTCAATTTGTAATGGATAGCTACACATAATAAAGGTATTATCACCTTTTTTAATTTTTTTTATTGTGTTTTCCTGATGACTGCAAGCAGCAGACGTGAGCATTTGTTGTGTGGTCTTTCTTGCTGCTGTTATTCCCCCACATCTTTGAAAACTCCATGGGAACACTGGAATTTCTGCTGCTAAATAGATAGGGAAATATGGGGATTCAGWTGAATAAATAAGTAAACTATAGAACACAAAAACATATTTCCCCCTCCWCCCCCCCAGTCATTTGCAAGTGTAAAGTTGCATGGTATTTTATCAAGATTTTTAGCAATGTTACACTGGGGTGATTTGATATTTTTCAGTAATTAATACTCTGGCATATCTACTACTTCTTTTATAACCCACATTAATTTCAGTGGGAACAGAACTAAGATATGTTGCTCTTCTGTGATGCCTTTCTTTTGTTATGAGATAATATCAGTGTCATGGAAAAGGCTCAAGAAAGGGCTAATATACATGAACCAGAAAATCTCTAGTCTTCACCTTGAATAATTTATAAGTTAAGTAAAGGATATTACTTTAAACTGGAATATGTTATCTTGGAGGAAGAAAATATATTGGAAGTCTATAATATTTGACTTCTTGAGAAATTTTACAATTCAGCTTTCACTCACAAAAAACTATATGAGAAATTGTTTCTTTAATAACAGAACAGGCATAATTTGATATTCTTTTATATGATTTTTATCAGTATTGCAAGTAGGGAAACATTTCCACATAAAATATACCAGTGATTATATTATTAAAAAAAWTTAAAAAAGAAAAATAAACTGCTATAGGTATGGCAGAAGCAAAAATAAGAGGAAGAATTCAATGCTGATCCTCTAGTATCCATACTTAACATATCAGTGTTTATCCTGTATTCATGCTTTTCTTTTCATTATCTAGTTAAGTGAGAAAATTTTCCGTGATTTCTAATTTTGTTTGTGTGCAAAAACCAACATTTATTCTGCTTCTATAATTATTTCTTGCAAACAACTGGAAAGGTTATTAAGCATGACCTTGATGTTCACACCCTGAGACACTTCAGCTTTCTACAATTTTTTTCCCCGTGGTGAAGGTACACAGGATTTAGCTGTAATTTTGCTGACTTCTGAGGAGCAGATCCACATTTACACCTTTAAAAGCAACAAACTTRATTATGCCTTTTGGGTTGCCTGCTTCAATTCCTATGGACCCAGATTTTAGAATTGCTTCATAGGCTTTTGATCAGGCTCAGATAGGGTGACATTTAAAGCCAATTCTTAGTGTAAGCTTTCAATCAAGTAAAGTTCTGAAGATCCCAACACTGTCTGATTGCTAGAGCAAGCATGACCATGCATAACTGCACTGGCACACCAGATTCAGCATGTGAAATCTGTGTGACTGCAACATAAAACCAGCAGTCAAGTTCACCTTCTGAACAGTGTGAAACAGGTCTGTTGGTTTAAGGTGCGTGGATTAAGACAGGATGCTGAATGAGATAATGGCACGTTGCTGCAGCCACTCTGGGGTSATGAACTCCATGATGATTTATTTATTTTCTGTGGAAAACATCAAGGGAAAATCACACCTCTAAAGATAAAATGAGATGAAATTACAATTTAGAATTGTGTGAGGCTATTACATTTTATAAGGTGTGAGGGGGATAGACGGTGGGAAAAAGAGATGCAGTGGTAAAACTGCGTAATCTTCCCTCTGTGTATAAGCAACTTAAATTCATCTGCCATGTGAATTTAAGGCACTGAGACACTCCCATTTGTTGGTTGGTTCTGAAAGGAATTATTTCAACTATGACCAGAAAGGCAGCCAGCCTGCAAGGTTTCTGCATGCTAGTTTACATGTTTTCATCACAGATGTCTAGAGAGTTTTTTTGTATTATTTTTAATAAGAACTGCAGAACCAACCCCACAACCCTGAAATCAGAGGGTATTGGCAAACAGGAGTAAAATATTTGCCTATTTCTCATTTACCATTTTGAAAGGGACTCATTTTTCCTCTAGAATTATACAACTTTTCAAGCTCAGATAAAATATGAAGGAATTAATCTGCTGTGACTTTTTCTTTTTAAAGCTGTTAGAAAATCAAATTATGAGTAGAAGATGGAAGTTATTTCTGTTTCTACTGGACCAGCTGTGTGGTTTGCCCTGAACACCCGGACTGAGCAGTCATGGCCATGAGCAGAATCAAAGGTTGCAGAGGTGGGACCACTGCTGTCCTCTGAGCAGGGCATCACCCTCTTATCCCAAGCCCAGTAATCACAAATACTGCAACAAAAATTGTGAAACAAATTGCAATATATGATTCCAGCCAAAACACAAGAATAGCCCCAAATCCCTCCTTCTGTGTTTAAAATCCTGGAGGAGTGGCAACCCATGTTTTGCTTGATGTGAGATGTAGAGAGAAAAATGCAGTAGGTTCTCCTGGTGTTTTTCTTTCTCTGTATAGAAAGGTATGTTTTCTCTAACAAGAACAGTCTAAATATTCCATTAATGCCTATGTGTATTATTAGCAAAACCCCTTTCAGGATAGATTACAGTATTTTGATTCATTACTCATCAGTATGTATAATTATCGTTTAACAATGTTATGAAGGACTGATGAAGGGAAGCAGGTGTTTAAACATGCTGTACCAGGAGTTTGACACAGCATTTAATTCTCTTTATTTGTGCTTTTTAAAGACACTTATTCAAAGAGAGAAAACAGTGAGGCACCATGTAGCCAAGAGTGTTTGTAAGAGAAAGAAAAAAGATGTTTAATCAAATTTTGGAGCAAGTATTTTTTAATTAATAACAGTGAGCTTTTTAACAGCACTATAACATTATATGAAGATAGTGAAAGTAATGAGATGTGTTACAATTTTAGGAAAAAAATTATGTCTCACAACGAGCTTTGGAACCATAAAGTGTTCCTGGGTAATGTGTTCATAAAGTGTTCATGGTAATAGAAACTAAAACTGAAAAGCCTGATGCGATTTTTGAAGTTCACACACTGGAGGGTGCTGATTCCAGGGTTTGGTTCCCAGGACCATGAGGAAGGCCAGAGCAGCCACATGGGTGACATCCACCCTGCCTGGCCCACGCTGGGCTTAGCTTTGTCCATTGCCTCTGAGACATCAGCATCCTTGCTGGAGAACATGGAGGGTGAGGGCTGTTTCTTCAGAACTTTAGGAAGTTATGATATCCAGGGYCAAAGAGTCCTGTGAACTGTCTGCYTGAATGAGAAGACTCGTATTTACCTCCAGGTAATGCCCTCTGGGAAGGAGAGCTTGAAAACCTCCATGCTGAAGAGCTAATCTTTGCCAGTAGCAGTAGTCTCCCTGATCATTGCAGTTTCCTTATCACACTAATCATGCTAATTATTATCTAGCTACCGTGTGTAAATTAATTGAGGCCAATAGAACCTTTTAAAATAATCCTTATTTGGGTTAAAAAGATGTGCCCTGCCTTATGGTGAAAGTCATTTTAACTCATCCTAATGATCCCTGTCAACCATAAAATGTACACATAAAATATAAACAGAGGTTGGTGTTTCATGATTACACCTATTTCTCATTGCCTGATAATTTTGTTTTCCCTGCATGATACTCTAATATTAATGAAAATGGCATCTTTTTAAAGTGACTTACTTAATAGGCAAAGCAGTTTTTCTTTTCCTCTGTTTACTTTGTCTTCTAATTGCTGTTCCATGTCATTAACGAGGAGGGTGATGGGCCAAATAAGCCGCCTTTTTTTCTCTCATTTCTGATTCTTCACCTTGTTCAAACAAGATCTCAGCATGCTTTACAGGTATAGACATCTTCCAGCTTGCTAGTGCTTTGCTTTCATTGGCAAAAATTATTTATAATTTCAAGGGTAGTGATTAGAGTCATCAGAATTGTAACTTTGAGCAAGTGTGGCTGCATGTACTGAATCAGACTCTGGGCAGAGCCAGTTTGAAGAACTTTCTTGTTTGCCTTGCAGCCTCATCTTTCCTACCTTTTAGCAGGCAAATGATCAAGGTGTTGTTCTGCTCAGCAATCAGTTCCTTCAGCTTTCCATAAGTTCAGTGCAAATCTCCAACAGGTGAGGGTGTAAGGCCGCAGTTTTCCTGCAGTAGGGTCTCCACCCTGGTCTGACCCTGCCAGAAGTCAAAAGAAGTAAATCTAACAGTGTAGGCTGTTTTATAAATGTACCTTAGTTTTTAAGGACTTTTCTGTTTTAATCTGTGTGTCAAATGCTTTCATCAGGGGATTTTTTCCCTGCACATGCCGTTGTTTCACTTCTCACCTCTAGTGTACATCAGGCTTAGTCAAGTCTTTCAGCTACCGTAAAGCAGCACCCAKGATTTGCAATAGTCATTGGCTGTGTAAATGCCAGCACCTTTAAAGGCTGTATTTGAGCTGAGGAAGGGGTTTGGGGTTAAATACAGGGGGTCAGTAATGACTTTGTCCAAAGCACATAACCCCTGGCTCTTCAGGTGTCTGCTGGTTTGGCCATTTGTGCTTTTCACTGAACTTCCTTCTGTTTTTCAGTGGCAATTTGTTGCCTCAAAGATCATATTCCTACCAACCTCAGCATTGGCAGCTGATTTGTTATTCCCTCGTGGGAAATAGTGATGGCTCCTTGCTTCTGTTACCCTCGAGGCTCCTGGGGCTCATACCCAAAAGTTGCTCAGCAGAGGGTGGTTTTAGGGAAGCAGCTACTGCAATTTCCAAGTGTCTTAATCAGGTTTCTGCTCTGGATTGTCTGCCAGAGACAATTTGCCTTGTATCAYAGGGTTTAGGCAGCTGATCCTCCTTGTTTAGCCACCTAAATGTGAACTTGCTGCTCTATTCCCTGAGGTCTGTGTCAAAGATGGATCCCTTTTGCTGGACCCCAGCAGGGATGCTGTGGCTCCCAGCTCCCTCGCTGGGGTGCCCTGCTGCCTGCAGTGCCTGTGCCCCCCGTGCTGCCAGCACCTCTTGGCCAAGGGGCTTCTCCTTCACCCCCAGTCCCTTCCAACCTGTTGAGACAGAGTGTCAGCTCAGCTCCTTCCTTCAGGTGAGATCTGGTACCGTAAGCTATCAGGACACAGAGGTCGTTTGACTCACCATGTCAGTGATGTGATACCCAGGAAAGCACAAGCTCTTAGGATGAAATATTAGCATTTTGTCAGAGGGCTCCAACACTTAAAAGTTATCCAGACTGACTTCAGTGTGAGCAGAGAGCTTTGGGCACCCTGCAGACAGTCAGCCCAAAGAGCAGATCGTGCAGCAATGGGCCTGAGGTCATTTTAATGTGGCTTTTGTGTCTTCATAAAAAAAATGTAACTTCTGGTGTTACTTGCATGAGAGTTGATGTTTAACGTTTTGGCCTTTAAGAAATTACAGTTTGACATGAATTTTAACTTTCCTGGCTAATAAAATTATCATGATGGAACAGCCCAAGTAAATAATAGATACAATAACTCTTCTTTGCCTATTGTGTGCTTTTACTATTCATAATTTTTAGGACCACAGATATTAGATACACTTACGTAAGACTTAACGAACAGTAATTATCTCTTGGCTAAAGCAAAAGCCCAAACGAATGCTAAGCTGCATTATCGCTTGGCTTCTGACATGAGCTGATAATCAGATTTTCTTGCTTAAATCCATGGTGCTTGAACAATGCTACCCACTGTCTGTCCTTCCAGATATTACCCTTAATTAGAAAGAACAGGAACACAAATCTGAATTATTTCAAAATCTGGTTTCCATGGTCAGTGGTTGGAAGGGCTTAACTTTATTACAAATAAACCTGGCTTTATTTACTAATGAAATCTGAAATGCTGGGCCTGTAATACTAGATAGTCTAATAGTATGGTGTTTACATGCTGAAAAATCTTGTGTGGGCAAAGTATGTTGTAATAAATCGTTAAGTAATTGAATTATGATTCTTTTATCCAATTAATAAAGCAGAAAAGGAGACCCATAGGAAGCCCTATACCATAGCTTAGGCCAAGTAATGACACATTGTTCTCTACCCTTGTTCTTTGTGTGTAGGACTTCCTTCTAAGATGCATTTGGCAAATGCCTGTTTCTGTCTTTCCAAACACTAGAGACTTTAATTTGTCTTTTTTTCCTAATCCTCTGTATTTACTGGCTCCATGTTTCTGAACTTTTAACACACTAAAAGCTTTTTTATTTTTTTTGTTAATGTATAACAGGGGAAATTATTGTATTTAGCTCTTTTTATTTGTTTGGAGGTCTRGAAGCCCCTTTTCCACCACTAAATACAGTCTTTTAATTTGCAGTGATAAGTTTCATTCTCTGTAGAAAGCCAGAAATATTATCTTATGCTGCCTGATCTCTCTAACTCCACTCTGATGTAATTACAAATATACTTTTATTGTAGCTGTTGTAGTAAAGTGTAACTTTATCAAAATATAACTTTAAGTCTACCAAAAAAGCAGAAGACTGAGTACATAAATGATTTATTTTGTGAATGCTTTTTATGTCACAGCATATATATGTGTAGTTCTTGTTAATGTACCAGAACACACTTGACCTTTTACAAGTAATTGGAGTTTTCTGCAGCGTTTTCAAGTTACCTTATTTTTCTAGTAAAATATTGTTCATCTTTAATAGATATTTTGTGCATAATAAATAGCTATTTAAGGGAAAAGTCAGGAAGAAAACCTCAGTGTTCTTGGCAAGTCAACAATTGAAAAGTACAGGTGCTAGGAGTGGGTATAGACCTAAAGTAAATAGTTAGTTTGTTTTTTTTTTTAATCAAAAGAAGGTACCTTTCATTCTGAGAAATTTATTTCTTTTAAATATTTGCAGTCCACAGCTGATAGCACATAATGCCACTTTTCTTTCTTCCTTTACAAAGGGAATAGCTTTTGGTAACAAGCAGATGCTTGAGTGGGCTGTGTGGCATGAGGTGTACCATCAGCCAAGAAAATCAATATTTACTGTTCTAGTATCTTTGTGGCGTGTGAGTTTGCCTTGTTTAAAAAGTGGATTGTRTATAATATACAAGGCCTTGCTTCTAGTTGACCAGAAGAGGGGTGTTATTGAAAAGGGCATGTTTTTAGCAGTGAGTCACACTTAACCCTCCATGTCCTACAGCTCTGCTCTGCTCATTTATTACACAAACCAAAATCAGCTGAATGGTTAGATCTGAGAGCTGCTTGCAGTCATTCTCATCCCTAAAGTATTTGTTTGGACATCATCAGGATGATTAATAACAACAGTAAAGCAGTAATTTGTTCAGCAGCAGTGTCCCCTGCCCCCAGCAGAGACCCTCAGACCATTCCTCCTCGTGGTTTGCAAGAGTGGAGCTCTCTTGGCAGTGATTGCAGCAAGGGCTGGTGGGGGAGGCATCAAATCTGCATTTCACTGTGAGGAGAAATACAGTTCTATGCACTACTTGGAGAAATAAACTGTGCACTACTTGTGGAAATATTCATATTGAATAAGACAGCTAAGAAATCTCAGGAGCAGTTTCTCAGTAATAATGGTTTCCTTTCTGAGATTGCATTTTGCTGGAAAGTTTCGGATCTTTGTTTTGCATTGATTTCCCCCTCCCTCACCTCCATTATAGAAAAAAAGTATCATCCATTGCAAAAAATTCTCATGCTACCTTTTCTTGCACTGAGCCTTTCATCTGTAATTTTTTAATCCACAGCGGTGGAGCATGAATGAGAAAAAGAGAGGCTGAAAACGGGTGTAGGGAAGCCATTGTGGGCCAGTTTGGTGAAATGGGAAGGCACTCATGGAATGGAAATTATTTGATTGCTCATTTCACTGTTCAACTTTGCTCTTCCCTCTCTTCTTCCATGGTTTCTTAGGCAATTTACAATGCTGCACTTCAAATGATTATGAGTTTCAGTGATGCAGAAGCATAAACCTCTACTCTGTAAAACTCTTGATCCTGTGCAAGGCTCTTAACTGTTTCAGACACTATGAGTGCTGCTTTAATGGAGAACTGGAGTGGTGAAGAGTTTAAGGATTCCAAAGTTCCCTTGCTGCTATTCAGTGCACTTGCTTTTGTCATCTTTGCCAGGTTTGAGAATCCAGAGGGGAAGAGGGACTCTGCATGCAAATAAATGATGGAAATGTTTTTGAACATGTTATGCACTGACAGCCTGCAGAGAAGGGTGCTAAAGGTGCATGTTCAGTCTCCTGGAAAGCTGCAGGAAATGCCAGTCCTGCTCTTGGCTCAAAGACCAAGGCTTGGCTTTGGAGGCTGGGGGAGGTATGTCTCCCACTGAGCTACTTCGTCCCACTAGCTCCCCATGAGCCTTATCTCCTGTTAATGCCAAAATCTCCTCCCTTGCATTTTCCTGGTCTCTGGCTTATCCAAGACATTGGGCTTAAATGCCCAGGGTGTAAACTCTAGGGCAGGCATACATAATGTAGGAAAAAAAAAGATTTCAGTCATTGAGGTCTCTCTTGACATCCAGAGAAACATGGAGGGATGCAGAGGGGAGCTGGAATGTCTGGCATGCTCAGGGGACTGGTCAAGGTCATGGATGCTCACTTATGTCCTAAAGCTATGGGGAAGGACTCAAGTGAGAGCTGCTGCAAACACAAGAGGGCTGATATGCCAAGTGAAATGCACAGGTTACTGTGCATTTGATAAACATTACCTCTGCATAAACCAGAACAGATTCTCCACTAGTCAACATGCTCTGAGGTTTAATTGGTCCCTGTGAAGCTTTTGGAAATCTGTGGGCCTTATCTTGCCCAGCTTCTGTTGCTTAGACCTAAAAAGGTCATCTTAAAATCAGAAATTGAAGTTATTTGTTTGAAAATGAATGTGAGATAAGAAGTGAAGATGACTGGAAAACCCTGTCTAATTTTCAAACTGTATCAAAACTTTATATATCTTCTTTCTCTTTATAAACTCTTCTAATGCCTGGAATTTTAAAAAGAGAGAATTTGCTGGAAAATACTTCTTACACTTCCACTTCAGTTCTGTTTGTCCAGGGTAGAAGTACAGTGTCTCATGCAACATGCAGAGAGATGTGTGTAATCTCACTGGTGTTTTACTTTATGGAGCACTCAGAAGTCTTCCCTGCCTGGCCCTGGATTTGTGGCTCTGCTGAGGCTGTTCTGTTGTCTTGGGCTCAGCACCAAGTTCCAGGGCAATCTAGAGAGTCAAACCTGGAAGAGCTTCCCCTCCTCAGAAATATATGTGTGGGCACATAAGCGTGTTGTATACAAAACCCTTCAGGGATAAGTGTCCAATAAGACTCAAAGTGAAGAGGAATTATTTAATATAACTATACTTGTATGATAAAATTATTCTTGCATTGCGTGTGGCAGCATCAGCTTGTGACATAGACATACAGTGGAATCAGATCACATGCTATCTTTAGGGTAACTTTAAAATTTTCAACAACTGCAAATGGCTAAATAATCTATGGCAATTAATTTCTATTTCTTGATTGTTATTAGCTGTATAAAGGTACCATGTGTTGTTTATTTCATTGTTTTCTTGCAGCCCTTGTCTTTTTAAAAATTATAATTATAATTTGTATGAAGACACCTGTGATGGTGTTTGCAGGGGTCCCAGGATGAGGGAAGAGATGAGAATGTTGACTCCATGTTTCAGAAGGCTTGATTTATTATTTTATTATATATATTATATTAAAACTATACTAAAAGAATAGAAGAAAGGATTTCATCAGAAGTCTAGCTAGAAATAGAAAAAGAATGATAACAAAGGCTTGTGACTGACTGAGACAGTCCAGACAGCTGGGCTGTGATTGGCCATTAATTAGAAACAACCACATGGGACCAATCCCAGATCCACCTGTTGCATTCCACAGCAGCAGATAATCATTGTTTACAGTTTGTTCCTGAGGCCTCTCAAGCTTTTCAGGGGARAAAATCCTAAGGAAAGGATTTTTCAGAAAATATCATGGCTACAGATATCAGTAGTTTTTTTCATGCTAACAAGAGCTATTTCAATTACCTGGCTTAATCTTCCTCTTACTCTAGAGCAGATCACCTGGTGGATGGCAGTAGCATTGAAACAGAGTAGTTCAATCTCCATTCCAAGGGCTCTCAGGAGTGAAGATGCTGCTGTATTTCTCCCAAACCAACTCTTCCAACAGCTACATCATCAGCAGCACTTTTTGCTTTTCTGTCCACCTTCCCACTTTTGGATAACACTGTGTATTTATTGATCTCTCAAAGATAGTCACCTTCTAGATAATTTTTGCAACTAAAAATGTTGGCCTTTTTCTCTTGCCATGATGCAGTCCATAGACGAAGAAATCTTCCATTGTGGTTTCTCTTTTCCATCTTTCTCTATGACTCTTACACAAAATTCCATTTTTTTCCAAGATGGGCTGGAAGTGCAGCAGAAACTTGTCATACTGATTTCCAGGAATACCATATTCTGTATCTTGGAAAGAGCCATGATGACACCTCGTCACGCAGAACCTACTTAGGAATATTGCCTGGAGTTGTCAGGGCTCAGCAGGAGGGACTGTGAACCTTTTAGCTTACCCTGAAAAGCAGAAGGTCCAGTTTGTTTCTTCCCAGTAGTCTAGGGTCAAGTGTTTGCTTTGGAGGGAGCAAGAGGTTTTCTGTACGGTCTCCAGCTTCAAAGAAGAATTGCTGTGAGGCCAAATGCCGAGTGCTTTAGAAATTTCTCCTGGTAGACTAAGGGCTACCTTTTATCTCAAATTACTGCCAAGAGAGGGCAGAGATTCATAAAGTAAGCTGTGATAAGATTAAATTGAGGGACTGAGTCAAATCCTTATCAGTAAGGTGCTTGGACATATGCTGAGAACAGGAGAGGACTTTCTTGATTTAGCAAGTCTGCTGTTTTCATAAAATAAATTTGGATTTTTATGTCTTCTAGACTGACAGCTGTGAGAATCTTCTGAAGTGCATTTGAAAGTGACAGAGCAAGTGTGATCTATGCATACAATTTCCAGTAATATATAGGGCAAAATAAAAATGCACTTTTTATGGTAGGTTGCAAGATTGTTTAGCATTAATTCACAGTGTGTTAAAGTGTACTCAGACTGTTTCTATGTATAGATTGCAAGTCGAATGTCTGACTTAAGGAGAAAACTGAGAGATATGAAAAACAATTGATGCATTGTCACCAACAAGAATATTGGGAAGACAGACAAGCTGGAACATTCTGAGTGGATTTCAACTTCATATATAAACCAACTTATGTGTGTGTGTAAATAGGCTGTAATACCTAGGAAAAGAGGGAAAAGGTTTTGTTGATATATTGGTTATTGGACATTGCTGCTGCAATTTGTAATCTTTATTCATTATTATAAGATATGGATATTCTGCTATTTATATTTTGTGTTATCAGTGGTGGAAAGCAACAAGGACACATTACCAAATTTTAACTTTTCAGGTTTATTTGTTTTTTTGTATTTACTGTCAGCCTTGGACAGAGTCTTGTCTTTTTAATAGTTTCAGTTGAAGACATTCCTGCTGCTTCTGAGAAGTGTCAGGGAAAACTTTACTTGGTTTTAGGGGGAAAAATGAGAGTATTTCTTTGAGAAACACAGGAGTTCCTTGGGGGCAGGCACTAGATTCAAGCAGGATTTATGCTTCTATCCAGGTTTTGCCTTTTGCCAGAGACCTGAACTTTACAAAGAACATAATTATTTATATGTTTTTATTTAGAGCTGCACTAACAGAACTGCTCTTCTTCATGTAGTCTGGTCAAGTTAGCCTTTGTATTTGATAGCATCTGGAGATTTTTCCCTTGTTCTGAGCAAAAGAAGGATGACAGTGGGACAATTTCCCAAGAAAAAGTTCACCTTGATTAAACCCAGCAAGATTAGGGAGTTGTAGGGAGAAGCTAGATCCAAGAGGTAGGAGAGAAGCCATTCAGAAGTGAAAGAAGAGTGTACAAGGAAGTCTGAAGGAAGTCTGAGCGTACAAGGAGACTGCCAGTGGTTATAGAGCACGGCAATGCGGAATTTAGAAAATGAAATAAGGAAAATGAAATGAAAATGAAATAATGAAAAAAATAGAAAATGGGCTGCTACAATACTGGAGGAGTTTATGAACTCTTTTATGCTTTTCCCTAGGTGCTTAGTAAATAAGTGATCCTCTAAATGTAATTGGGATGGCTCACTGGAAGTCAGATGCTGAATTTTTTCTCAGGCTGAAGGGCTGTCCCTTACACCTGATTTAGTTACAAGCAAATTTGCTGTTGCAGGTCACTCTCGGTTCAAACAAGTGGAAATTCAGGCTCTCTACAGGAAAGCATTTGAGTACAAAAAAAACTTAAATGCAAAGCAGTCTGGCTTTAAACCTAAGCATAGACTTAAGTATTTTGTCAGGTCCTATGTATGATGCCTGAATCATTTGCTTTACCAAAAAGAAGTCAGCTGAATTGTATTGTGTTTTATTTTCCTCTCCTCCAACATAAATTTTTCATGTAGCCAGTGTTTCTAATTATTGTCTGGTTACTTTACACAGGTATGTCCTGATTTATAGAAAGCTCTCTTAGCAGCACCACTGTCTTTCAGGATTTGCAGAAACAGCCTCCTATTATTTGGTACTGGTTTGGTTTCTGAAGGGCAGGCTGTAGACACAAACAAGAGACATAGCCCTCAGAAACATTCATGCAGCATCCTTCAGGAAGGGAGGGGAGGTTATCCAAGTCTCCATGCTGCTGTACTCATATAAATGCTCCCTCTTTTGTTGCTGCTGGACTCCAAAGAATAAAACCAAAACACAAAGCGAAGGCAGCACCACTGAGCAAATGCCACAGTGTTCCCTTAATCCATGTGGATCAAAAAACATGAACGTTTTGATTCTGTAAAGAATCTTCCTCAGCAKGCTGGATTAATCACATGGATTAATAAAACACTGTTGCACTCACTCAGTGGTGCCTCTTCTGCTTTGTGTTTTCTTTTATTATTCTTAGGAGCCCTGCAGGAACAAAAGACGGCGTGTTTATAAGAGTACCATAGGCACTGGGAATTCTATAAACCTCTCTCTCTATAAGGTATGCTCCTTGAATTTTTCCCCATGGATCATACACTGCAGATTTGTCTGCATACTAAACCCTGTGCTGCTGTCCCTATCTGCCTGAAATACACTCAGTTTCAACCCAGTGTTTTTTCTTTCATTGTGCTTCTCTTTAGTTCTGCAGAGTGTGGCAGGGAGCACATGTGGAATGCTCTCATCTAGCTGCTTTTGTGGASCAAATACTTTTGTGTATCATTTCAGTCACTGGCTGGAGGGTAGAGCTGCTGGGCAGGGGCAGCTTCAGAGAAACACACAATTCTAGCAGCTTTCATGCACAGAAGTGACTGGGGAAGTACAGACTCACACTTTTCATTAATAAATATATACTCTCACATGAAAATGCATGCTAATGCTAGCCTTTGGGATGCTGGGTGATAAACAGCCAGCATCCAGCACCTGACTATTAAACTTTCTCTCTGTACACTAGTTCCAGTTCTCTGTATTTTTTAATGGCCTCTGTTTTCCAAAAAAGCATTCTTTTCTGCCTCATAGATGAAGGCTGACCCCTTCCTCTGCTGTAGGCCCCCACTCCTTTTCATCAGTGCAGAACGTAGGATGAGTAGTAATCAATCTTGTGGTATAGATAGGTTAAAGGTCTGAAATTTCAGAGTTTAGCAGAGCTAAAATTAAAGTGTTAACCCTTAAAATGGGGATGTACTGTGGTCCCTAGATGGCCCTAATAGAGTTCTTTTCAAAGGTGAAAAATAACTTATTTTTTGTGAGTAGAATATTCTTGAAGGTTTTTCATGTGCTTATCAGTCATTGGGTTGGATATACAGTAATGAAAAAAAAAAAAGAGAGTCCTAATTAAAAATACCTTGAAGGCTTTTGAAAATATTCTGCTCATGACTTGCATATCCATGTTTTATCTACATATATGCTTGTGCTTATTGTTATCCACTGTAATTAGAGATTCTGGCCTTTGTCTGTTAGTTCAATCTCACAGCCATTCTGCCTTTCAGGACACCTGGGTTACATTGAACCTCACAAATTACAGTGTCATGGTCTCTTACAGAAACTTAACATGCATAGGAACTGATATCCTCTACCCTAGGCCTTCTGGAAGGTCTGTTCTAAAGGATGTAGGCGCCATAGCAAATCAGCCCAGCAGAGTACTTTTCTCAAACAGGGAGTTTCTGTATCCTCTTGGAGATGGGCACTTTTTCACAGGGCCAGGGAAACTTTTCTTCTTTTTTTCTTTCTTTTCTTCTTTCTTTTCTTCTTTCTTTT
>JACDOX010000030.1:5131701-5186071 GCA_014549065.1 Cardinalis cardinalis
TCTTTCTTTCTTTATTTCTTTGTCTGTCTGTCTTTCATTCTGTCTGTCTGTCTTTCTTTCTGTCTGTCTTTCCTGATTGTTTCTCAGGCTTCCTAAATCCTTCCTAAACCCACCCACCACCTACAGAAGGCTCCAGCCCCACTGGTTCCAGTCCTACAGCCCCACTGAAGGACACAGGACACAGACCTTCAGACTCCTTTTCTCTCTGTGCCACTGTTCACTTCTGCTAAAACCAGCTCTCCTTCCCTCTGCCAGAGATGAGAACTTGATTGACTGGAGCCTTAAACCAGCAGTGGCCTGACTTTTTCTTTTCAAATGCTGCTCTGAAAATGACTCTCTTTCAGGCTGATAAGGCCAATTTCAAGCAGCAGGACATCCTGCAGTGAGCTCCTCCTTCACTTTCATAGTATATCTGATTTGCCCAGGATTCCCTTCTTTGTAGCCTGCTTTATTCTTTGAGTTTTAGAAATTCTCCTACAAATCATGTTGTACAATTGATTCATACTACATAATCACTTTTCCACCATGGATTGCAGAAATTGTGGCCCTTTATTCTGCAATTTTAATTGTGCTGAGCACCTTCTTCTGCTATCATGTTTTGTAGCCAAAAAATGTTGAAATAATATTTGAGACTATTATATATTGGTGATGTGTGATTCCAGGGTTTTGTAGCATAGAAATTCTAAAAGCAGAAAGGGAATGACCTTCCCTTTGCTCAATAAAGAGAATTTAAAGATTGCTCAATAAAGAGAATTTAAAGAGATAGGGCATAAGATCTTCCACTTTGTGGTAAATGCCATTTGTTAATGATGAATATAGAAACACAGTCCCCTACAGACTGGTGTCACATAACTATCCACTGTGAAGTCTTTTACATCTTCCCCTTCATCTCTTAAGTGCTGACCAAAGTCCTGTGGTGAAAGGAGAAGCAATGTGCCTCGTAGAATGTTAAGGCTGCTGACATATGTGAAGTGTTGCAGGGGAATCACATATGATATCTAAATATAGATTGCTACTACTGCAAACATGAGCAAAAACTGTACATTGGCATTGCTCAAAGTGGGACCCATCACTGCTGGGTACTGCAGTAGTGTTTCTTTGTTCAAAGGCATCTCTCTTCCACAAAATAAAAAAAAAACCAAACAATTCTCTCCCCCAAGTGTTTGTGTCATAAGCAAAATGTGTTTATTCCTTTCTGCTGCAAGATGGGAAGTGTTGAGCTTTTGAGAGCAGCTGATGTTGGCAGCACTCCCCATAGCAACCAGAGAATTATAGCCTAGGTTATTCTAGAAGGGATTTGGTGCCAAGCTGACTGCTCAGGTGTTCAACCTGATCAACAGCTACACTTTGCAGTGGTGGTGATGATAAGTGTGGGATGCAAACACTGTGCAAAGACTGCACTCCTCAGGCCTGGTCACTGGAGTGTTTTGTTCACTTGGGCTGGAGACTAAAGGAGAGATGTAGTGCCCATTTTAGAGCAGAAAAGATGATAAGACTCTTGGCAAATCAGGGAAGAGTCTTTAAAAACATGAAAGGTTGTTGGAAAGAAGAACTTCCTGTCCATGGTACTTTTAAACTACAGGCTCAGACTTTAGTTTGGATTTTTTTTTTTTTAATGGCAAGGATATATACTTTGAGTGCTCATAATTTCTCAGAATAACTTTGGTAAAAATCAAGGCTAGGACACATAATGCTGATCCTGCCTTGGAACAGGGGATGGAATAGATGAAGTCTGACCTTCTGTGGTCTTGTACAGATCCATGAAGTGTTTCTCTTGTTGCTGTCACCACATTTCCCACCAGGAATGGAGTAGGCATTCTGCCTCTCAACAGGCAAAGCCTCATAAACCTAAGGCTTCATGTCTTGTTGAAATAGGTCTTCTTTAAAGACATGAGGTCTAAATAAAGTTATTTTCTTAGCTGTCCACCTCARGTTAGGTTCTAAATCTGTATTTCATCATCTGACAAAGACATTTTTCACACCTGTTGAGTGTTTACTAGTTTACAAGAGACATAAAGGTTTTATTCTAACATGCATCAAATACATTTCTGAGTGAGCTGGGCAGTGATGATACAATTTTTTTTATTTTTTTCAATACCAATTTGATGCATCACTGTAGTTGAAAGGGCCAAAAACAAAATCATTTTTCCCCAGTCCATTCATGCAGTGTTTTTCTTTGTTCTTGTTGCCTGAAATTAAAAGGTAATGTACTTAAGCACAGAAGAAACAATGTAAGTCAACTTTAGGTCAGTCTCATCCCCTAAAACTGAAAAGGCAGTCAGTTGAAGCTGGCTTCACAGGTTCCCAAATTATTTCCTCACTCCCAGATGCATTTCCTTCTTAATTTTAGATCTGGGGGTTTTTTTGTGTGCTACAAGGCATTTGTCTGCTGGTCCAGGACAGTAAGTATGTGGTTATTTGTGCATTTTTAGTGCCTGTATGATGAACAATCTGTGGATTTTCTGCAAAATTACTGCAATCAAAGTTTGCTCTGGTTACTTGTAAATGAAAGGATCACATAATGTGTGCTTTTTACTCTGGCTGTGGAGGATTTGTGCAGTGTTTTGAGACAGAGAAGTAGGTGCCCCAGAGCCTAGGGCATTTGGTGGGCCAGCAGAGGGAGAGCCCTCCAGTACCCTGCATATGGGTTTGTGTCTATTCCTTGAGGAGGCCCATAAGAAAACAGGATGATGGAAATCAGGAGTTGCTCTGTCTTGTTCCATTAATTTCTCTAGGTGTGTTATTTTCCCTTCCTGGATTTTAGCTATCTGGAAGTCAGGCAACTCCTCTGAATTAATCTACTTGTCCAAACTCTTTTTATATACAGGAGAGAATGACAAGCACCTTCTCAGGTGATCCCAGCTCTCTGCTTCTTAGATGTTACCTTAGAAGCAGGAGTACAGGGCTCTGCCCAGTCACCCTCATGTCTGTCTTGTCCTTCATCTTCATGTGGGTTCAGAAATTACAGAGAAGTAGCAATGATTTATTGCAAGGTCAAACAAGATTTGGGTTTCTGGTTGGACTAAAGCTAATGCAGACTGGGATATGGAAAAAAGATAAGATAGAGGGGAGTGAAAAACCTCAGTCCAAGTCACAGACAAGAGGAGTGTTCCTTTAATAAAGAAGAAGCCCCTCAGCCTCTGTAACACATGGCAAAACTGTACAATTGACCACACTGCAAATGGCCCTTCTTGCTGGAGCAGTGATTGTTCTCAGTGCAACAAGCAACCCTAGAAAAGCTGATTGCTACAGCCAGGAGAGGAAGAGAAGAATGTGATTTTGCCAGGAGTTCGTATTGTGACAATGTGTGTTACAGGAGTAGGGAACCAACCCAAACTCCTGAGGAGCTGTAGGAAGTTCAAATTGAGAGTAGATAGAACTGGCTGATAACACCAGGTCTGGTTGCTGAGAATTCAGATTTTCTGTGTGCAGTTAGCTTCTTGTGATGTACTTTCCCAGGTTTTTATAATTTTGAGAGTCAGCTCACCATTGTGTAGTATGAGGAGTATGATGAAAATCTAATGCAATGTGTCTTTCTTCCCTTGCAAGTCATAACAATAGTACTTATTAAATTGGGATATTACACAAACACATCAGTTAGATATCTTGCAGAAATCTTGATAATAACATCAAGATGTTATTTTATATTAAGAGCATGAAATCCTGTCAATATGATGAAACTAATAATAAACTGATGCAATTTTTCAAGAGTTGTTCAGAGCAGATGTGCAAGCATCCTGTATCCAGCTCCAGTGATTCATGTGGTCCTGAGCCATACAACCATGTGTTGATGGTGACAACAAGTAATGACTAGGAGGAGCTTTTTCAGGCCCTGATTAAAGAATTTTTAAGTGCTTTTAAGGACGCGTTGAGTTGTATTCTTTTCCAGGAGGGTGTTTGAATAGGATTTAATCCTATGCTCAAGCACTTTTTCTGAAAGTGGTTGTCTTCTGGAATCAACTTTCCTTTCCATTTGTGGTTTAGTGACAGCCCCCACCTGGGTTTGAAATGAGGTCATTTGGCCTGAAAGGTGGGGGTAAAGGTATCTAAGTAGCTTTCATGGAGACTTACTCTGTTGCCTATAGCTACTTTCATCTTAAATAAGGAAGTGTGGCATGTTTGTATTCACAAATCCCGTTGTGCAATGTTCTGTCTCAATTGGGGCTGTCTGTGTCTCCATATTAATTCTCAGGGCAGCTGCAATTTCCTCCATTTCATGCAAATTAGCTTCAGCCTTAAAGCTCCTGGCAGGTCGCCAGCATAACCCTCTTTGGCAAAATTTGGATTCATCAGTGGAAGGGTATTAGCCTTTTTGCTTTAAAGGCCTTTGTTTAGGCAAGTATTTCACTACTTTAAAGGCAAATACTTAAGAAAATCTCTATCTTTTAGCCAGATGCATTCTTTACCCAGTAGAACAGTCTTAAAGATAGCTGGATAAACCACAAATAACTAAAATAATGGTATACATTCTTACTGCTTATCTTAAACATTGCTATAAATGCCACTGCACCAGTGCCATTAAAATGCGTGTCAGGAATTTTCCTTGACTGCCTCTATGCAGCCTTTTAAGATCATTTAACTACATAATGACTTTTAAAGATATTCTTTTTGAAATGGAAGGGATTTTTTTCAAAGCCCAGCTGAAAAACGTATTCCACAGATTTTCAATGCAATATCTTAATTCCATCTCTCTGTTTTGAAAACTTAAACTTTTTAGTTTGAACAATGATTTTGTGTTTTTGTGTGTCCTGCAATTATTCTGAGAATGTTTTTACCTTTTGCACTATTATGAATACTCTCACAGTTTTTTGTGTTRTTCTGAATATATGCTATTCTTGTTAAAAGTCAGATTTAATTTTTTTTTCTGTAAAGATAATAAGGGTATTTAATTCTTCCTCCTTCTATTCTTCTCACAAGAACCACATTTCATAGATTTCCCAGGAACCCATTATTAAATTTCKAGTTCTACCTGAACAGTGACAATAAAACAGCATGAAAGGTTCTTGGTTTGTGGTGTGACACTGGCTTTGAATTTAATTAAGTAACAAATAATATTTAKCTTTTCCAGGTATCACTGCCATGTAGTTTCTTGGCTGTTGAGATTCAAGACATGTTTGTCCTGTATCATCAATAGAAGTAGAAATCCTGCAGGAGAAAAACAGGTCTGTGGTTCCACTTGTGCAAAGGTGTTATTTTTACCTGGTACTCTCATGTCCACAAACCATCTAAGGCACAGTGCAGTTCCACAGATATTACCAAAACTATCATCTCCAGACTCTGTTGTTTACTGGAACGAGTGAGTTTTCTTTTTCTTATTACTGTTGACATGCAAGATTATATGACCCCACGCTGTTTGTAATCACTGAAGTGTTTTCCATGGCTATTATTTAGGAAAAAAATCACCATATTTGCACTCTAGTAACTGGAGGAACRTTGCAACTGTCTCCTTGTTCCTGCAGATGTTGAACAAACCCCCATAAAGCTCCCGATTTTTAGGCCGTCTRTTGTTTTATGCACTTTAATCATATCTGTTGTTATCTCCTCTCAAAGACAAACTGTGACAATTATTTCAAATTTTTTTTTTTTTTTATTCTGTGGCCTTCTCTGAGTTTCTTTAGTTTCTTACTGTGTCTGGTCAGCCATGGAGAGCTCTCTCTGCACACAGGAGTGAAGGCATCTGGTCTGCCTTGAGATTTTCCTGGGTGATAGAGGAATTATATAGATATTCATTCTTTGGGGATAGATTGAAATTTTGRGACTAATACAGGAAAGCATGGCTTTTTGTTCAGCAAAATATTGTTAACTTTTGTAGCTGCTGTAGCTTGTCTCCTGGCTGGATGCTTTAGGTGGTTGGATTTTTAGAAACATTTCAGTGATGGTGGGCAGGGAGTATTTTTACTTAGTAGTGCTCAAAATTAGTTGTTTATCTCTTCATAAAGGGAAGAGATAAACATACCAACTTTTTAGGGACACTGAAATACCCACTGTGATCAGTCACAGACAACAAATATTACATCCACAAGGTGATGAATGTCTCTCTTTGAACAATTTAAAAGAGGCTGAAGGCTTTTGTTGTGTTATTTGAGATCTTGTAACACTAAGAAGCATACTGTTGCCTGCACAAGAGAAGAATTTGATTGGAAGTACTTTCTCAACCAAAATCAAAGCTGGCAGATCATAAACTCTTTGAAGGTTCACCTTCTTTAAATCATAATGAATTTTAAAATGGATATTTGCTTACCAGGCAAATGATTTTACAGGGAATTAGGTATTGGCTTGGGTACAAATGGTATAACTTTGATTACAAAGCATCAGAATTTGATTTTAATAAAATCCACAAATTCTCAGACCTGAAACACAATTGTTGATGTGGTTTCTCAATGTATTTTGTGTATGTAAAAATCTTACTGATGTAAATCCTATTAATGTAAAGAATTGAATAATTCCCTAAGGCTTTGGCCAAACATTGTTATTATGCATGTCTATTGGTRCAACTAACCTTTATTTTGAATGCTGTACAAATAGTCCTCTAGCTAATTACTGATTGGAGTGAAGTTCCAAGGTATTTTGTGGGTTTTTTTAAGTTTAGGGGTTTTTTAAGTTACCTTTTTTTTTTTAACACAGCATTTCTACAATAAGGCATAGGGAAGGATGTGGTAGAAGCAGTCTGAAGGCAGCAGCACAGATAAGCACAGAAAACAGGAATGTCTTAAACAAGCTTTGCCTGCGAGTTTGAGAGTCATGAAATTGTGTCCTGGAGTTTGACCTAACTTAATCTCGGTCTGGGCCTCGCTGCTGGACCGGAGCTCCATACCAGAATCCTGGCACTCCAGCTCTTGTTGTGTAGACATAATTCTGCTCTGGGTTCTTTGTATGTCATTGCTACTCATTAATCAAAATTAAAATACTGTTTTCCTGAATGTCCAAACCACTCAGATCCACTGAAAGAAGGTAGTCATGTCTAAAAAAGGTGTTTTCCATAGAGAGGTGCTACCAAGGAGCTTATGGCATTAGCTAGATTTAAGTTTATAATTCTGTGGTCCTCTTCTCCTGTAAATTTTAAACTCCTGCATGTAGCAATTTTACTTTTCAGTAGGCAATACCAGTATTTTAACTAAACTAGGGGGTACTCTTGCCTGTGCTGACTGCCATCAGCAAGGTTTAGTGGAACATTCGGCCGCCAGATGGTAATTTCTTGTTTTGATACACTCACACAAATTAAATGGATCACTCGATGCTTGAGACTGCACCAAATGAAGTTAAATCTACAACCACCTTCTGTTAATAAGAAAAACTCAAACCCATCAGCACTGCCKGTGCATGTTAGCTATGTGCAAAATTTGGGATAGTCTGGGGAAAAAATGCCAGACTAATGGACAGGCTTAACACAGGATAAAATAACAAGTGCAGATACAGATTTCAAGACCTGCCTGCWAATCAGATCTGGAAAGTCAGGGCACACGTATGTACAGCTGCCTTTGGTGATCCAGTTGACGACTTCTTGCTTCTGAGTTATTTGTATAGCCAAAAAGCTGTTTTGGGGAGAGAGTTGGGCACCACAGGTACAGTGGTTTAGCTGGGCTATGTGATGCAGAAACATGAATGACTTGCCCAAAATTTTACCAGTGACAACAGCAAGATCTGATCAGGGATCATGCTCTACACCTGACTCTGTGCCTTTCACCATTGAATCTACATGAAGGAAACTGAGGTGTCTTGGCAATCTGTACTGTTCCCTGTCTTCTGAAGAATGSCTTTCATCTAAGGGKYTATAATTGTGATGCATGTTAAAATSTCTCTACACACAAAATGTATGTGCCAGACTTGTAGTGCTTTCCAAGACAAGCAGTTGTTTTCCAACAAGTCTCTTTGTAAATAGTTGCTTTTGTTTTAATATGTCTCTGGGCTGCATTTGGAACTCTCCTAATAGCAGGCAAAAATCAGAACCATCAGCTTTCCTGAATGTGATCATTAGTTTATGATGCCTGCACCATATGGGGATATTTCATCCTACACAAGAATGTAGGGAAGATCTCTTTTTAATTAGAGGGCTAGGGAAAAAAAATCACTTCATGGAGCAAAGTGTACTTAGAGGTTTTAGCTGAGCTTTTAAGTCCATTTGATGGAACCATCAGACATATTTACCAGCCTTGGTCCTTGGAGGTGAGTGTTTGCTCAGAGGTCTGGGACTGACTCCTCAAGGGGCTTGCACACTGCAGGTACTCAGTATAAATTCATATGCATCAAGCCCTCAGACAAAAAGATGTGTGGAGGAACCTGTGTCCCGGGTATTTACACAATGCACCTCAATTGCCTGAGAACAGAGGAGGTCTGTTTGAGAGCTTTGCATTTCCAATCCTTTACGTGGCTGGAATTGATCATTTTAAGAAAGGGAGCGGCAAGATGAGAGGAGTGGGATGGTTTACTGCAAAGTTCCTTTAGTGTTTGAGAAATGGAGAAATTTGGATGAATTGAGCTTTTCAGCCAGGACTTGCTGCCATCCATCTCTCAGTTCCTTAAGAGTAACTAGGATTTGTGCAGTGAGTGCAGCTTGCTGCCAGAAAATCTCAACTTTTGTTAATGTATAGGCATTCATCATCTGCTGTTCATTAACACACATATTGCTAATGCCTGGCAATGGAGCGAACATTTTTCTAGAGTGGGGTCGAAAAACTAATTATTCACCATATGGTGGCCGGCTCAGCAACAATTGCTGAAGCCATGGAAGCAAAAGGAAGTTGGCTGGTTGATTTCTTTGGACAGTTTGCACAGTGATGACTCTCTTGACACATGCCATTCATGTGGCCGCTGCATAACAGATGGGCTGAGGCTGGGAACTGTGGAAAAATCATGGCAGAGATCTGGTGGCAGCCTCTGTCTTTTTATCCTTCAGAATGACTTTGGGTCACATGGGCTGTGAAAATAACAAGTAGGGGATTGTGCTCTAAGGATTTCCCTGCTTCTTTCATAAAGCCAGAGCGTAATTTTGACTGCCTTTTCGTATTTTGTTTATTAAAGGGATCAGGGTTTTAGATGAAAGAGATTACTTGGTTTGTGGTAGGGGGCTGTTCTGTGCCCATGACACTCAGCTCATTGTTAGCAGGAAAAATGCTGGCAGTTTGATAAGGGATAAGAAAACGGAGGGGTTTTAAATTAAAATTTAAATTACTCCTTATTTGTTCTTTTCTCATTTGTAAATCTCACATAGGCAAGTTTAGATAAGAGCTGTTTTAGATTCTGAATACTCAAACCTGAAATGAGTTAGTGTTTTTTTTTCCAGATGAGCTTAGTATGGGAGGGTAAGATTAATTTGAGCATGCTGCCTTTACAACTTGCGTGCTTTCTGGATTTCATATCATCCAGACAGTGCCTGAATGGGGGAAGGCACTGAAAGTTTTCCTGCAGAGATTTTTTAGTTTTAGTGTCATTCAAAATTTAATTGGGTGGGTTTGAACTATCTGCAAATTAAATTTTAATTGATTACAGCAAATTGTGTCAGTTGAGAATTTTCTCATGTCTTCTTTCATGGAAGTTAGGAAGAAGACTTGACAAGCAGTGAAGGTACTGCCAGCTCCCTTCTGAAGCTGCATAGCCTTCCCAGAGGGATGCTGGAAATACTGCTTGCAGAACACGGAGGAAGGGAAAGGAAAAGTGAGGTGAAAGACTGTTCATGAAACTGCCCAGCATGAGGGAGAGCTTGCAGGTGAGCCATTCACAGTCATTTGGGATTTGTCAGGAACAGCACACAAAGTTTCCCAGATGAAATGTGATRTGCGAGGTCTTGATTCAGAATTATTGTCATGTAATCATTCATCACTATCATATTTTGCAAAAACATACACAGGACCTCCTCTCCCCCTGCTGCCCCATCCTCTTCCCCCTCTCTCCAGAAATAAAAGCAGAAGGAAATAAGATGTCTTACAAAGCCAACTTCAAGCAATATTGTACAATTCACTGGATTTGCAATTTCTCTTTATAAGCAAAAGATGCACGTGTCTTGTTGCAGCATTACACTCTTGTCTGCTCAAAGCAGCACCATCTTTTCTGTGTCTGTGTGCCACAGAGATGACATGATGACACAGAAACACAGAATATTCTGAGTTGGGAGGGACTCACAAGGATCATCAAGTCCAACTCTGCAGTGAGCAGCCCATATGGCAAACTCATGACCTCAGCATTGCTGGGCAGGCTGTCAAGTGAACACCCACCATGTGGTTTCCAGGGTTCTTCCATCATTCTTCATTCTTCCATCATTTTTTATTCTTATGTATCAAAACCAGGCCTGTTGATTCCAGAGGTGGGATCTGCTGTTCTTGCAGTGCTGATCACAGAGAGCCTCTGCACAGGTTTATGTTTGATTCAGTTGTGCAAGTGCACACAGAGAAGACTGAGAAAAGAGAAAATCATATGTTTTTGCTTTGAATTATCCTGTTGCTATTTTCTGCAGGTGAGGCAGTAGATATTTTTCATTTTTCATTAGGGCGTGCTACTTTTCAATAGGTGAGCAGGGGGACACATTTTATTGTCTCTCTCTCTGTGAGAAGGAAGTTCCCTAGCCCAGAAGGCTGGCAGCAGTTATTATTTTTTTCTGGAGAAAGGAGTAAGCCACTTGTTTTATGTGATGAACATCCTCATCAGCTTTTTTGCCCTGCAGTGGTCTGAGCCAGTACATTGTGAGGCTGTGCTGCATTGCCCTTGGTCCTGTCATGCCTTACCTGTATTTCAGGGCTCTTGTGATCTCCTTGGCTCAGGATGGCTGCTCTTTTGCTCAGCCAGTGCATATCCCACGTCTCCTCAGTGATTTCCCTAACTGTGTCAGAGACAAGGAATACTTCTGTTTTTAGCAAGAAGTCAGTCCAGCAGATTAGGACCACTATGCAGCAGTGGTCCTTTAAGAACAGCTGAGTTTGTTGCTCTCATCCTTGTTTAATACACATCTTATGTAGATTATATGAACCAAATTGGCTTAAATGGGAGATTGATGAGGGATGTGTGTTGATTATATGTGCCAATAAATGTTAGGTTGTGTATTTAAAATCTTGCTGTATATATTTTTTCTAACTCCATTCACATAGAAAGTAATCAATCCTTACTCAAAATATTGGGATTTTTTTCCTGAGAAAAACATATTAAATGCTTTTAGAATTAGGCTTGTTTCAGCCTGGTCAGCTTTGCTTGCTAAATCATCAGAAATGTTTATTGGATGTTTCGGATTTGCTACCATCTCCAACATGCTGAAGTGGGCCATGAACTCAGTAGAGTTTGGGAGATACCCTACTGCCATTCTCCTGTCACACATGAGCAGTTTCAGGGTCAAAAAATTTAAAAGGGGAAAAAAATATTTATTTCCCATTTTTTAATTTACTCTGTAATTTTTTTTCTTTAGTGGTTATGTTCAAGCAGATTATTTAAATGGAAGATTAAGCAAGGACTTTACAGCCACTTCCTTTGAGAATCTCAGGCAAAACTCCTGTCCATCTCCCAGGAAGTGAATCAGTCTGAACTTTATTTTAATTAGGTTAATGTTAGAGAGCAAACTCCCTGCCATTTTTATCAGAAGAAAATTTATCACAAAACTAACACTAACCACTGAATTTCAGATAGTCAGAAGAAACCTTAGGATGTCTGGGAAGGCATAGATGTGTATATTATATTGTATCATATATATAAAACATACATATATATACAACAAATATATATACACAACATATATATATGTGTGTATATATATACACAACACATATATATACACATATATATACAACATATATGTAACACATATGTATATGTACATATTATATACATATATTATACAATTATATATGTAATACATAAAATTTTCTATATTATTATTATTATTATTATTATTATTATTATTATTATTATTATTATTATTATTATTATTATTATTATTATTATTATTATTATAATATTAATATTGTATATTAATCCCGACTAATCTGATCTGTCTCATGGGCTGGTGGAGGCCTGCAGAGGCAGGGTCCCTGCAACCCCCTCAGGCATTGTAACTCCATTACACGTATCCTTCTTGCATGAGTTTACTGCTGCATTTGAAGGTGGTTTAGCTTGGAGCCCTGCAGGACTTTTGGGCTGCAGGCAGCTGAGTCTGGCAGTCAGAGCTCAGAGCAGGCTGCTTCAGATCAGCTGAAGCACAAATAGGAGAAGAGTTCCTTCTAGTCAAATAAGGTTAATCCCATTACTGTCAGCACCTCTGTGGTCTYGTAAACCTTTGCTCCCCTAAATGCCACCAAATCATTTGCTTGCTATTTGAATTGGTCACCCCTACACATGTTTCATTTGATGTCTGTGTCAGCTTCTTGTATCATTTTGTCAAGTCTACCTAAAGGAGATCAATGATAAAGAGGTCTTGTGGTTTTCTTCTATTTGCCAGGGAGTGTGCAATGCCATTCCGTTTACAGTGACATTCTCTGCATTTTGCAAAGACTGGGTGATTAATTAGCTGTGGATGTAACCAGCTTATAACCATAACCAACTGATGCTCTATGACTCCTTGTGGCCGTGTGTTTCAGTGGTGCTGAAAGTTGACAGAACAAGCAGAAAGACTGGGGAGCAGATTTAGTATGCTAAGAGAAAAGGATATCAGAAAAAATGTCAGATGGTTTTATAGATAGCTTGAATGTAGATCTATATATATCCATCAGTTGAATAAAAGTGCTTATGGTAGGTTGATTTTATTTATTGTAGACAAATTTGCCAAACACASGTTGGACACTGGGATTGACAAAAATGACAGAAGTGTTAGAAGTGAAAAAAGCAGGGGTGTATTGAATTTCCTAATGGTCTAAATGAGAATCTAAGTATTTGTGCTCTGCATATTTTGCTTCAGCTTTGGCCCATCACTGTCCAGCCAACATACATCTTTTTTTTAGTTTTTTTCCATGTAGGTTATTTCTCATGCACACTTTCAACACTCAGTCCTACAAGCTTTACATATATGGACAGATACAAGCATGTAGATTTCATAAATATCAATAAATTCTGAGCTTATTGGTAAAACTGTGTGATATGGCTGAAGTTGCAAGACAGGAAYCTAATTTTCTCTGGTCACTTAGTGCAGATGAARATTTTACATAATCCAAATGTGTCTGGGGCTTAGTATCGCCTTGGAAATCCTCATGAACTAACTGTAGGGGAAAAAAAAGTCTAACAAACAAGAACCTTGAARAAAACTGTGATTTTGAAGGCAGCAAATACTTCTTCCCTATCCTACAAATGAAAACTTTACATGCTTTTGTTTTTTTTCAAAATATGCAACTTTTTTTGGAGGGAGAAATCAATCTTTCTCAAAAAATTAGGAGATGTATGTTGACAGCTGGGATGTGTGGACGTAGTGATGCTTCTGTGTAGTTATCTAATTTTTGTTCTGAGAATGTTACACAAAGTCAGGCACTCACCAATCCAGCAGAGGATCCAATGCCAAAGCAAATTCCAGCTTTTAACGTGCAATCAGTTCTGTGGCTCAAGCAAGGAAGTAAYTTATGCCCAGAATTGTTTTCCATGCACATTTGTCTACTTGGCTGCTCCTTCAGTCTTTGAACAAGTGCTGTTTTGCAGTCAATGGAGAATCTGGCCCCATCATTCTTAATAATATTGGAAGTATTTGTGGCATGGGATGTTTGGGTTTGCATCTGGGTTTTTATTAACATGACATGAGTGAAGGGCTCCTGTGTGGTTGTGTTGACTAGTGGGTGGGTGTCCACTTGAAATGTAGGTGGGAGCCTTGTTTGTGGYGGCAGGGACCAGTGACCTCTGCTTGCAGCCATGGAGTGTGGGATGAGCTGTCACCAGGGGTGGATTGAGAAGGTAGTGACCAAACCTGTCCTGGCAGGCACCCAGGGAGGTAAGAACAGTAATGACCAGGAGCAGCTGTGTTTAGGAGAGCTTTTCAAAACAAGGAGATGTAAGAAAAGTCTCTGAGAAGCAATTCTGGTCTCAGGGAGCTCAGCCACGCGTCCAGGGACTTTGTCACAAAGTGGTTGGCATTTATCTGCTGCTAAATCAGCACTGCTGGGGAAGCCTCCAGGAGCCCCACCGCTGCCAGCCCCTTGCTGGAGGGGCTTGGGGCATCTGCCAGGTTCAGCCTTGCTCACACAAAATTCTTGTGAGTATTCCAGTGTTGTTCCTCTTCATCATCCCGCTGTTAAATAAATTGTCTTCCCAAAATAAAAAATAAAAAGGGAAAATTTCATATAAATTTAATATTCAAATTTTCCTTTTGAATATGTATCTGCACAATTGTATTGCACATTGAGCAGTTATGAAACCAAAATGACCAATAAATAATGTTTCTGGCTTCTAACGGTTTAGTGGGGCAGAAAATKATTGGGAAAGCCAGTATTTGTTCAGTGAACAAAGGAGTTAAACTATTTAATTTACCTAAATGAATGAACACTGATAATGGAATTTTCCTGTCATCTATTAATTCTCCTAAAGAGACTTCTAAAAATGATTGTAACAGTTTTATCTCTTCCATGCCATCTAAGGGTCAGACTGTGAATGTCATATACTGAGAAAGAGTTGCTGATATAAGTAATACAACTGACATTTAATTAATGTAACCTCACTGGCATTATTTTCATGACTACTGAAGGATCAGTCAAAGATTTTAGCCAGCTGCATTATATCCTTTTTATTTCAATTTTCAGATGCTTTCACTAGTGAGCCTCAAAACCGGAGCATTGTTAACTACTCATTAGTAGTTAGTCAATATTTGTGGAGCTCTAACTTATAGTCATAAAATATAATGTAGGAAGTTCTTCCTTATAGGAAGAACTGCTGTTCAACCTAATTATTACAGATTATAAGATTCATTTTTTTAATTGAGTGGCCTAATTAAAGTATCCTCCCCTACTTGCACTTAGAAGACTATATCTATTATCATCTTTTCTTTCTCCACTGCCCCTGTTCAGAATTGCTGAGGAGGAGGAGGAGGAGGAGAACTGTTCAAAGTGGTCACTGCACTTGTATCAGTTGCCTATTCTGAAAATACCATGTTTTGACAGATTTTTTAAAGCATTTTGCCCCCTGTTTTGGGAGATGATGGATGCGCCGTACAGATGACCTTAACACACGGCCGCACGCTAATACTCAGAACCGTGCTTTTGTCCGTCTGCAACAATGGCTGTCATTAAGAAAGCTGAGTTTGCCAATATGCCCCCCTGTCCCAGAGCTGGACCCTTCCTGATTGGGCACCGGGAAGCATCATGTGCCTTTGACTGAAATGACATGGAAGATGTATGGTCTGAGTGCTGTCCTCAGCACCACTGCTGTGATGCGAAGAAAACCACGCTGACCCAAACAGACCTGCGCTCAAACAATGTCACACCAAACCAAGACAACATATTGGGAAGAAAAATGCTTGTAAACTGTGTGTGCTGGAAGATGTATTGGCCAGGCGGCCATAGGGCAATCTTTGAACTATTGAAATCTTTAGAAATATTGTTTAGTTCTCGAAGAATACTTACAAACCTAATTAATCAAGCATAGATGGTTATTTTCACTCTTTACATACTGCTTCTTTTTGGGACAAGAATAGGGCTGTCACATTTGTTTTGCTGACCACTTCCCAGGTGCTTGCTGGCAAAACCAGAGTTTGAACATACATTTCCACAGCAATCATTAAATAACAGACTTAAGAGAGCTCCTGGCCTTCTCCTAACCCTTAATAGGCTTCAAAACCTCCTGAGTGTTTCCATTTTTCAGTTTGTGCATGTGTTGGGCTACAACGTTTCATTTTCTTTTTGGTTTGACATCATCAGAAGAGTATTTTAAACCTGACTGAAATCAATGAATGATGGAGCAGCTAATGGTTTAATTTTAATGTCAAATCAATGGTATATGTTCCTTTCAAGAGATGTCTGGATAAGAAGTTCTGTATAAAACCTGTTATTACTGGTTTTTGGGGTTTTTTTCTCTTAAAGCTTCTACTACCGTCTTGTGGAAGCTGTTGGGAAATCCTCTTACCACAAATTCCTCTTGAATTGCGTATAGGCTGAGGACTTCAATCTCTGATCAAAACTCTGATTCTTTGGGCCCATCATCYTACTGGTTTCTAAATTCTGGTATCTCTACTTTTAGAGATCTCTTGTTTTTATAATAAATTTTTATTGGTCTCTACATATACCATGCAGCTAAAGCCACTTAGAGTACTTAAAATRAATAACTTCTCTTTTTAAATTATTATAAAAAGTTGTCATTATCTTCAGTAAGGCTTGAAAATAATTTATACAGGCAGTAAACAATTTACGAAAATTTTAGAAGCTTTAAAATTTGCCTTAAGCTAAAATATACAGCAAGAACCATWAAATATTGCCTCTTGTTATAATTAAAATCATTGAAACAGCATTTTAATAGTTTTATTCCAATTATTTAAATATATTTAATACAAATTATTATTTTATACATATTTTAATGTAATATATAGTAGTATATTTTATTGTATTGTAATATAATGTAATAGCATATTATATCACACCCAACATGGAGTGATTCYTGGGCTTGTCTTGTGCCAGGAGGTGGACTTAAGTAATCCTTGTGAGTTCATTCCAACTCAGCCCATCATATGATTCAATAGCTAGAAAATTGTAATTTAATACAAATTACTATTCTTATATGCTTTATAACATAATAATCATAATAATATGCTCAGGTGGTCTGCTAAAATAAGCTATCATTCAAAAGGAAAGATACTTCAAATCTAATCTTGGACTTGACTTTAAATGAAGTTAAAAGCATGTGTTTGAGCTGCCTTCAGAGGCAATATTGTCCTGATTAAGAGATTACTCACTACAGAAATGAGAATCTTTATAACATTCTTCCATGTATTTGAAGGCAATGCAGTGAGAAAATATGGAACTGTTGAATGCACTCAGGAACTTTTGTGCRGTTCTAAGTGCACATAGTCATTAATATAAATTGCAAGTTTGCTCTGACCTTTTTTTAAAGCACAGTTTGTAGCCTACTCCCTAGTAATATAATGCATGTATGTTGAACATAATAAACTGTCCATACAAAAGCATGTCCCTCCCAGTCAGGCTAGAGGAGGTGTGGGAAAATATTCAGCCGTTGCTTGTCAAGGTCTAGTGCACAGGAAACAGGAGCCTTCGCTGCTAGGAATCTCCCCATTTTCAGAAAYGAGTTGAAGTAAGCCATGCAAGCCCCCTGTTTTGATCAGGCTTGAATCACTGAACTCACCCAAAATTAAAAGCAAGTAGAAGAAGAGACAGACAGACAGGGTGTGGAGTTAAACTGTTGCCAGTAAATGGTCTAAATAAGGAGAAGGCAAATTAAGTTAAGAACATATGCAATCTATGATTCTGTCTGGATCTTCAGGGTTTCTGCATACAACCTGATTTTTAAGTAAGGTTAGCTGTGTGGATATATGGGCTGATTTTAAACATTCTGCTGGATTGAAGCAGGCAGCATTTCTCTCTCCCATCACTCAGAAATCTCCTCTTGGCATTTAGAAATTCATGTTCTTTCATCTATGAGAACTGGAAAGGCAGTGTTTTGATGTAAAAGAAATGAGAGTTACTAACTTCAGATTGGTGGTTGTTGCTCTGCTATGTAATGTTTGGGTTCTCTTCTCCACCTGTTTCAGTCTGTTTTAGAGGAGATGACAAATGGGTTGTGTCATCGTGTCCAGGCCATTTCCAAGGCACCCCCACCCAGGGGTCTTCCCCACTAGGCTGAGGACAAGGAAGGACCCAAATCTCCTTGTACCCTGTGGGCCAGCAGTGGCACTGGATGAAAATGCTGCTGCCTTTGGTGCAAAAGCAAAGCTTCAGGAGGCTGTGGCTTGGTGAGAGCAGAGATGAGCTGCTCCCTGGGGTGTGGTGGGGCATTGCCCAGGTWAATCAGCTGTGAGAGAGCATCTGCTGGGCCAGGGGCAAATTGGTTCTGTGTTAACCCTCTCCTCCTTCCTTCAATGCACTCATAAGGATTGCTCTTTCAATCTCATCTTCAACAGCACAAAACTGAGCCTGTTTGAGATTTCTTTATATCAGCTAACATTCTGTAGCATAGTTCAGAAACCAGCAACCCCATTCATGACAKTTTAAATGCAAATGAAAAACCTATCTTTAGAGTGCATTTTCCAAAGCTTGGAGCTCCTCTCCCTTTCCTCCAACATCAATTTAAATACTGATCACACTGGAAAAGGAGAATTTCTATCATAAGGAAGCTTWTATTGAGGTTAATGCAGAAGCAGAGGAACTGAGCTGCAACCCTCAGCAGTTTAATTGTGAGATGTTACTCCGGCTATTAGATGGCACAAGAYGTTCAGGTCCCAGTGGCCTTATGATTCAAATGAAGTTTTGGTCACTGGCTCAGTACATCCTCCTTCAGGTGAGGAGGGAGGTGACTTTCTGAACTCACTGTGATAGGAAGATGGTCTTCCTTAGTGTCAGGTGGTCTACAGGCACCATTTCATTGGCCTCTACCACTCACAAACCTCCTGCCCATGCCAGCTGCACAGGTTTTATGTATTTCTGTATTCCTGCAGTAAGAATAAGAAGTCTCTCTGTTTCTTTGTGTGTGTATGCCTGTATTTCATAGCTGCTGAGCTAAATCCTCAGTTATGTTTATTTTGCCATGAATTTGCTTAGTTTTTTCCACATTTGCCAGTGTCCTCTCAGCCACAGGTGAGGAAGGGGGCAGGAGCAGCATCCAAACCTGACAACATGAGCATCATGCAGTCTGGGTGGCCAAGGGTGGTGGCACTGCTGGCAGCCCGAGAAGCCCCAGTTTCCATGGCACTGAAGACATTTTCCAGCCTTTTTCATATTCCACCAAAAAAAAAAAAAAAAAAAAAGCTCGGGGCAAACACCTTCTTTTGCAGAAATTTGGCATGACTGTCTCCTTCGCTGCTTGCCTGTTCTTCCACCCATCTTCCCACAAAGAGGTTAATAAATGTTTACTTTTTTTCTTGTTTCCATATGGTTTGTTCACAGGCTTTTGCTTGTGTGTGTATGAATGCTCACTTGCATTGACTGCTGTGAGGGAATTGTTCTACTAATGCTGGCCATCTTCAAATCAATGCCTGCACATAACAACAGAAAGTGCCTCAGATGTAGTGGTTTCCACAGGACTATTGTTAGGCCTTTGTTAGGCATTTTTGAACCTAATAAATAATGTCAAAAGTCTCTATCCTAGCCAAAAATGTTCCCTTTGAAACAGTTCTAATAGTATTTTTGTTCTGCAATGTCTCCCAGTGTTGTGAAGAATTTGTGCCTCACAATAGGAATCTGGTATATCGCGTGCCGCTTTGCTTTTTTTTTATTTTATTTATTTTAAGATRTGAACCCTTCTTTCTTGAGCAGGCATTCCTAATTCTTTATATAAATGTTGTTTTTTCTTGAATAACCATACAACTTGGAACTTCAGTGCTGYAAATGCTACTAAATTTGACAAACCATTGAAAGAACAAATCTTAATAATGATGGAATGAAGTGGAGGAAAGCAAATCATTGAACTTAATTGTAGGCTATTTCAGTGAATCTCCTTTTTGTTTTATTGCATAACTCATAATTAAATTATATCTAAAGTAAAATTTTAACAATTGATTTATGCACTGAAAAGCAATAATAACAATGGTCAAAGATGATCASAGTAGTCCCCTCTGGCTGTAATATCTATTAATCTAGACCATAATGACTATTTATTCTGGAAAAAACTCTAATTAGAGACTGTCTGTGATTCATTATGCCTCATATAGCACATATTAGCAATACATTTCATCTGTCCTTAATATGAAGTATAACTTGTGGATAATATTCCCATTTCAGTGGTGCAGTAGTGTGCAGCAAATCAAGCTAAGAGAAGCATATTTGCTAGACATATTTTATTTCTRTGCATTTTACTTTGCTTATTTTAATTGGGCTCTGGGGAAAAATGTCAAAACCCACATTTCTCTGCATTCATTTTCTCTGTGACACCAAAACTGTTGGGTGCTATCTGTATTAAAATAACTATTTATATTGTGGGATTTTATTTAATTATCTCATTTCACCTTAGAGATAAAAAAGACACTTTAACTTGTTTTTTCACTATGRTAGAGATAAATGTTAAATCTACAGTTGGAACTGCTTATTTGTGGTGTTACATGGGTCTTAAACAAATTTTACTTTTGTAATTTTAATAGAGAATGAAACTCACTTGGGGCTTGATAAATCAAACTTCTAATACTGCCAGTGGAGTGGACTTAGATCTGTGTTAATTTCTTTACAGCTGATGTTAGCAAAACCTTGGACGTCCAGAGGGCAGACTGTGGCCTGTTCAGGAGCATCTTTGGTAAAGTCCATTGRGAGGCAGTCCTGAAGAGCAAAGGAGTCTAGGAAGGATGGACATTCTCCAAGAAAGACATCTTAAAGGTACAGGAGCAGTTTGTCCTCACATGCTGGAAGACAAGCAGGTGAGGAAGAMGATATAGTGACAAATGAGGGGGAAACTGGAGGGATTTAGTGCTTTCTTTGCCTCAGTCTTCAATAGTAAGATGAGTTGTTCTCTAGATCCCAAGCCCCTGAMCTGAAATACAGGGACAGGGAGCAGAATGAAACCCCTGTAATCGATCACCAGTCAGGCAAAGGAGGTGATTTTCCTGCTCCGCTCACACTGGTGTGGTCCCCCCTTGAGCGTTGTGTGCAATTCTGGGCACCACAGCATAAAAAAGGCATTAAGCACTTAGAGAGTGTCCAAAGGAGGGCCATGAGGCTGGTGAAAGCTGTATGAGAACTGGCTGAGGACACTTGGTCTGTTCAGCCTGGAGAAGAGGAGACTGAGGGAAGGCCTCATCATGGCCTACAACTTCCTTGTGAAGGGAAGAGGAGGGGCARGTACCAATTTCTTCACTCTTGTGACCAGCAACAAGACTCAAGGAAAAGGCCTGAARTTTTGTCAGAGGAGATTTAGGCTGGATATCAGGAAAAGGCTCTACACCCAGAGGGTGGTTAGGCACTGGMACAGGCTCCCCAGGGAATGGTCACAGCACCGAGCCTGACAGAAGCATTTGGACAACACTCTGAGGCACAYGGTGTGACTCTTGGGGTGCTCTGTGCAGGGACAGGAGTTGGACTCAATGATTCTTGTGTGTCCCTTCCAATTCAGCATAGTCTATGACTCTAGGAAGGGGAAATGGTCAGTGACCTTCTAAACCACTTACACATAAGCCTAGATGGAATCCTCTCCAGGGTACTAAGGGAGCTTGCAGAGGAGACCACCAAGCCACTTTCCATCATTTACCAGCAGTCCTGAATAACTGGGGAGGTCCCCAGTGACTGGAAGTTGGCTGATGTGAGGCCAATCTRCAAGAAAATCTGGAAGGAAGATATGGGGAGCTCCAGGCCTGCAAGCCTGAGCTTGGTCCCCAGAAATGTCCTGGAGCAGATATTCCTGAGTGCCATCAATCAGCACCTACAGGACAAGCAGATGGTCAGGCCAGCCAGCRTGGGTTTGTGAAAGGCAGGTCCTGCTTGACCAGCCTCATCTCCTTCTATGACAGGTCACCCACTTAGTAGATAGGGAARGGCTGTGGATGTTGTCTGCCTGGACTTTAATCCACCTTGACACTGTTTCCCATTGCATTACCCTGAAGAAACTGAGTGCTCATGGCTTGGATGGATGCTCTGTTCAATGTGTAGAAACTGTCTGGATGGCCAGGCCCAGAGAGAGGTGGTGACCAGAGTTACATCCATGGCTGGTGAGTAGTGGTGTTCTCCAGGGCTCAGGACTAGGGCCAGTCCTGTTGAGGGTCTTTATCAATGGTCTGGCTGAGGGGATCCAATGTACCCTTAGTCAGTGTGCAAGTGACKCCGTGTTGGCTGGGAGCGTTGATTTGCTAGAGTGAAGACATGATCCAGTGTCTGTCTTTCCCACACAGGGGCAGGAGCTGTGTCCTGCTGGTGTCTCTGCTYTCAAGAGCAAGGAGAGACTTAACCMCAATTCACCTGGAGGCACAGAGGATGGGTGAGTATAAGCTTGCTCTAATATATTCAGCTTCAGAAATGTGCTGTAAAATGGGTTCCAGTAAGTGTTTGGGCAGGTCGCCCATTCTGGAGCTGTGTTTCATTGGTACTTCAGGTGGCTATCCTGACTTGAACATGTGGGTCTCTGTGTACAGTCATTAATCCCCAAGGCACCTGAAGTGTCTGCTGGTKTTTTTTGCTCAGTTACATGGCTAACAGTTCTTGTTTTCTGAGTTCACATTTAGTTCCTGTCAGTGTGAACACATTTCTAGCCAGCAGAGCCCCAAGGAGGTGCTGCAGGGGCTGCAGTGGAGTGAGGCTGGCTGGTCCTGAGCTGKCCAGGCAGGTGGCCAGAGCTCTCCTCTGGCAGCAGAACAGGAGCTACATGAAACTGAGCCAGGAGCTTGGCTGGTGTTCTGYATCTGCTCTTGGCTGTGTGCTTTTCATGCCCCTGCTGCTGGGGCTCGGCTGGCAGGACTTCGATGTGAGCACCTGGCCCTGCTGCCTYTTGGACCTAGCTTTGGGGGGAATTATTTGGAAAGACAAGAAGGAGACTGTGTGTGATTCCTTGTTCTCTTTGGTACACAGAAACAAAAAAATCCYAAAAAATCCTGAAATATTAATTTATCTAGTCAAATTAATGGTGACACATGAAAGAAAAATAAAGTTTATTTGTGCTTCTTGTGACAGAATCGAATTGCATTGTGACAGTCAGGTATAAACTCCTGAGATCAGATGAAACAGGCTTTTTTAGTGAGGAAAACCCCTCATATCTTATGGAAACACTGAAAAAACTATCTAAAGGGGACATTTTTTTTTTAATTTCTCATCCTCAGAAGTGCATCTGTAGTGCACTAGTTGGCTAAATGATTCATTGCAATTACATTATCAGGTGGACTTAGCACTTTTGGTCTTTAGTCATTAGTTAAAAGACTTGGAATTTTTWAATATATTTACTACCTGCAAAAATTTACATTTGTTTCAGAAAACTTACACCTGTATTTTTTGTGAAGTGTTCCTTCTGATCCACAGCTAGTTAATATTAATGGACTGTAATTGCTTTACTAAAGTTACACATGATTTTCTCCTTCCCCTGATGTAAGGATTGGTCTTTCTATAAAGAAGGATAATGATCTGTGATTAAAGCTTGTTCTTGGTCACATGTTCCTACATAAGTACAGGAGAATGGTCAGTATTGGAGATTACATCTGCCTTAACACTGTACAGACACATATGATGAACACATGATTGGAGCCAAGTAGAAAAAAAAAAGACAAATTTGCTGCTTGTCAGCTGCCTTTCACAGGGACACACCRGCAGAAAAATTGACCCAGCATTTTTATGTTATCTAAAGAGTGCTATAAATCACAAGGAAATATAAATCCTAATTATATTCTAATTAGAAAAAAAAMCATAAACTCAAACTCACATTTGTCATGAAAAGCCTTTGTACTTGATACTGAATTTTCAGTTTATTCAATTTATGGTGCTCTTAGTGATGTCTTTCCACATTCATCATCACAATTTTTTTCATTTGCACCACTCAGTCAAGCTAATATTATAGCTGATTTTTCTTTTGCCAGGTSTCAATGTTAGGATAAAGCATTTTGGAAAATTTCAGCAGGTATTATTTGTCAATGTCCTCCAATAGAAATAGGTATGAGGAGGATATTGCGTTCTTGGGGTTTTTTTTTCAGTGAGAAAAATGTATGTAATCATGATAATAAACAGAAAAAGGGAAAAAAATTGTGTCTATATCTATAGTTGGAACTTTATACAGAACATGAGTTTAGTTTCAGTCTCAGATTATGCAAGTAGGATTTTCCCATGTATTCTGTAGCTCTGTTAAGAGTTTAGCATTTCATTCTCTTGAGCTGTCACTGACCCGGAGCACACAGAGGTTTCACACATCCTGAGAAGACATCTATGAGTGTGGCATTCCCATTTCATGATGTCAAACATTGCTTTCCTTCTCTTTTGCCTCTGGTGCAGCAGCCTGCTCTCATCCCCAACATCCAAACCCATCAAGGGGACAATGATTCCCTTGTTCTCTGGGACATGATCTTCTGTGACTCATGAGCTGTCTAGGGGGAGATGGCACCTGAAGGAAGTGCAGGGAATGGGGAGCATGGTGGAGGATAGTGGAAGAATATGAGAGGAAGTGCATGATGGAGGAGGGAAACCAGAAGAATGACACAACATGAGTTGCCCCACACTGCTGGTAGAGGGAGTTTGGTCCTTTGACCCCTGTCAGGCATTTCTCATGAAGCTGGTTTAGCCATATTTGTCTAAATGGCACAGCATGGGCTATTGGTTGTGTAATGATCATTTTCACCACCGTTTTGAGTGGTCTGGTTCAAGACAGCTTTTGCAGCAAGCCTGAAAATCTTGAATATAGTTAATTTTGAAAGAGGCACTGATAACACTACTGTGACCTCTGTGACATTTTAGTCCTAATAAATTTAATATAGGTAATCATTTCCATGAGCTATAAAAGGCTACTGAAAAAAAAAAAAAGTTTGAAATTCAGAGGAAAAGGGCGTGAAGTATCAAGGATAAGTCTATGGGGCTTTCAACTCGGCTTATGTTAATAGGTTTGGTGCTGGTTGAACACTGAGACATCAATATTTTTGAGTATTTAATTTTTTCTCTTGGAAGCCAGTATATAGATGTGAAGTATAGAAAGAAAGCAGATACAAAATGGGATTTCATCATATCTCTAAAAACTGACCAGGACTTGTTACAAGACAAGTTTYCAATGTTATTTGAGATTAAATTCTTTGTCAATAAGACAGTCCGAAGAGATTTAATACTGGAAAAGTGACTTTGTAAACTCTTGAAAATGTTGATCTTCAATTAGCATTTAAGGAATATCTAGCTTTACAAGGGAAAAAACATTATAGAAGTTATAGGTGATTGAAGTTGCTTTTTTAATGGGAGGGATAATAATGGTAAATAATGTTATGTCCATTATTTCACAGTCTTGGAGAAATGGCCCTGGAGTGCATCACCAGCCAAGCGAGGGAGGGGATTGTCCCAATCTGCTCTGCACTGGGGTGGCCTCACCTCGAGTGCTGGGGGCAGTTTTGGATGCCACAATATACTGGGGATCTGAAGTTCTTAGTGTCAAGTGGGGCCATGGAGATGGTGAGGTGCCTAGAGGGGAAACCATATGAAGAGTGGCAGAGGTCACTTGGTCTGTTCAGCCTGGAGGAGACTGAGGTGGGGCCTCATYGCAGTCTGCAACTTCCTCATGAGGGGAAGAGGAGGGGCAGACAATGATCTCTTCTCTGTGGTGGCAGGACCTAAGGGGACTCCATGAAGTTGTGTCAGGGGAGATTTAGATATTAGGAAAAAGTTCTACACCCAGTGGGTGACTGGGGACTGGAACACTTTCTCCAGAGAAGTGGGCACAGCACCAAGTCTGACAGAGTTCAAGGAACACTTGGACAATACTTTCAGGCACATGGTGGGAATTCTGGTTCTGTACAGGGCTGGACTAATGATCCTTGTGGGTCCCTTGGGACTCCTGCTGYTCTGTGATTCTGTAGTCACTGACCWAGTTCAGAGGTGCAAGTCTGCGAAAACAGAACTGACTCCTTGCCTGCTGTGAAGTTGTTGGAAGTTTTGCTACTACCTTCAACAGAACTAAAYTTTCAGGCATTTTTCCTGTYTGAAGCTGCTCATWATGAAATGGCCCTTTGCTACAAATGCAGATGCAAATGAATGTGCTTAATGGGTAGCTCTGCTGAGCTGAGACTTTTTCAGACTTGGTGACTATATTCCAATGCAATGCTGCATTTAAAAATCAAAAACAAATCAAAATTTGATTAACAGAGAAATTAGACTAATAATAATAAAAAGTGAGAATTGGATTTGGATAAATAAATGGCTTTAGATGAATCCTTTATTTCATGGAAGATTTACCTTAGGAATTAGATTTGTGTAAATTACGTCTAGAAGCTTTTATAAAATGGCAAATTCTGTGTTTCAAGTAAGCATTAAGAGAGCATGCACACTCAAAGGGACTCAGTAGGCTGTATAAATATTGATTTAGATAATCTGCATGAAAGCAAAAATATTTTCCACTTTTTCCCCCTTAAAGCAGCTGTTATGTACAAATAAGTAAGTTCATTTCARTACCTAAGATGTACCCATTGCATCTAGCTGCACAACACAATGATTCCCAAAGGCATGTTGTGAGAATTGGAAGCAGATAAATGAAAAGTTGTGGAAGAATGACATCTAATTCTGTCAGAGTTGCTGTTGGTTTTCCCTTGGTTAGTCAATTTGTATATCTCTTGCCTTTACTGTGCTTTGGATGTATGTTGCTGAGAACTGACTTATCTACTGAAATTCAGTTTTACCATTTGTACTGATAGGGTTTTTTTATCTCCATTTCACTATGATATTACATCAGCATTTTGTGTGTGCTCCCCCATACTTCCCCAGCTTAAAGATGTGCTCTTTTAGATTTTTTTGTGTGTGTGACTTTAACAATGTTCTGTTCACATTTCCTTGGATAGACCCAACAATTGCTTGTTGACCCATTTTAACCCCTTTTGAGCATCATCTTCAAAGTGTAACTGTCCTTGACAATGAAWGAGACCTTCCTATTGTCTGGTCCTTCCAGGCAATCTTTAGCATTGAGTTAAATGGCTTTCAGATGGAGGAGTTGGCTGGAAGGAAGGAGACAAAGTGGCCTGTTGTTTCTGAGCGACTTTGCTAGAGTTTCCTTTTTTTCTTTTAGAATGGTGCATTTCTATAGAAGATGACAGACGTTTTGACAGGTGCAATATGCTTTGAACTGTTGTGTCAGATAATTCTTTTGTCTTGGTTTTTCCCAGCAGAGTGGTACATCTCCTCAGGATGCTGATATGCATATTGTTTGCTTTTCATTTAGTGTGGTGAAGCCTTCCATCCTCCTTTTCTCTCTCTCTCCCTAACTTTTTTAATGGCTTTTTGCATATATGTAGCTGACCCAGATGGGAAGGCGGAGTGACCATGACTTAAACCTCTCTCTCCAAACTTTTGATCATGATAACTGACACTTAAAACTCAGGAAATTATAATGGTAATAGAGAAAGAGCTGGCAAAGACACACAAAAGCACAACCTCAAATAAAATCATGCTAAAATCTCATCTCTGACTGCAATGAAATATGCTTGGGTGAAAAAGGTGGTTTCAAGGCTCTTGAGAGCAGGAAATATTTAGTTTTGTTCATCTGACCACTGGCCTAGGTGAAAACAAACTGTAGTTCTATCACATAATCAAAACAGGTTTGAGAGTAAAAGAACTCCAAGCTGAAGTTTTAATACTTACATTTGTTTGCTTCCTGTATGGATTTTTTATTTCTTTCTTAATACTCTTACTGCAGAAAATATTTCTCAARCAGGTAGATTAATTTATTTGGAGTATGCAGACCATGTTCTATGTTTGTAGCCAATGTTTTTGAAGTGTCAGGTCTGGGGATTTTTAGTCCCGCTATGAATTATTATGTTGTAAATAGCAGCACTGGTAAACTGGTCATGAAGAGAAAATATTGGGATTTGTGCCTGGTGCTATCTTTCTGCATCAGTCCCTGCTTCTGCCTGCTGCCTTCCTGCCTGTTTTTGACTTAAACAGAGTTTTTTACTTTTACYTTTGATGTTTTCTTTTTATGTTTAGAGTTAACATCGCTTCTTTTAGTGGCCTGGGTATGACTCTCATTCATTGTGTCATGAATGACATCCGTGTTACTGAAAGACAATCTGACCCTGAAAAATTGAAAACAAGATCTTCTTTTGCAGTTGCTTCACATGGCACAAACTCAATGGGGTAGAGAGATTTAAAGGCTGCCAATCAAACAGAGGAATGGACAACATAATTTACTGTAACAGGGAGAGGTGAGTTGGAAAGTGCTGCTTTATGAGTCCTTGCAGAATATCTGAGAACTCAGTTTAATAGCTCATGGAATACATGTTTAAAATATTTATAACTTTTTTTTTTTTWAATCAGGGACTAGTGGCTGAATCTCTGTAAAGCATAGTTGGCTGACCTGGTGGCCTGATTTCTAAAAATGGCAGGAACCCATCAAACTGTGTTTTTCACGGTCAGAGTGAAAGTATCTCATTGTAGCATTTTAGCCTACAAGGCAATTTTGTGTGTTATTATGGTATATAGTGGGTAATCTTGAATAGAAAAAAAAATACAATTACTTCTCCTAAATGATATCTTTTCTGGGAAGATTTTGAATGGTGCTTATGATAGGCCAAGCTGTGAATTGCTGTATTTGTCTGTTTACTAGTAGATACCTCTTCTAGTGCTGGAAAGAGTTGTACAGCAGTACTTAAGCATTTGAGATCATGKTTCTGAAATAGATGGCTGAAATATTGTTTGAAATTCAATCTGCTGCCATAGAAGGGTGCTAGTAATTGTTATACTYGGCTGTAAAAGTGCTTCTTTGGGATGATTGTAATTTTCAGCCTCTACAGTTACCTTTTCTTCAAATAATTCCTGTTTACATTGCAACTCTTACTTTTGTGAGTCACTCATACAAAGATACAAAATCTGTTTTATTAGCTATTCTTAGCTGAAAATATGGTATTTTTGCCATCTCTGTTCTATGCTCACCTGTTACCATAGTCTCTGGTTGTAGATTTATTTAGATATCGTACTGATAACTGGTTGAAACTCCTTATCTCTAAACAGTAGAAAATATATTCACAACACCAGAAATTTCTAAACTGATTTTTGTAGTTAYCTATTGCAGTTTTCTGTAGGCAGCTAAGAGCAGGTTCTCATGAAGATCGTTGGATGGTTTTAACAAGAGGCCTGTTTACTGACAACAACTCTAATTGGAGTGTGTCATGGGAAGCTCTCCTCTCAGGAGATCTGACATTGTTCCAGGAAGAACCAAGCAGATCCGATGCTAAATTGCATCAGGCTCTTTTGCAAAGTAGAGCATTTCTGAAGCTGGGAGAATTTTGCCAAGGGACTCACAGGGCATGAATTTCTTGGGATGATGTGCATCACATTCAGTTTTATGGTTTCCCTTTCACTGTTTGAGGACATTGCATAGCTGAATAGATTGAAGGGGAACCCACGCCTTTTTCACAGGAGTCTAGTGTAAGCATGGCAGAGTCCTTGTTATGCTCATCAGTGAGATGGGTATTTATTACTTGATCAGTATCTGAAATTTCTATGGGGTTCTCATAAACAAAATGAAGGTGGTTGCTCTTTTGATCAGGTCTAGTAGGAAAATATGCAGAGTTCTCAAGGCTGCTGGTGTCTCAAAATATGTCCACTGTAACAATTCACAGGCTCTGCAAACTTCATGGTTGTCAAGTGTTCTGCTTGCCCTTGCCATATAGACGTCATGGTTGTCACTGGAGATAGAGCGCTGTACCTTCTGCTCCAAGCACAGAGGCTCCTACTGTCAGGGTTGGTATCGTGTTGCAAGCATGGGGAGACTATGCAAATGGGATAACATAATGCTGCTCATATGGGAGCTGACTGTGCTAATTCCCACGTTAATCCTGTGAGCRAGTGCAATATGAACAAGACGCTCACCCCAAGGCTGGCTAAGGCCAAGCCATGTGTTCCCACCACTGAGAAAAGCTGTAGCTGCTCTCCAGGTAATCAACTGGACTCCCAAGTCCTCACTAAAAGGTGCAGCTGCCACCTGATAGCATTTTCTGTTATCCTAGAAGTGTCRAGTGTGCAATAATCTGTGAGGAATCCACTGATGAAAAGACAGTTAACATCAACTCTGAATCTTTCCACCAATTCRCTAGAATTTGGATCACATGGTCAGCAAGATGGCCATTTTGGGCTTGCCTTTGTCACAGAATAGTTTCACTTGTCTGGCAAAATAACAATAGATTTATGCACCTTTCTTAGAGTGACAGAATGTGAGAAATCAGACTTTTTCTCTGTTTGTTGTTCAAGAACCATCCTCGACTCATGGCATGGGAAAGAATCCACTACTGAGTCAAGCAGTTTGTGATAGTTCTAAGTCCCTTTCAGCTGAAAATATTCTATTCTATTCTATTCTATTCTAATCTATTCTATTCTATTCTATTCTATTCTATTCTATTCTATTCTATTCTATTCCATGCTATGCTATGCTATGCTATGCTATTCTATGCTATGCTATTCTATGCTATTCTATGCTATTCTACGCCATTCCATTCCATTTCATTCCATTCCATTCCATTCCTATTCTACTCTATCATAATGATGATGTTTAACCATTGAGGTTTTTAATTTATGGAGGATTTCTCTCACATAGGAATTTAAAKATTAATTGGAAGATATGGCACACAGAGGCTACTCAAAGTTCCCTTAATTCCTTCTGAAATATTTTGTGTAGGATTTAGATGGTTTCTAAAATGTTTCTGAGTGACTTTACTCTTTATATTTGAGCTGTTTCCTGCTATGATGTATTTTCCTTTTACAAAATATTGATTTTAGAATAACAGTATGTTTCCCAAATTTATACTGATTTTATCACAATGTTTAACAAAAATTCCAAAGTGGGTTTTTTTTTCAAGTTCAAATTACTTTGTTCCATATTTTCTTTCTTATCTTGTATTTTTGAATTTATGATACAAGATAAGAAAAAAGGAAATATGAACTATAACCATGAAATATTTGATTATGTCAAAACAAGGTTCATCACTGTATGGATCTCTGCAATAACATGTTTGATTCTACTTCCATAGGAAATATCAATATAATGTATTTTAAGTTAGATGCATAATAGGTGCTGCCCATCACTTTTMCTTTATGTTTTTCTTTTCAGGTTTCCCAGACTTGAGTATGAAAGCCAATACACAAGCAGCTGCTGCTTTCTCTTTCTCTTTCCACTGAGTTTAGTTGATGTACAGATTGCTGTTTCAGGATTTTTTGGTCTTCTTCCTTGACTGAGAATTGAAACCAATCACTTGGCTTGGGTTTAATCTTCCTGTTTGAAGACATGAGGTCTCAAGGGTGACCACTARTATTAGTAGGGTAACTGATAGCAAATTGAAGGAATCAAGTTTTTTATTATTTTACTGAGACTTATGTTAATAATGTCATTCATTTCAATGAATGCTGGTCTGGGTCACCTGATCTTGGAACATGACTGCTATGCCCTGGCTGAGAGGTTGAGGTTCTTATTAATAGATACCCTTGGGGAAGATTAGAATGAAATAACACTAAATTACTAGGTTTATATATATATATATATATATATATACATATATATGGTTATTTGGTTGCATTGGAAGTGAGGTGTTAGGTTATTATTATCTATAGTACTACAGCAGTATAAAAGGATTTCAAACTTTGACGGAAACTCATTTGCTGATGTTGATGTAGAAAAAAGGATCACAGAAGGAATTTTAGTACTGTGTTGCAAAAGGCATTTTAGAGGAGTATTGCAATTATGGCAAAAAAGAGGAATAAGCATACAAAAATGCACTGGAAAAGCTGAATGCTATGTTTTATGTTTATAAATATTTTATATTTATGCTTTGACCCCTGGTTTGCTGTAATTTAATATTGTAACATTTTTTCTTTCTTTTTCTCTTAAGAAGTCAGAACAGAAAGGATACTTCTTAGGAATTCTCTTAACTATTCACAAAAAAACCCCAGCAAATAACTTTAGCATTTCAGAAAATGTCAGCATAATTAATAGCAGTATTTGTCCTTTATGAACTAATTTTTGAATATTGGTTATGTTTGCAACAATGAATACATGAAAGGGTAGCATCAACTTTCTCAACTGGAACGTCAGAAATAGGAAAAGGTATACCACAAAAGCATTATTAAAACCATTTAGGAAGAAAGAAAAATTCCCAAAGATCTTGCAGAATATCAGAGACAAAATATTATTGAACCTACTACCTGCAATCTACTGTTGAAATTAAATGGCAGGAAGACACATCAATGAGATGTTACTTTGAAGTAAATCTAATCTTCAATTGGACAGCAATTAAAACATGTAAATATGCTAAATACAAATATCTGTCAGGATTCACACATTCCCTGTGTGGACTGCACCAATCTGCAGAGGACAAGGATGTTTTCACTGGGGTCAGATGTATCTTCCTTTTAGTGAAGCTCTTCTAAATCCAGTCCTGAAGGGCACCCTGTTGTCCCCTTATATAGTCCCTCTGGTCAAGGGCAACACCTCAGTGGCTGAGGATGCAAAATCATTAATGCTATTTCAGAATTCATATTTGTATTCATTCCAGATATCATGATATCAAGGCACATAAATTGGAAATTCTGAGCCTGGGAACTCCTTTCTCCAGAAGCACTGAAATGCCAACCTGCAGGTCGTGTTCTCAAGAACCAGTGCTTTCCTTGGTTGTGTGGACAGTCATGGCATCATGAAGGTGTTGGAGTGTAAAGGAGAAAGGAATCTGGTTATTAACCTAGCACTTGTGCTTCTCCTGTGGTGATGAGTGAGCTCTTTCATGGTACCATCACAGCTCCCAGGACCAGTTAGTTACATTGATTTCAGGCACAGACACAATTTTCCTCAGATTTGCTACAGCCTTATTCTCTTCCTTGTCTAAATTGTATTATATTGTTTTGAGATCTAATTTAAGAGAGTTTTTGCTGTCTTTGATTTCCTATTATATACACTGTGGGAGATACTGAACTAATCATGACATAGTCATGTCTGCAAAAAGGAAATTTACTTTGGTAAAATAAACTGAGACACGGACACACTATTGTATTTGCGGGRTGCCCAGATGAAGGAAGGAATGATGAATCTGACTCCATGTTCTCAGAAGGTTAATTTATTATTTTATGATACTATATTATGCTATGCTATACTATACTAAAGAATACAGAAAGGATACTTACATAATGCTAAAAAGCTAATAATGAAAACTTGTGACTCTCTCCAGAGTCCCAACACAGCTTGGCACTGATTGGCCAATGAGTGAAAACAACCCAATGGAACAATCACCTGTGATAAACAATCTCCAAACACATTCCACATGAGCAAAACAMAGGAGAAGCAAATGAGATAATATTTTTTCCTTTTTCTCTGAGGCTTCTCAAGTTCTTAGGAGAAAATCCTGGGCAAAGGGATTTTTCAGAAAATGTGAATGCCACCGACACACTGCATGTGTAAGAGGTAAAACTGGGACATAATTTACACTTCCTGATGAATTGTTTCATAGGAATGTACAACTTGAAAAATGAACACCTAAGTGGTGAGCTATCTTTCTCTGTCCCAGCATTGCTCTGCTGGAATGATGCATGTTCCTGGAGGAAATGCAGATGAGATTAAATAGCRCGCAGCTTTTCAGCCTCCATTCTGAATGTCATGCACTTTTCTGGACATAATACAGATGAGAATATAGATCTTGTGCAAGCTTTAAAAAATGTGTTTCTTAAATGGTTTTCATCTCGATAGCTTTAAGGTAGGTTTTCTATATCAAGATGAAGATTCCTGATGACRAAATATTTGACTTATGGCCCAATTTCAAAATATAGAGATTACTTTAAATTATTGTGGTGCAGAAAGAGGAATGACATTGATCATCTGTTGTTCAATTTAGTTTTAATTTTTCTGATGGATGAGTGTTGAAAAAAACTTAGTTAATTTTTGTGTCAACGTTTTAACTAAAGTGCTGATATGTGTTTCTCTAGTACCTATGACTTGGATAAGATTGGGGTGGATGTCTCAAAGTGACATCTATATTTATTTTTTAATTATATGCAAGAGACTGAGAGAATCCAAGACCTGTATTTTCCATAGCTGGCAAAGATTATTTTTAAAACAGATTATTTTTAAAACACCTTATTTGAGCAGGGTTTATTCATGAACTGTCTCTATAAAAGCAGGACAAGTTTTGTTCCCAAATCAGGGGAGGACAATGCAGCATAGCATGTTTACAGTGTGTTTAATCCTATTTTACTATYTGAAAAGGGTCTCTGGTTATATGTGTTTGCCTGATCCTGCATCACTGCCCAGWCCAACTAAACCAGGCATCTTTCCAAGGCCAAATCTTCCAGTTATCTTTCAGAGTATCTATGACCTGGCCACCTTGGAAGGAACACACCAAAAGAGAAGAGTTACTTCAACCTCAAGGAACACCCTTCTTCCTAYCAGAGTTTTGTTCCTGGAAAGCCAAATGCTAGCAGAACATCACTGCCTSTCTTTGACTGTAACTTGCCCTTAGCTGCCTCAGAAGTTAAAGTTTTCAGGACCTAGATTCTTTATAAACTTATATTTGCCYCCACATATTCTATTGTACATACAAAGGAGAAACAAAACATATATTTCTTTTACTTTTAATTGCTGGCTTAGGATAGTGCAAAGTCTAATTTTTCATGAAACATTTTTCATGAAACACTTTATTTTTGATCAGCATTAATGACAAGCTTCTCATTTAATCTGCATTTTGTGCAATATTTTACTCACCTCTAGGTACCCAATTTCAGTTTTGCTACAAGGCTTCTCTTTGTTTCTCACACAGTCAATCACATGAAATTCTTTTAAAATTTACCTCATAGTAGTCCAAATTCAGTGCAATAAGGGATAAACAGCAGACAAGGAAACTTGGGAAATTCTGAACCCTCTGTCACTTCTGACTATGCCCTGATTCCCTAACTGAGACAGCTCAGCCAGGGAGTAACACTTGCCAAAGTGGGTAGGRACATCAAAATCTAGGCCATACTTCTTTGCAATTATTTTTCTTTATGATTTTATTTGAAGTTTTTAGCTTCAAGGTTACTCCCCCTGAAGAAAAGCAACTGGTATCATTATTATATGAGTTCTATGGCTTGTCAATCCTAGGTTGCTTTTCAGTTCTATTATGTTTTGGTTTTAATGAGGCAATGGCAATGTTTTGTTTTAGATGTACTAGAAATTACAATCAAGAAAGAAAATGGAGCTGATCTGTTTAGCGGGGATGAGAAGTTATTTTCTTCCTAGTTTCTTATTACTCTACTGCTTAATTCCTGGCAGCATTGCATTAATGTTAAGCACTGGTCCCCAGCACCAAGTGGCAATTTATCATCTATCTTGGCAGGCTTCCCTGCTTCATCCTGCACCTGCCTCCTTGAAAGAAAACAAGACATCAGATACTTATTCAAATAATGCAGTAGCTGATCAGCAGAGTATCTACACAATGGTGAGTTATCCATGATAAAAGGACAACTTTTTCATGCATTATATGTGACATATGTGTCCTTTCTCTTAAGATTTATGACATTCATGACGGTGACTATTGTTACTATAATCAAATCTTTTACAGCCTAGCTGCAAAGGTTCAACTTATTGTCAATAGATTTCTATATGAGTCAATCATGCAATTTCATAAATGCTTTGAAACACCTGCACTCTCCTTGGAAGTGCAGAAATAGCAGTATCATGATCTCATCTTTCAAGTCATGAAACTGCTATGTCTCAGTAATTCCCTATTGGCAAACAAAGTGGGAGATGAATCAAAACTATATTTTCATTTGCATTTGCTCCATATGATACATACATCTGTCACATATATACATGAGTGWGTATATTTATATATGGATTTGTACCCGCATATATAAATGTGGGTGTGTGTATGTACATAAACTTTCTGAAGAATAGATTATGGCCTTAAAGCACAAGTAACATATCAAGGAAAAGTTGTATCTATGAATCAGAATGTGAAGAGAATAGCAGGAACTATAAATAAAAAGGATAAATAAAATCTTCACGAATATGAAGGGAAAGATCCTGTGTTTTACCAGAATTTTCCATTTTACAAGCCTCACTGGAAACAAAATGCATAACTGCTAGAATGCCGGATGTCATATTCCTGCTGGCATGGAAAGGGGGTCCTTTGCTTAAAGCATTAATTAGCCTGAAGTGTGGAAACCAGTTCTCTGTGGTGCCACTGATCCCCTGGGACTGTCTTGTGGCTTCTCTGAGCCTCACTTTCCATCTGCAAAATAGTTAAATGTCACCCTTCCTTCTGCATTGTCTGTATGAGCAGATATCAAAGACGTATGCAGGCACTAGATAGCTCCTTGTATTTGGCTCAGAGCATTTAAAATATTAGAACAATGCAGCTGCATATGGCAGCATCGTTATTGACAAAGCCAGCTTATGTTCCATTAAGCAATACTTTATTATCTATGATTGTTAGGAATCCATAACAGCAACCCACTCTGTTAGGGTCTGTTACTAAAGGTAATTCTTTCTTGAGAGCTCTCAATTTAATGAGAAAAACAAAGAGGGGGTGGAAGCACTCAGTGAAAATGGAGCGATGAAAGAAAAGTGGCAAGAGTATGAGGATATGTATATATCCAAGTGGTGCAGGTGAAGGAGTTCCCTGTAGAAGTACATTGTACAGGGAAGATGTATCATGCAGAGCTGCTCAAATCATTAAAAGACAAAATGCTTCTTCCAGGTACCCATCTCAGAGCAGACACTTGAACTTCGGAATCTCTGTGCCAGACAAAAGTCCTGGGGTTGGGAAATGGCCCATCTCCCTCTTTCTTCTGAGAACTGTTGAAGTCRGACAAAATTTTGGGGTTTTTTTAATGTGGCAACAGAGAAGGACTACAGTGGTGACAACAAAGTATTTAAGCAAAGTTGTTAATTTTAAGTGCAGATTGGGGAGGATTTTAGCACAGAATGTCACATTTGCCTACTGAAATGCCATCTGCAAGAGCCGTTTGATCTGGAGTCTAAATCTGATCTCTGTCTCTGAAAAAATTCTTCATATTGATATTCTGATTAGGAATTTCCTTTTTTTGTTTTTCATAGCCTGGTCTGCAGCTGAGGCCCTGTTTTATCTGCTGCCCAAAAGGAAGGTTTTCTAGTTGTCTGCAGAACTAATTCTATAGCTGTCACATAAATGGGTTTTTAATTTTTTTTAGAGTGCTGGGCATTAGAAATATTTGCTGCCTCCTGAAGATCTACAGATCAGGTTCTGCCTTTATGTCTGGGGTTCTGAGAGGGTGCCTATATATTTGGAAGTCTTCTTGGAAGATATTTTCCTGTTGTAGAGCTTGCAGTGGTGCAGTCAGCAGTGGCAAAAAGCTGGTGGAGAGCTGAACTGCTGTTGCAGCATAAGAACTCTGCTGGTATGTTGAATACAAGCCTTTTTATTGCTACTCTGTCCTGCCTAGAAAATTAGTTTTCATTCTTTCAGGCTAGAATTTTGCTGCATTTATGTGACCTTGGTGTTTGACAGAGGCCACTCTTCCACCCAGGAGAGCAGAAAAGGAGGAGAAAACCAAAGCATACTGATCAAAGTAACAGTGCTCTTAACTCCTGAAACCATGGTTTAAAAGGAGCCAGGGCCAAGTACTGTGGGCTCCTGGAAGCTGGCAAACAACACCACTTTAATACTTAGACAGAACCAYCRAATTTCCAATGTCTCCTGGGTCGTMATGGTTGGGGTTTTTGAATGTTCTGTTCTTGCCATAGCACTGGTGCAGCTCAGTAACTATGGGCAGGACTGGTAGCAAAGGCTTTTTGTAGCACATCATCCCCCTACAAATCGGAGTACTCCACTCCTCACAGCATGACCTAGGACTGTGCTGCTCTTGTTCAGCATTCCACAGCTGGGGCTGGTCTGGGGAGTTGATTCTGGCTGTTGGACCTCAGAATAAGGGGAAAAAAATACTGGGAATGCACATGGTCCTTTTTTTGTGTGTCATRCTGTATATATGGCGATTTGATTTCTCAAGTTTCCTTATATTTTTGGATACCCTAATATTCCTAATGAGTCCTCGTGTCCAACTGCTTAGTAAATACCAACCTTAATGCTTGTGACTTAGAAGCTTTGTTCAGTAGCCACAAAGGCAGAATAAATGCGTAAGGCTTTGTGTATCTGGTTGCTTGGGCAAGTTGCCTTACTTAGCAAATGCAAAGATATTAAATTTCTATTCAGATGATTAAAAAAGAGCTTCTTCATGTTTTACCGCATGACTTGCTCTGTTTACGGTGCATTAGGTGTTTACTATAGTGGTAGAAAAATGGCACCTTCTCCATCTCCCTCTCTTCTCCTTTGTAACAGAGGTTTCCTCAGAAGGACTTGCTGATCACCTGCATCTCCAGCAGCATCTAACAATATTTCATTAAAAAAAAAGGTGATACGTTTGCTCACCTTTATTTTGTTAAGTTTTGATTTCTAAAGGTAACAGCCAGTGTCAGGTTTCTCAAACTGCTCCTTCTATTTCTTGTTTTCAATTGAAACAGTGTGCTGTGTCAGCATAACCTACAGCTCGCTGCCACATTCTCTTTTGTGTAGTAGCCGTTTGACACATGAAACTGGCAGCTGCTCTTAAAGGACCCTGCAAATTAATGATATTAAAGATACAAAACATGGAGCGGTCCTTTTTCACTATGGTGGGAAGCTTTCTTAACTGCATTTAATTCAGGGRTAAACCTTTACTGCCATAATTAAAAAGTGGAGCAAATTAAGAGAGTGTGTTACATGCAACAGGATTGCCAACACCAAAAAGTTGGGATGAGATGGAATCMGAACAGCCCATGGAGGGTTTATAGGCTCAGGTCTTCCAACAATTATCCTGACAGCTGAGCTGTAGTTGTGTGAACTTTTTGACTGCAAGGCACAGTGTTCTCTGCCTGCTGTCACTGCAGATATTTGTAATGTGTTTGGCTCCTACGCCTAATTGTCACTAACTGGGGTCAGAGCCTCTGCGAACAGTGTGATGATGATGGAAACAGTCCTGGACCCCTTGGAGCAATCTTGTTTTTCAGTGAAGTTGCGCATGACCTGTGGGCCTGCATAGACCGTAAGTAGATGCAATCTRTGCAATGCCCTGAGTCTGAAATAGAACCTAGCAATCAGCCCTTGAAAAGATATTTTGTTGGGGTTTTTTTTTCCCCCAAAATTTATCCAAACCTGGAAAAAGTGACTTTCAATTATTTGCTCARTTTTAGGGTGGGAGGTTTTTATTTATCTGAAAAGAAAGATCCCATGAGTCAGGCAGGGTCTTTCTTTTGGAATGGAATGTTTTAAGCATAGAATTCAGCTTTTGAGGAAACCTCACCCTGGTTTAAGTCAGTGCTAGCCCAATCTGTGCTTCAACAATCTRTGGGAAGTAAGGTGAGAGATCATGKCCAGAGGAGAGGAAGCAACCTGAACATCATTTTCCAGAGGAGAATAGGCAAACCCAGAGAATGAGTACTAGGCAGTCAAACTACGATTTAGGGAGTCATGGCTGCCCATTCCCACTGTAAAAACTTCCCATTGTAACAGCACCCAGTCTTTTCCTCTGTGCTTTGAGCTGGACCACATTAACACAGATGGTGAGAAGAACTTCTTCTATCCCAAAGGTCTTCAAAACTTCCTAAGGACTTGACTCCTGCCAATCTGTTTTACCCTGCAGATTTGCAGTTTTCATTGCATTGGTGAGCAGTAGCCAGAGCTTCAAAGCAGCAGCTSTGTCCTCTTGCAGTGGTAAATGCGCTTAATTGTCCTTCCTTAAGTAATTCCAGATCAAAGTGAAAGTTTAGATAAATATTACAGATTTTGAGTAAAAGTGGAAGAATGCATAGAATTCATTACTGTACTTTGCATTGCTTTTAGAAAGTGTTCCACCCCTCAGAATTAAAGGAGGAGAAAAGCCTTGTGCTGTGTTTCTTCAGAACTTTTAAAAATATTAATGATCCATAATAAWTTTTTTTAAATATGTCCTACTGATTTTCTCCAGGAAGATTCTGTTGCTTTAATTACTTTATGGACTGGACCTATAATTTTGATAAATATTTACTGAACCAGTATTTTATCAGCAATCAGAGAACTTAAGGAGTTTCGTTCCTCAGGCTCCCAGCAACCTCTCATTTTAGCATGTATGGAACATTCATCTTTCATCAGGATTGCATAAAGTGGTTTGTTAATTTGTAGCAGGAGATTTTTGTCATACTTACATATTTAACTTGGCTCTTCTTATGACTTATGCCAACCATAGAGCATTCAATTGGAAAATGCCTGCCAAAGGTCTGTATCATGAGTGTCCTGGCCAAGRCCAGGAGTTGGACTCAATGACCTTGTGGGTCCCTTTAACTCAGGATGTTCTAGGATTCTAACTATTGGGTAAAGCCAAGATATTCTTATAAAAGGACTTTATGCTTGCAAGGGAAAATGGTGTGGTGCCCTCCTAAGATCCCAGCAAAGCTTCTCTCCCAGTAGTATGAGCAGCACCAACCCAAGGGCAGGAGAAATATGTGTCTGGGCAGACATCAAAGGACTGACAACCTTTACCCWCTGGAGAAGGAAAATACTCAGATTTAGGGTTATGCTATCTTCCACACAAAGGTCCAAATGTAGTCCAAGAAAAAAACTTGTGAGACATTTCAGGTAGTATCAGCTGGCCCCATCAACCTGGAAGGCACTGRGTGTCTGGAACAAGAAGAAATTGGTCTTTTTTAAACCATAAATTGGACCAGAGCGTCTAAATCAGCAGAGCTCCATGGAACRTGCCAAGGGACCTGGCATCATTGTCATTAAACTGCAGGATTTGTGAATTAGTCKGTCATGTCCATATCAAGTGAAGGTCAGTGACATGAGAGCAACATGTTTCATCAGGACTCTGAAAATAGCTGTTTGCTGCTTTTCCAGAAATAYCTGAGAGAGTGCTGCCTTCCTATCCTGAGCAGGCTTACAAATCAGTTTTTAAGGCTGAAGCAGTCCCTTAAAAGAGTGATTCCATGCTGTGTTGAGATGTAAAAATTGCAAATTTTGGCTGTTTTATTTGGTTAAGGATGATGTAGTGATGTTTTTTTCTGTTTCTCACTGATGGAATTTCAGGAGGAATATGCAGGTTTGGTGTCATCCAGAAGCRATGCACAGCAGCAGTCTTTCCTTTSTCTTTGATGTTGCTATGTCTGGCCATTTGTGCTTTTTGGCAAATGATATAAAAATTAAATGAGTCATAAAAATGAGCTACAATTAAAGTTTAGATTGGCTTTGTTTCACTAATATCTGAAGTAACCATGCAAATCAAAAACCAGATATTCAACTGTAATATCAACATGTGAACAATTTTGAAATCTGAAAACATGTGGTAAAAGCATTTGTGATTATATTTGAATAGTTTATAGGTTATATACTTTCCCATTCTGCCCACAGTAATCCAGATAAAAAAATAGAGGTGAAACTAATCAAATATATTGCTAACTGCAGGTTGATCTTTCTTTCCTGCTGTGCAATACTCATGGGGCGCTCAATTAAACTTCTGTGAGGATCACCTTCTCCTCAGCCCCCATCAAACCTTTCCACCCATGTGGAGTCCTAGGATTTCTTTTAATGTAGTRAAGCAGCTCCTACCCCTCAATTGTAGTGAAAGACACTGAAAATTGTGTGGAGCCCCACCAGCCATCTCTTCTTTGCATCTCTTCAGCTGCTCTGGACTACTTACGCCTTAGTCAGGGGAATATCTTATGTGTGCATTTCCTATCCTTGGTATTTCCTACCACACTGAAAAACACAGAGCTGTGTTGTTGTCCAGCTGTCTGCAGCAGGGCTGAGGTCACCCAGTAGCACCCAGCTTTGCTTCTGCCCAGCCCCAGGCTCTGGWGGGAACTAGACCAGGGCTGCTCTGACAGGAAACACAGGAAAAGAAGCAAAGGAAAGTGGCAACCCTGTGTCTGGAGCTCACATCTCTAGAATGTCACTGAAAACAAAATTCAGTAACCAAGTATCAGTGCTGTTGTCARAAGAAGTCTTCAGTCTTCACCCTCTCTCACAAAGTTGCCCAGCATTGAAATTTTTTTCATGTCATTACACTGAACTGCATTTTAAAGTCCTCTGTTTACAAGTCTTCAAATCATCTTTGTTAACKGCCTAATGTTTTCCTTTTGTTTCTTGGGGTTTTTTTTTAGTGAATTAAACTGCAAAAAGAACATTTAGCTGTGTAGCAGAATAATATATTGTTGTGGGGATGGGGGCAGGAATAACAGCATGACAGTTTCCTCTGTATGGTATCAGATATCTCTGTATGTGACCCTGTTCAAATTACTGGTTTTTAAACTGACTGCTTAGCAGGGGCTGTCTAGGTGGGAAATGTGATGCTGTTTGTCACAGAGTCTGTCAATGTGTGAATGGAACCGCTAAACTGATTTACAGTGTTTTAGCACAGCTACTCCTGAGCRTGTGAGGCTAGAGTTACACAACAATTAGAGTGAAGACATCAGTGGTATTTTATTTTTGAAAGGTCTGTACACGTTCTATAATTAGGCCAATCTAATCACAATAATTTATGAGCTGTAGTTGGCAGAAAATAGTCTTAAAAAGCTAATTACCATAGACAGTGACTCAGGAAATTCTGATCTGTARATGTTTTGCAGCTAAACCAGTGTTACTTTTGTAGATAGTTGCTTTAAGAAATTTTAAAATCCTCCCTATGCCTGGTATATAGAGCTCATATAGAAGAGATGGTGCTCCTCAGACATCTCAAAGGTATTAACCTCAAAACAGGCTTAAAGCCTCACCTAAGATTATTAAATTAGATCTTTTTCTTCTGGTTTGCCATGGAGCAAGGGGGTGTACATGCACTTTCAGCACACAGGCCGCTTGGGTTGCCTCATTCTTTACAGAAAATGTCTTTATACCTTCTTTGTGATTCTTTGGGAAGCTTTGCCTGTCTGAAGACCAAACAGTAAACTGCAACCTGAACATGAGCWCTTTTAAAATGTCCCAGCAGCAGAAAAAACATGGATTGTAATTTTTTCCCCTTCTCATGAGGGGAAAAAATGAGTTCTCATGCTCAAAAGTATAACATTTTCAGTTTCCCTACATTTTTAATTGCATAAAGCGACTTGAAGGTACAGCTTATTTTGCAAATGATGGTACTTGCTGCTCTTTATCAATGTGTTATTTRATATTTCTTTAGACTTTTCAGAATCATCAAATAATCATAGGTATCTATCCTCAGTGTCTTTTACTGGGGAGAGGTAAAAATCCGTTCTTTCAGTCTCAAATTTTTTAAAGTTTAAAGGATTTTGTGTAGGAGCCAAGACCCCTAAATGTAATATTTTCATTTCCTCTGCCAGTAGCAGGGCAAACTACACTGCAAAAGCTGCCCAAACTAGGGGAAGAGAAGTAATGGAAGTGAGGTGACTGAAACTATGCAGCCTGCAAGGAGCTGTTTCAGTGTGAGAGACACCCTCACATGCTTGTTCCAGGTCTGAACCCAAATTTATGATATAACTTGTGGTTTGTCTATTCAACTACACCCTCTTAGCCAGATTGTTGTGTGCCGTGGCTCAGATTTGAGGGCTTTGCAGGAGGGAGGGGCAGATTGGCTCCCGTCAGTGGGAATAAAGCAACTGTGAGTCACATACAAGTTTATGGCAGGTGAATGCAATCTGCAGGAATAGCTTCTACAACTAGCTTTCCCCTGTGCTAAGGAAGTGGTCTTTATTGCAGCTGCTGGCAAACTGCCTTCAAATGGCTGGCAAAGCCCTTTGCAGGGGCTGGGGAGAGAAGTGGCCCTGGAGCCACTTAGACAACCTGTACTTGGTCCTCGCTCTTGGGTGTGTGTCCCCATGACTCACTGGGCATAGGGTGGGAGGGTGGCAAACCTTTTGGGGCCTTAGTCTGAGATAAAATTGCACTGTGTCCATCTCTTCATTAGAAAAACTCTTGTGATGTGCAAAATCTGACAAAGCACCCAGATTACAGGGGTTTTTTATATGGTTTCATTTTCCTTTCTCATATGTATATATATATCATAGGCCTTTTAAAAGACCTTTTAAACGTTAAACATGGTTTTAAAGGAAAACCCAGTTACTCCACTGATCTTGAAATCTTCTAATGATATTATTGTCAAATATTTCTTCACATATTTTCATTGAAATAATATGAAAAATAAAGACCATTATGGTAAAATAAGGGCTTGGTTACTTTTTCTGATCAATTTGTTAATATTTAGAAAATGATAAAAATATTTCAGTCCTTGCTCAGTCTTATTTATTGTAACATTTTTTGACAGGTTTTCATGAGACTGAATCCACCCTGGTGAACTGAGACAGTCACTTTTCTGCAGAATTGCCTAAAACTCAGGATGGTACAGGTAAGCCAAGGATTGTTYCCTTAAGGCCTTCTTAATTTTTATATATTGTGTTTACATTCTCGTTAAAGTGCCCCAGCCCGAATATCTGATAACAAACAGTTCTGATTCCCTTGATAAACTCCTGGTTTATCCCTGGGTTCTAGTTCCTTTTCTTATCTGATCTCTGYTCACACTTGCTGTTGGGTTTTATTCATCTGATCTCTCATTTTGTCTTTATTACACATCTCACAGGTTGCTCAATGAAGGCTGCTTTCAATTAGCAYTTGCTTTTGGGGTTTGATTGCTCAWTTTGGGGACCTTAAGRCTCTTGGATGGTTTGTAATCCAATGATGGCATTTTTCTTTTCTCCAATATTACACATATTTGTGTTCATTCTTTCTCTGGCCTTAAGTATAGTGATTATTCATACAGATAGCATACTTCATAGATGCTGTAATGGGCAAATTTGAATGATTCTTATAAGATACTGGACATGGCTCTGTGTATTTGTGTGTATTTTTACAATTTCCAAGTCACTCAAACATTTCTAAAAGTTCCCTGAGCATGAGTTTCTTTTTTTTTGGTCAGTAAAAAGAAGCATAGCAATAACTGCTGAGCTATCAACCTTCATATCATCACGTTACCACCATTGGCAAAAACTCTAAAACAACTAAAGTTCTGAAATTAAAATCAACTAGAAACCTTACTAAGCTGTCAGTTATATCACATACTTCCAACAACTTCTTGTACTAGCAATATTTTTCTGGGAAGTTTCCCATAGAAAATTGAATGAGAAGGGTTTTTGCATGGTGATAGAAGGCAGGAGCGTTTTGGTGCAGAGGAAGGTAGTGATTTGATAATTCACATTGGGACTGTCACTTCCTACATCAAATAAATGTGAGAGGACAATGGCAGTAGTGGTCAGCAACATGAACAAAGAGGGGCCAGATCTGGTATTTCTGGTGGTGCTTGGAGGATGGGAAACAATGTCAGTTAAAATGATGATGATTTTGACAAAAACCTTGAATTTGATGTGGTAAGATAAGGTGGGGCAGCAGGGTAAAAAGATGATGTTATTTGCTCTGAGAATCATACAAAGGCCTCCTGACYCTGGCCTTGCTAATGTATAAGGTGATTACTAATGTAGGTGCAACTTCAGCATCAAGGGACTTCTAATGAAACTCCTCTCCTTTTCTGCCCATTTTTATTTTTTTATGGCCTACTACATGTAAATYACAGCAATATACACTTCATTGCACACAGGCTGGGCAGATGCAATGCTGGTTTAAGAAAGCTTACCTGAATCTAATTGCTTTAAGGAATCTGATCCTTGAACATCCTTTTGAAACTGGCCCAGTGTTTGATAATTCCCTTCTTTAATTCTGATCCTCATGTTTACAGGATTTTTTTAGCCACTTTATGTAACTTTTCTACTGAATACATTTCTAAAACTACAAGCTGCATAAAATGTTTCTGAATCCAGTGTAACTACTGTGCAAATGGGAGGAGAATTCAAACTCTTAGGCAAATATCTGAAGCTTAATTTTTATCCTGATCTGGTGAAGGTTACTGTGAATCTGGTTGTAGTAATATTGAATTACTGGACTAGTACCTCTGAAAACACATGTTAACAATGCAGGTCCACGGTCACTGTCTCCTATTGTATCCTAGTTTTTTATGCTGAGACTGACAATGCAATTGTAAGACTATGTGGGTATAGTTTTTGTTGTGATTAAACAAACCCTTGCTGGATCTTTTTGACATTCAGCTGTTGCTGAAGATGTTAAAGCAAAAGTAAATGTACTAATCATTGGTAACAAAGCAGCCTAATCCACACTGACCTACAATTTGTTTAGGATCCTTTGGAGCAACAAAGAGATTAAAGTATATAAAAAAAGAAGAGGTAAATAGTGGGTCAGAGATTAGAAGTGAAAAAGGAAAAGGCTGGCTTCCCCCAGACCACACACTGATAGTGGACTTTTGGTCACTGATTGTTAGAAAATGTTTCATGTTTCACTTTCCCCCCAGAACCTTAGAAAGGGAAGGTTTGATTGGCACTTGTCATGACTGATAGAGAGACGAAGATGCTTTGGTAAAAAGGAGAGGGAGGCAGCCGTGTCAAAAGCAGAAGTAGTCAAAGGATGATTCCTCCTTTCTGTGGTTTTGTCTCTTTCTAAATTATTCAAATCTGGGTGGCATCTTAGGATAACTGGCATTTTGACACAGCTTAAAGGATTGTCTCACTAACTCTATTGAACTAAGACTGCCATCCTTTTTAAGAAAAATTATAAAGAGGCAGATCTTCTATAATCTGATATGTATACAAACCAAAGGCAGCTTGATGCAGGCGTCTTAAATATTTTGGAMGGGGGGCAGCAATTTTATCCATTTTGTGACTGATTGTCTTTCACATCCATCTGCAAGAATGCTACTTATTGGTCTAAAAAAAGCCTTTATTTGATTTTCTTTAGAATATCCATAGTTGTTTGCAATGCATCTGGTGGTCACAAATCCAAGTCAGGCCAGCTGGATCAGAATCAACAAACGTGGGGAATTTTCTCAGTCGAAAGAAGGTACCTCACTGACAGGCAATCTCTTCCATTGATGGTCATCCTGATTATGGATTTTTCTTTTAGGGGCAATTTCCTTTCTTTCTTTTCAGAAAGGGACCGTGTCCCCTCTTAGTGCTTTGTCTGAACCATGCTGGCTGGCTTAAATGGGCTCCCCAGGGTTAGGAGCTCCTCTGTCATTCTAAGCTGCCATTTTATGCTTTGGTGTCCTCTTCACTTATCTATAACCAGAGCCAAGTCCTGCTCACTTTATTCAYGGGAATCATCCACTGAAATAAATAATTGCATAAATTTTGGATTAGAGGGATTAGATGTCCAGTGGCATTCTGTGCTTAACTTCYTAAAATCATTCAGCAAAGCCCATGATTCCCACACTGTTACAACCACTTGGCTGTAGCTAGAAGGGAAAATATCATCTTGGCCCTTCTATTGATGTATTTGCTTTGAGCTCCTAGCAAACCAACCAACAGCCTTCATTATTTGGCTCATTTTTTAAATTCCTCCTGAAGAAAACCTTTGGTTTTCCAAAAAGAACCACTACATTGGGCTGACTCTTTGCATCTACAGTGCCCAGGATGTTTTAGAGGTCCTTCGTCCCCACCCAACAACAGTCACCAAGCTGAAGGCTTSCTAATGGATCAATTAAAGTGCTAAATGAAACTAATTGGATAGACACAACTTGTAATGAGATAGGGCTGAATTCTAGACAGATTTGTCTGATGGGGTTTTTTTCTGGTAGCCAGGTCAACTTCTAAGATGACTCTTCTAGASTTTTAGCACAAAAGAACATGCACATTCATTATGACAATAACATGTATCAAGATAATTGTACAAAATTTCTGGGAAGACAACTGAAATGAGAGTAGCCACATCGCTGTGAATGTGAGGTGGACAACTTCTTTACTTGAAAAGTATGAACACTCAGCACTTTGAACTATTAACATCTTGATTTTCTTAACTRCTAACCAGGGAAGAGCCAAAAGATACGCACCCCTAGTCCCCAGTTTTATTTTTTTTCCTGTTTTGAAACAGTTCTGTAYCTTTATGTATGATTTACTTTTTGTTACCTAGTGGTAAAAGAACCAGTTAARACTCACATGAAGAGGAAGATAGTTTTTTGTTGTGGGTAGACTTCTGAACTCTGCAGGAGGCCTTCATGACTTTGTGTGGACTTTGCTAGGCTTGTCAACCAGGACTGCAGAAACCCCCAGTGTGCAGAGCAGTGAGAGGAARAAGAAGCACAAGCCTTTCATTGTCYTTTGTAGGGCCAGGAGTTGGACTCAATGATCCTGATGGGCCSCTTCCAACTAGCATATTCTAKTTTCTATGATTCATATTAATTCATAAGTCAAGAAGGCTCAGACAATCTYCACTTTCCAAGATGGTGAGCTTTAATTTTAAGCTTGTRTTTGATTCCCCAGATCAAAGGAGAAGAGGGTAGCTGTGCCACTAGAATCAAACTCCTGCCTGCACCATTTCCTATTCTGTTGCCATATTTCAGACATGATTGTGATTACCAAATAACCCTTAATCATCCCAAATACACTTCTGAAGGTTATGTCCTCTATAAAGTGATATCTTTCATGATGGCAGAAGAGACAGGGGGTCTATTTTYAAACTAAATAATACACTCAAAACCTGAGCAAGCCTTCCTTTTACACAAYTGAATCTATGTGTGTCTATCAAATAATTAGATTGTCATGTGCAATTGCCCAGAAGAAATTCAGATTCTGCACCAGGGGCACACGTGAGAGTTATAAACTTTGCATATGCAATTTAAGCTGCTTTGCTGTATAATCCTGACCCAGAGAGTTTTCAAATGCACTGTTTCATCTGATTAGAACTGAAAACATTTTTGTTGATTTTACCCAGTGATTAGCAAACATGAATTGCATTCTGTAATCTGTAAGTCTTCACAGATTCTGGACTTAAGTCCCAAATTTAAATTAGGCATCAACGAGTAAAGCAAAATATTCAATGATCAGAATATCCTAAACTGGAATTATTTGTTCAGGTTGCTGAAATCTGTGGCCCTAAAAAGCCAGCTGTATGGTCTATATTTCTCCCAAACTGGGAAATTAGATTCCTTTTATGGATCCATCATGGTAGTACAGAGCCATTAGATACATCATCCTACACTTGTCAGCCAGCCTTTCCTGTTCATCAGGACTGTAAGGCATATTAAGCACACAATAATAGTACCCTTCAGGATGATTAGGTTGTCACATTTTCCAGTTGAGTAATGTACTTTGCTCCTGAATCCCACAAGCAGCAGAGGGGCTTCTTTGAAACCCAGGTCCTAYGTGTTCCACTTGCATAAGGTGGTGCCAGGGATGATGCTTCCTCCTCTTCCATGGAGTTTTCTTCTCCAATTCTTCCAGTGTGGTACCTATGAAAGTCAGCAGAGAAGCCAGGTCTTCAGACAGGCAYGCTTCATCTTGCAGTGCCAGTTCCTGGAAAGAGGCTGAAATGTTCTGGCAAGCTGCAGAGTCACAAYGCTGAGTGAAAAGAAAGTTGTTCAAACAACATCTAATGGACTTAATCCCCACTTCCTGCCCTTTCAGGATAACAACTGAGTTTCAAAGGCAGTGCAAACTAATATACAATTCCTAGGAACAAATTGACAAAGTTAAAACCTCCRTCAGACTGAAACTGGTGGCAAAATAAAAGTCTCTCAAGAGACTAAAAAGGTGAAAGACAAATTTCTTTTGTGATTGTTTCAATCTACCCGGTGACCTTCAGCCTGGCCATGGCCAGGCATGAAAAACACAGCCTGGCCAGAGCAGTTCCTGACCTCAGCAGCCCCATTTCCTTGCTGTGTATGCCAAGGCTTGGGTGGCTCTGGAGCTCTTTTGTTGCCTTGCAGGGAAAATTCATCTGTGTCCAGTAGATGTTTAGCTTAAGTGGGGACTGACATTGTTGAGTCAGGGATGGAAAGAAGACTAGTCTTCAGTTGGATCAGAAGGTRAAAGTATTTAATGAAAATAGCAGGGTTTTTTTATAATGTGACTTGCTAAGGTGATACTTGATTGGTCTTAAAGTAGAAACATCTCACATTATTGGAGACTATGAATAGTACACTGTAGAGAAATAGAGAAATATATCTGAAAATAATGGTTACAGAAAGAGAGATAATAATTGTTCGAATTCTTTTGYCTAAATTTCCCACAGCTTCTACACAGCTTCCCAGAATTTTCCTGAGAGAATTATGTCTCTCTCTGTTCAGAGGATATGTAATTACTACAGAGGACAAACTCATATCCAACTGTTTGCTATTTAGAATCAATAGGTATTTCAGGGGTCAATCTCAGGTTTATCATTCTAATGTTTACCTCTTCTGGTAGCTGTTCCTTTTATTTGGTTGTGTCTCTACAAAAAAAAAAATCCCACAACTCAAACCCCACTGAGATGTGTTCCCTGTTGCTTCTCTGGAAGTTCTCTCCCAACATTGTGGGTGGATGACAAGGTATCACTGACTTCAGGCCTCCTCCTGCTATGCAGAAGCACCATGGCTGTGATGCAAAGTCATGGTTTGTTTTAAATGGGTCCGTTTTGTACTTGCCAGTTGTACATCATGCAATGCCATTATCATCTGAGCTACTTTGTTTCCCCACCCTGTATCAGGTCTGCTTTATACTCTTTTTTGTGGCATTAAGAAAGCATGAGGACATTAGCRTCACATAACTCCATGTTGCCCCTTTCTGGCTGCCTTGACAAAACCACAACTATGCAGACATGCCTAGTTTGGATCCAGTTTGTAGACCTGGAGACCTACCATAGRATGTTCTGCTGTCAGTGACCATAACAATGCCATGTAAATCTTCTGAGRTGCCACCAGGAATTCGAACTTTTCCACTACCACAGGGATAGGTGTGTGGGCAAAAAATGAGCTTTGGGGTTTCTTGTCCTGTTGTCAGCTGTGCTTATTGTGCCAGTTCTCCTCTTCTGGGCTGGGGCATCCTCCTCCTGAATCACTGCTGACAGCTCCTAACAACACAAGTGGTGGCCCTGGAGCCACTTTTACCGTCCACACTTGCTGTCGGCAAGATTCCGGCTGAAAATGCCAACAAAGCTAATTATATGCTRTTGTGCAATCATGCTATAATCATTTCTGTAGGAAATGTGCCTTTAATAAGTGCATTGCAAGAAATTCCCTTCTCTTTTGTGTTTGGCATAATGACCCTTCAAGACAGCATTTTAAAGAAAGCATAGCAATCACTGAGCTCCTATTTCTGTGTTTATTTATCGAGCMATTTACATTAAGCCTCAAGTATAATTAGCTTTTTTGGATAAACACTAAGCAAACTTGGAGTGTTTTAAAAACATAATAGGGMACCCTGCAGTGGTTCTCTTTTTTAATACTTTATTCAGAGAAGATATTCCAGGATGCCACAAGTTGTCCTGTCCGACAATGTTTAGTAGCTGGTGTTCCTAGATCTCTTTTCAGCCTTGTCTGCTGGCAAGCAGCTGCTCTCAGGAGTCATTAAGGAGCTTTATCTAGCAAAGGATGTTAGGGTGTGCTGCCAGATAGTTTGGCAAAATTGACACTTTTTAACTGTCTAATCAAAGCAAAGCAACTGGCCTTGGCTCATTCAGGTCAGGAGGAGGATTAATGAGGTGGAACCCACAGCAGAGGTGCAAATACCAAGGCAGGGCTTGATGCTGGTGTCTTCAGGTGTGTGTGGATAGCACAGTGCAGCTCCAAGCCCTATTAAGCTGGTACTCCTGGACCTCTATGCCTGACCTTGCAGAGTAAACCTCAGGTGTGGAGCTGGTTCCTGGGATCCTTGCAAAGTTCTGTCCCTGCTCAGGTTGTTGCAGATCATTTTCATAATGCTGACTCTAGAACTGTTTCCTCGTGACTTGTGTGTGCKGTTCCAAGCTTCCAGATGAGAGTCAGAAWATATMTGTCCTCTCATCTCTGACACATGTYCCTCCTTCTGGTAGAGCCCAGACCTGAAAAACAGTGGGTGCTCTGTAGATGCACAGAAATATCCATCCCTTGGGACTTTGTGCAGCCTCTTCACTGCTGTTCCTGCCCAGGAACGCACAGTGGGAGTTCAGCAGAGTGGAGAGCTCATTTGCCCATGGAGCTCTTAAGATGGAAGCGAGTCTTTACAGGTTGTCTCTTTACTCAGCAGAGACATTCTACTTGAGCTACCCAAAAAAAGCCTTCTTCTCTCTACTGGCCAGAGAGGGAGCATGATGTGGCCTCATTTAGGATGACTGCTAACACCAGTTAGTAAGAAGTGTTTTCTTCCTTTGGTGGGCTGCAAAGGAGCTGTTACAAAGCCTCTGAGCTGGCATCCCAGGAGCTGTTAGCTACTGCTTTGCTCTGGCAGCAGCGCTGGTTGGAGCTGTGTGCCCTCTCTGCTAGAGTGACAGCACAAACTCCTCAGCTTTAGAGGCTTCCAAGGAGACACTGGCAGTTCCTTTCACCAGAAGAAAAACGAGGGGAAGTAAAAAGGAGAAGCTGTGTTTATGCATCAGCCCTTCCCTCTTTCACACCTCCAAAGTGAACAGTTGGGTGTTGCTTATTTTTGGAACAAACAACATTCAGTAAACACCATCTGCCTCTGAAAAAATGAGCAACACTTGCTAAAACGGAAACAACAATATGCATTAAAATACCTCTCAAAGAACAACAGGCCCCATGAAAATATAACAAAGGCTGAGGTTTTATTCAGTTCCAAAACTGTTGATAGAAAGAAGTTTTTGCATTAAGTCTAAAATAGAACAATTGCTAACAGAATCCTAAAATAAACCAGAAAAGTTACTTTATTTTTCGTTTTTCTGCATGAAGTCCAAATCAGAAATCTAGCAACTGCTTATAAATCTGTTTCCATGATGAAGCATGTGGAGTGCCATACARAATTTGCATCATTACTTCTATAGTGTCATGAACCCATTTTTGCCTTACACAGAACTGAAAGCAGTTCAATTTGATGGGCAAATTCCAAGTTGTCCTCTCAGATGTCACTTGTTCAGCATTGTCTTTCTGGGAATTGTGAAAGTCAGTGAATGCCCTGTCCTAATCCTTGCCCTAGTGAAAAATATCAGTAAATGAAGACCYTTGGAGCAGCTTCCTCCCTTCATGCCAGGAGGGTGACCTCTTGCTCTTTTGTTTCTCAGAGCATGTCTCATGGAATCATCACTTAGTGTCACAAAGAGAGACTCTGACAATCATGTAGTTATGAGAATTTCTCTGCTGAGCATGGCTTTTCTCTGGTCCTCTCTTAAGTGGGCTGTGGAGAGGGACTTGCGCAGTTATTCTGTGACATCAATGTCATATAAAGGCTATGCAGGCACTGCTCACTTCTAAGGTCAGCCTCTGTGAGCATGTCATCACCTGGAGCATCATCCACATAAAAGACCCTTAATRTGCTTGAGACTGCTCCAGGCCTCATGCATGTTTTAATTTTGCAAGACCTTGACAGATTTGTTATGTCATCTGTTGATATTGTACCTCATCCATACAGAGAAAAAGTCATGGGCCTCCTTTTGGGAACAGGAGGAAACCCAGGCCATGGACTCCTGAAAATCTCAGTAAAGGGTTTAACAAAACCAGGAMTGTGTAAATGGAAAACTGCACAAGCTGTGGAGCAATGTGGGTGGAAGTGAGTTGGCCATGGTGTAGGTGTTTTAGCTAGCATGGGCAGCTTTAGATGGAGAAATCCTTGTTGAGAGATGTGTTGAATAATGCAATAAGGAWAAGACRCCATCCCTGTAGCCCTGCCTTCCARGCTYTCTGACAGRACATTAAGGGATAGTGTGTGAGTCTGTTCAGTACATTTTAGCTACATGATCCTAATTACTCTGGATCAGCAGCAAGGCTGCTTAGTAATACATCATCCTCCTGATCAAGTGACCCTCTGTGGTCTTTAGAGACAAGGTTTTTTTCTGCATTACTGACAAAGATGTTGAATAGGAGTGGACAAAAATACGTTTCAATAAATGTTGTTCATTTGTAATGGTATTTTAAGACCTGTCAGGCAGCTTTTAACGCACTGAATGGGGAGCATGATAGTTTGGTGTTATTCCAGTGTTTTAATCAAAGTTTCATGTGATACCAAGTGAAATACACAGTAGAAGTCCTCGGTCCATTACCTATATCAACCAAACCAGTAATCTTATCCAGAAAACAAATCAAGTTAGTTTGACAAGATCTATTTTCATAAACCCGTGTTGACTGGCATTAATTATATTTCCCTCCTTCCATTCTTTATTAATCAAATCCCTTATCAGCTGCTGCACTGTTTTGCCTGGGTTTGATGTCACGCTGACAGGTCTATAATTACCTGGGTCGTGCCATTTACCCTTTTTAAACAGTGGCACAATATTAGCTCTCCTCCCAGCTCTGGTGCTTCCTCAGTGTTTGGGAAATGAGGTGCCAAAGAACTGCCTCAATTTCTGTTAAAACTCTTGAAAATAATTTTCCAGGTTTGCTGATGTCTCACTTTTGTCCTTGCTTTTTAATAACTCTATTAGCTGCTATTGCAGTGGAGGACATKTCATAATCACCCTCTGATTTTGTTTATATCAGTAAATGAAACAAAAGCTCAATATAGCAAATTGGTGAGTTTTCCTAACTACACCAAATTGCTATATATTGAGCATGTCTGCTTTTTCCTTATTGCTGTTAGTAGCATTTTTGTCSCTTCTTCTTAAAATAAGTAGTGTAAAGCCCTTGTTAGGAGCTTTTGCTTCTGATATAATTTAAGTCTTCCTGTATGGAAATTTACCTCAAAGCACTTTATGAGCTTCAGGTGAACTGACTGGATTCCAAAG
>JACDOX010000030.1:5186115-5241127 GCA_014549065.1 Cardinalis cardinalis
ATAGGATAGGATAGGATAGGATAGGATAGGATAGGATAGGAAAGGAATGGGTTGGAAGGGACCTTAAATATCATCTAGTTCCACACCCATACCATACACAGGGGTGTTGCCTACTGGATGAGGTCAGTCAAAGCCCCATTTGATCTGGTCTTGAACACTTCTAGAGAGGGAACATCCACARCTTCTCTGGCCAGCCTGTTCCAATGCTTTACCATGAATTTCCAAGTAAAGAAATTCATCCTAGCACCTTACCTAAATCTCCACTCTTTTAGTTTAGAATATTTTCCCTTTGTCCTATCACTATTTGCCCATGCAAAAAGTTGCTTACCATTTTTTTAATAAGAGTCCTTGAAATCCTGAAAGTACTGAAATTATCCACAATTTGACTAGGGATCTCAGCCTCATGAGGATCAGCAAGTTTCCAGAGTCCTTCACTGCATACCTGGGTGTTGCTGCCATGCTCAATGTGGTATTGTGTGATTGATTCACACAGAAGARCCAGAGCAGTCAGGCCTTTGGAGGCTCAGACCCTCCTGGTTTCATTGTGCATCCTTTCCTTGGAGCAAATTGGTCTTTCCATGCAGTATCTGCAGGGTACCCATCAGAAATATATTTAAGAAAAGAGAAAAAGAAAAGAAAGAAGAAAAGAAAAGAGAAAAATGCATGCAGTGTCTGCAGGATACCCATTAGAAATATATTTATGAAGAAAGAGAGAAGGAGACAAGCATGCAGTAACTGGGTGGAAGAAACTTAGATATTAAAAAGGGGTAAAAAAATATTTTTTTGTCTCAGTGGTGTTGGTGGCAGATGTGAGAAAACATGGCATGACTCTCCTCACATTCCCCTTGTTTTGTTGAGGAATATTCAGTTTTGCTGCATTTAAACATTAAAGATGTCTATTGGGAAAAGCAAGGAGAAGATAATGCTTTTTTAGACAAGTTCTTGCCGTAGATTTCCATTTCATGCTAGACTGCATAGAAGAAAGCAACCTGTSTGCATGAAAGGCTGGTGTGAGGGGTGGGCAGGGTGCTGGTATCAGGAAGGGGAGGCAAGTGCTCAGCATGCAATCAGATAAAGGGAGCTGTTTGGCATTAGTGTGTTAGCTTTGTCCAAGCTGCCAGCATCTCCAAAGGGCCAAAGCACACTCTTCATTTGTCACCCCAGCGCACCTTTTGTGTGAATAATTTCCCATTGGTATTACCCAGAGCTTGGAGTCGATAGCTGGACTAGCCTCTTTGCTTGTACTATTATTTCCAGCAAGCTTCATACATCTGCAGTAAATCCAGGAGGATTTGCAAGTGGGCTGAGGAAGTATGAGTGACAGAATGAGCTGATAAGGCCTGAGTCCCACAGAAACAAAAGGCTTCCCATTTTGTCCTGACAAGACAGGCGCTGCCTTGGAATTGATTTGATTTGATCAAGATTTTGCCAGCTGACCCCAAAAGTTCATGCAAGTGAAGAATTAAGCCCCCAAGCTCTCTCTCACTCCCTAGTAAACCTTCACATCAGTGCCAAAGATGAGAGTATCTGTTGTGAGTTTTGTTGCCTGTTTGTTTTTATAAAGCAGGATCACTGAGGCTTTTCCTGCTGACGCATTTTTGATGGTAAGAAACTGAAAAGTGTCTAATGACCCACAGCTCTGTGGACAGAGCATCTTGAAAGAAACCTTAGTTGCAAAGCCAGGCATCAAGCTACAATGCTATTGAACTTTAATACACTCTGAAAGGGTAAGACCTAATGAGGTAAAACATAATAACTTTCTGTAAATCCTTCTTGAACTTGTGCCTAACCAGGGAAGCATGAGACAGGGGTAGCATGAATCAGAATGCCTGCCTGATATTATAGAGCCAGACATTTTCAAAAGTCAGCAGAAAGTCTTTAGGAGGGTGTAGAAAGGTACAGGTCTACTTCTAGTTTGGCAGAAGTGAAGACAAATTATAAAAGGAAAGCATGACTYTTCTTGGCAGCTGGGCTAGCAAAGGAAAAACTGGTGCTAAAAAATTAAAGCTGTCCAAAGGAATGGGATCTTGAGGGAAATGCATTTCTTCATAACAGATATCATTGTTTGAGCTATACAATATGGTAWTGTGCAAGTTTTATCGAGGTGCTGTGAAATRGATTGCCCTGCCCATCTTTGGGGCMTGTGGGAGGAGAACACACCTTCACACCTTTTTCAGTTTCATCATGCTTTACTGAGAGTCTTCTCTACCTGCACAATCTTTACTGAMGTGGTTGTGCTTATATACTTATTGCCCAGGGACGCTTGAGTTTGATGAAATACAGTTGAATTTTTCCCCTCCTGACCTTTGCTATTTCATGGCAGAGCTATTTCATGGTGGGAGGGAAGAAGGTGGACTGGCTGCCCCTTGCTGTTACAATGGCATCCACACCCTTATTTGCAAAGACCAGGTAACATTTGTGTAACCTAGCAAGAGGTATCCAAAATATTAGGATTTCTATGTGTATGTGTGTGGGTGAGAGAAAGAAGGAGGGGGGAGAAGAGTGGAGAAACTAGTTTCAGATCAAAGTCTGAATCTTAAATTTATAAGGTGTATTTCTTTTTAAGGGGGAATAAAGATATTTACAATGCTCATGGATTCCACACCCAGAAGTTACAGGACTGCCTGTTGGGGATGCCTGTAAAATGAGGTGCCCTTTGGACCCCCTTAAGCCAGAAAAGAGGTCTCCTCTTTCATATGAAAGTGTTGCTGTGTGCCTCAATTTGCTTTTTTASTTGTTTAACATGGAAGTACAAACTTTACAGACTCTTGAACCTGTTCTGTGCTTTTATCTGCCAGTAGTGGTGTGTTAAATCTATCTCTGCCCATAGTTCATGGCAAACATTGAARACCTGTAAAAGTATTGGTCAGCCATTTAGAAAACATTTTTGATTGAATGTATTGTCACATTTTTCTTGCAATAGGGTACATTAAAAGGATTTATTTTGATTAAAACCATGAAATTTTAAAGTATTTCAAATGCAGATGAGAAATTAATCCCTTTGCATTTACAAAATATTGRTGGACTTTAAAAGGGGCTAAATTTGGGGAAGAGAGGTGTGTGCCTTTGCATAYATGTTTGACATTCAGTTTATATCTTTTACACAATATTAGTCTGATCCTTGGTTCCATATGAAATGGTTGGCTCTGAGAAACAAGAATGTTGATTCAGAATTATTGCCAGGAGCCTGAAGGTTTGTGCTCGCAGTCCTGATGTTTTAATGGTCAAGTCCCAACATAAGTTAGTTTCTACTCCAGCAAAGTTTCTTCAGCTTCTTGTAAGTAGTATACTGGTTTTAGAATTTAATTGAGCCCCTGGTTATTCTTTCCCTTGTAGTTTCCTTTCTATGTGTCTATAAACATCTATGATTGCCCAGTCAACAGCATTACTTAATTGGCTGAAGATCCTAATCCAGCTTTCCTGAAAGGAAAAGCATCCTGGACACAGTTGCCAATTATTCCATTATCTCTATTGACAGCCTGGTGTACTTTGATGTCCTTCAAAGCTCTGACACAGATATCCCATGGGAGACCATTGTCTCCAGTTAAAGCWCAGTGCTGAAGAGCAGTGATTTCTGTGTCTGCTACCACTGTGTTCACTGGCTTTGGAAATGTTACTTAATCTTTTGGTGTCCCTATCTGTAAAATGGGAAAAATGTGTCACTCAGGGAAGGTTAAGAGGGTTCATCTTTTGATGTTCATAAAATGTTACAAGATCTTCTTCATAGTTTAAAGAACAGAGAACAAATGTAATTACAAAGTAAATGGAAGTTATGGAGCAAGATAGGAATAGAGGTTGGTACTGATTTCATGATATGGCTATCTCTGTTTTTCTCTTGCTTTGAAATATTTTGAAATGACAAGGCTAAAGTTTCCTGTACAGTTTTTTACCCTCTTTCTTGCATCATGATGCGGCCTTTAAGCATGTAATACTGTAGTATTTTCCATAATTTCCTGGCCTTTAAGTACTTGACTTTTCAATTTTAATATTCTTCTAATATGAGAAGCTTACTGCAAGTATGAGAGCTCTGGCTTATAAAAGCAAAGTGAGCCACTTTCCCCTCCTCAGGAACGGGGTGTGCTGCCAAAGCTGACGTGGCCATGAGCTCTGCAGGGCCACAAGATCCCCAGGGAAGTGTCCCCCACGCCTGGATGTTCCCCTGAGTGTGCCTGGAGCCCTCCTGTATTTGCCTGGCCTTTTCCTTCACTGCCCTGGTTCATACCCACTTGCTGGGCCCTCTTCTCTGCAAACTTTTGACTTTTTAATGAGTTGTGCCCTGTGCACCCTGAGAAACACACAGGAGTCCAGAAAGCAGATATACAGCGCGACTGAGTGCATGGAGTAAATGCTACAGGTGGTGGTCAGCTTGGGAACAAAGAACCAAACACTAATTTTCCTGTTCTTTGCACTGGTAATAAAGCTTGTTTTTCTCTCAAGTGCCTTTTTGAGGTATGATCTTAGAAATATTGGACTAAAAAGTATTCTAGTACCAGTTACTTATTCTTTTCTTTGAAGGGATTAAATTTTAGTTTTGCAACCCTCTTCGAAATACTTACWYAGAATTATTTCTGGTTTCAATAAAAACAACCTTTTTAATTCTCAGCATTGAGTGAAAGTACATTATTCTACCTGTACCTAAGGAAATAATAACATTGCTACTATGTCTCTGTAAAGCTGGAATACTCACCTGTGACCACATTCACAGGGGTCTTAGGACGAGGGAAGAGACGAGGATCTCACTCCATGTTTCAGAAGRTTTGATTTATTATTTTATGATATATATTATWTTAAAACTATACTAAAAGAATAGAAGAAAGTATTTCATCAGAAGGATAGCTAAGAATAGAGAAAGAATGGAATGATAACAAAGGCTTGTGACTGACTGGGAGAGTCTGAGCCAGCTGGACTGTGATTGGCCATTAATTAGAAACAACCACATGAGACCAATCSCAGATGCACCTGTTGCATTCCACAGCAGCAGATAACCATTGTTTACATTTTGTTCCTGAGGCCTCTCAGCTTCTCAGGAGAAAAAATYCTAAGGAAAGGATTTTTCAGAAAATATCATGGCTACACTTACCTGCTTTGGAATCATGACTTGGCCTTGTCTTGTGCAGGGGCAGGAGTTGGACTCGATGGTCCCTGTGGATCCCTTTAAACTCAGGATGTTCTATGATTCTCTGACKTCACATTTGGCACAGGGTGACTAATTAGCCCAACCTGAAGGGTGCATGCTCTCTCTATCTCATAAATCTCACCTTTCATGATGCTGTTTCAGTACAGACATGCTGAGATATTTCAAGTTTGGCAGCTGCTTTTTCTTAGACTTTCCTCCTCTGTGCAAACTGTGTGGCTACAGAGTAAGGGCCTGAGCATGACTTTGCGTGCAATCACACTGGGCTCCCTCCCTGGTAAAGGCAATGAGAGGAGACAGAGCCTGATGGTGGGAGGGCAGAAGAATGTTCCTGGCTGTAAAGTGCTGAGCAACAGCAGGAAAAATATGRCAGACCCAAACGTGGGTCTGCCCAAGCCCAGAGACCTCTATCAGCCTTTTAGGRTATATACTATGAGAGGTACAATGCACCAGCTCCCCCAGACCTCAGTCTCTGTGACTCCTACTGGGGGCACTGCAAGCAAGCTTATATTGAAAGCTATGGAGATGTTTTTAAATGGTTCTTTACAGCAGAGAATAATTAATTAAACAGGTGGTTCCATGAGCAGTGCTACTAATGATGGCTGCTTTCCAGGATTTCTCTCTCGTGTGGATTTCCAGGCTGTAACAAAGGTTGAGCTCATGCTGAGGTCTTTCCCTCAATGAGGGAATTAATAGGGCCTCCCTCCCTCCCTCTACTCTGCTGCCTATTTTCATGAAACTTGTAGGTACTTAATTCCTGTCAACCCTCTACACCTCTGTCTCACTTGGTCAAAATTGATCAACGACTTTAAAACTTCCTGGGGATAGGGAGAATAAACAAAGGGAGAGAAACAGATGCATGAGGAACATGGACGCAGAAAATACGTTTCCTAAAGTTGAAATTATTGCCCAAGATTAGAATGGAAAATTGCTCTTTGTTTGCCCCTTTGGCCATACTGGAGGAAAAGAACAAGTTAGAGGAGATCAATGGTGCTGGTGAAGCTGTCCATACAGTTTTGGTATTCATGTCTTAAAAAGCTGCCAGTCTTTTTAGGGGGGACAAGAATCACTGAAAAATCTTTTAAGGAATGGTAAAAATGTTTGACAGAATATTTCATTTAATTTCCTCTGAACATAATCTTTTCTACAGCATGTAAGTCATTTTAAAGGAAGGATATAATACATAAAGTGTTCTTTAACCTTGCATAAACTCATTTTGTTGAGATTTAAAATAAGTTCAAGTGTCATGTAAGCCAAACACTGGTTTTAGAAATAATGAACCATGAATTCACATGGGATTCTCCATATTCTGCCAGCTTCAGATGAAAACAGGAAAATATTCCTGACACGTGGCTAGATACAAATATTGGACCAGTTATACAGGAATATTTGACATCCTTTGGCCTTTGTGATTCACCAAAGCAGAGTAGGCGATTTAAGAGCCTAATCTGACCTTAAAAGTTGCTTAAATAAGTATGGAAGTTTTCTTTCCTGATCCTTTGTTTCTGGGAGAGACATGACCCTCCATCTTTCACTTCCTGAAATTGTTAATTGCTTCCTGAATTGTTAATTGCTTCCTGAATTTGATTAAACACTCAGATGCAAGGGAAGTTGCAACTTTATATAATACCTAGGAGAGAAGAAACGTCAAGGTTTTGTTACAAGTGAAATGACAGCTTTTCTTTCATGGTTTGCTGTTTTCCAGAATCACCAGAGGGCGCCAATGCAGATYTTCCCGGAAGGGATGCTTCCCAGAGGGTTGGAACCTCTACATCTCCCAAGCCCATGACGATGTGCAAACAAAAAAAGCGCAACTTCAGAAAATTTTTGTGGCGAAAACAGGTATTAGATCCCGGGGAAATGCTTAATACTAAGCACAGTACAAATCTTTTCTAAAACCTCTGCCATTAGTGCATTGGTTGTCTTTGACTTTAATTTTTTCTTAGATGCTGGCAGTAAGATAGACCTGTGCAAAACCAGTYGTGCCAGAAATTAGTTTTCTCATTCCTTTCAGCATCACAGTTAAGTTTGGAATTAGAAAGAACACCATGTGATGACAACAATCTTGRAGCATCTGTCAATTTGTGCTTGAAATAGAAATCTCTGCTGCTGTTTTGACAGGGAAAGCCAAGATATTTTTGTTGTTTTTATCACACAGATTTGGTTCATCTGCAGTATATAGGATAAGAAACAATGGCATTCAGGCATCTTTATTTGTCCTTTTGTACCCTTTAGGACACAGCAATAAACAAACAATGAACATTCCCTCCCAATAGGAACCTTCCTTGCACATGTCCCAAAACACAACCTGAACACAAATGTACTCTTTTAAAACGAAACAAGAGATTTATGTTGTAAGCTTGTTTAGGTACCAGCCAGAATACCACATTGCCACCATATTGTGAATTACTCCTYCTCTCTTTACAGTAAAATAATTTTACTGATTATGATGGTTATAATACCTCAGACTTTATTCTGGCACAATTTTGCAAACTATTATCTCTGTTTTTCAATTCTCRCTCTAAATGAACAAGAAATTGGAAAAGCTGAGACCCAACACTTTTTCCCCATCAGGTCCTGAATTTCCTAGTGATTTCCCTTGATGTGAAAAAAGGATTTCTTTCCTATGAACATGATGGTGAGGTGATAGAAATGGCAGTCTTGGGACACAGAGAAAGAGGYTGGAAACTAATTAGGAGGAGTTTGAATGCAGAGGTGACAGTTGGTACCATCCACAGAACTCATGAGCTCAGCCTGTGTTGGTGGCATGACCTGACTTTCCCCTCCAATTTTCTCATCTTACTCCCAGCAGTTTTTCATGCTGTGTTAGGTGTGAGGAAGCAAGGCCAGCTTCATACTTAGTCTTCTTGAATAACAGGCCTGGAAACAAGCAAAAACCTTGAGGATAGGGAATCCTATGTGGTGTTTTTTAATGACRTCCTACTTGTTCCCAGTAAGAGAGAGAAATAGGTAAAGGTTTGTCTTTTCTGTGGTATAGCTGCTTAATACTGAAAGACAAAAGTTTTTTTGTATACCTGTCTCTTCTGACTGGAGCAAACCAAAGGAATTTGATTTCTAGTGGAGTATTTGGGAGAACCTRTGGAGGATGCCGCTCTGCAGATCTCAAGTCTGAAGAGGTTCTTTTCTTTAACATTTAAAACAAATAACAAGCCCTAGCCACACTCCCAGACTACTGCCTGACCAGGATGAAGCTCTTATGCTTTATACATGTTAAACATCTCCTATTCTTGGCTAAATTTGACTTTGTGCCCTGGGCCAGGTGAAAAGACATTTCCAAATGAGAAAGAGAAGGAAAAAAAAAAGAAAACCCACAACAAAAACCCAAGAAGCAAACCATAAAGTGAAATTTCTGCAAGAAGAGGTGTCTGTGGCCAGTGTTGTTGTGCATCTAAAAAAATCATTCTCTTTATGGCAATTCACAGAAATTCTTAAGGAAAAGTGGGGAAAGGAGTTCTTTTATGGGCTATTTTATCCTTTTTTTGTCTGCTCTTGCAGTCGACTTTTTGGCAAAATACTGCATCTTCAGCCAGGAGAAGTTGGCGATGCACAAAAGGGCTTTTGAAGCAGTAAGTGTAAATTCAGACTTCTTTTCTTTTCCTTTCTTCCTTTTTTTTTTTTCTTCCCTCTCCCTCTCCTCCTGTGTCTGTAGACAGCTAAGCAGAAATAATAAGCACCATTGCTTGCAGTACACGTCCCATGAATTACGCTGACATCAAATGTAACTTTAGAATGGAGGCACGCTTTATTCTTTTCGACGAACTGTTCCCCTATCCATTCTTTATTTACATGTCGTGAGCCTAAGCGCTGCACAGCCAGTCAGAACACACACACAAGAGGGGGGAGAAAAAAGGAGGCCATTAAACAAATTAAAAGGGATGGGGATGACTAATACAGTACTCTTGGAATCTGCAATTTGATTAGTCTGAGTTTAATACACAAAAGCAGCGCCGAAGCAGGAGGGGAGTCGAAGTGCTCTTTAATAACCTTCTACAATTAAATTATGGTGATGAATTTAACTATTCTGTGCTTCTAAAGGGGTCTTATTATCTGATTGACTCTGAAAGAAAGTCAGTATTTAACCAGGGTTCTTGAGTCCAGCTATTGGAAGTCATACAGTAGTTTTATGCATTAACAACTATTTTTTTTGTTGTTGCGTGCCTCTTCCATTTGAATTCATCTGTGATTTGAGAAAGATGGCTCTAAGGGTTATTCCCACTGCTTTTGATAGGAGTGTATTCTGACCCTCTTACTGTACTGCCCAGAGAGTTAACATGAAATTTATGTTGTTGGATTTGTCTCCTGTTCTGTATTTTTGCTTGTAATTTTTAATTTTCAGTTATAATTTTAGACTACTTCCCTCTGCTGGTCTTCACTATTGTCTAGCAATGCATCATTTAAATGTAGACTCTGTGCAAAGCATGCAGGGATCTTTGAAACAGACTTTTGCCATTAAACGGCAGGAATATAATTTCACAGTTTATCCTGACTTGAGGTTTTCTCTCTGTCCTTTCCCTTACATGCTTTTTCATATGCTGAAGGTAAAGATGTTGCATGTAAAAAAATATTTAAGTAGAGAAGGGAATTGAATGCATTCCTCAAAATGGTATATTTCTTTTTTTCTGGTAAGTATATCTCTTGTGGATCTTTGATCTTTGACAGAGAGACAGAAAGAAAGGGACAGAGACTTCATGATGACCCTGATGGCAAAATCAGAGAGCTGATTTTATTCAAAGTAGAGGGATATGATGGATGCAGAATCTAAATTTTCCAGCTTTTACTGTGATGGCCAAAATGCTGGAGCTACTTTGCAAATTTTGATCTGAATATTTGGAGAGGATCTAGGCTTAGGGGATGAAAAGAGAGAATTATGCAGAGTACTGACTATTCAGCTAGGGCCTTATTCTGATACTTATTTTCATGCTAAGTTGCATCTTTCTCTGCCAGTAGTTTCACTAAAAAAAAAAAAAGAAAAAGAAAAAAGAGAAAGATACTATTTCTGGTGCTAAAATGCTGTGCTATTTGAATGAGGGTGCTATATCCAGCACTCATTTTGTTCATGCCCTGAGTGCCCGAGCAGGGCTCGGTGCCTCTGCTCCATCCATTGCAGCTGATGGCTCTGGAATGGCCCCTGGGGCAGCTGAAGGGCAGCACTGCCCCACTGCCTGCACAACACCGAATGTGGGGCCGGGCTCCTGGGTCCTCATTCAGCCCTTGTGCAGCTGCTGGCTCTGCTGAATGGGGCCAGAGTGGAGTTCAGGGCTCTGCTGCTGCGCGGAGGGGGGAAGGAGCTCTCCCCCTCTCACCCCGCGTTAACCAGTGTCCCCTGCTCCCTGGCAGGTGAGAAATGGGGGTCCAAGGGACTTCTTGCCCTCCTTTTGTGGTATTTTGCGGGCTGTAACACAAAAATGTAGGAGAACAAAGTTCACAGCTATGGCATAGCTTGCCATGGGCAGCAAAGGAGCAGCTCATGCTGAGGAGAGCACTGCTTGAGCCAGCAGTGAGAGAAAAGTGCAGGCTGCATCTCTGGCAGCCCAGTGCTGGGTGCCCTGAATGTCTTAGAGGGGGTTGAAAAGTGCTCTTATTTATGTTAGCTGCCCCCAGGAAATGTGAAAGCATCTGAGGGTGGTTGCTGCAGCAAAGGAGAGACAAGGGCGTATCTCTTCCTTCCTGGCAAAACTGCCTGCACACCTGGGAAGGGGATGTGGGGAGAGGCTGTGCTGTGCTGCTGGCAGGGCAATTCCCTGCAATCCCTGTGCCAAGGGACCTTGTCCCCCTGAGGCCCCTCAGGTCCCACTGGACACTGCAGGTCTCAGCATGGTGAGTGTGCTCAGGTGCCCCCTCCTTGCTCTGCTCTCAGCTCTTGAGCTGCTGAGCTGTTCTGTTTTGGGGCATGTTTCTGGCCACTGATGATCTCTACACCTCTGTTAATATGGATGGAGCTGTGGACAACTTATGTGCATTTAGAGGCTCTATATTTTTTAGGCATGTGTTTTACTCACAGTCTATCTTTACCTCTGTGGAGAGTCAGTTAAAACCAAGTATTTTAGACCAAAGGCACTGGAGAAAAATTGTGTGAATGTTTTGATATTGCAGTTTCTTGTTTTGTCCTAACAGTAAAATCCTTCATTGTGCCTATTAAATCATGGCAGAAACTTCCTTGTGGGCCAATGATGACAGGCAAACATGATGTCAGTTTTTAACAAGATGCCAGGCAGAGGTTTAAGAGAGCTGATTTTTATCAGAAGCTTTTATACTACTTGAGTAGTAAAAAATTACATTGTGAGTAACATCCATGGCTCATGCATGGTGAAAAGGGCAGCACACTGCATGAAACCTGGGGATGCTGGGCTGGGGAGTGCTTCCTTTCAGGAAGACTGTGCTCCCAAATTAACTTGTTCCTATGCTAAGCATAGCAGAAACAGTGCTGCTGCTAAGCAGAACAATCACCCTGCCTTTGTAGTCTGCCTGCTGGTTTGTTCAGGCCTGCTTTGTGCTCAGCCTTGGCTGGGTCTGGGACGGTGCTTCAGTGACTGTGAAGCTCTGTGTTTAGATCCTAGCCAAATCAGTGACACACAAAATCAGGGCAGGCAGTGAATCCCCAATGTGCCAGGTTTGGGAAATCAGTGCTCTGCATAGATGAGCCAATATCCTGTATTTATTTTGCTGTTTTCTGTACCCATTTCTCTTGCATCTGGGTATTTAATACATATTTCCAACCAGCAACACACCAGCCTTAAATTAAATTCCCTGCTATGAATATCAAAAAACAGGCCCTTCCTTCTCTGTGCTGTTCCAGCTTGCAGCAGTCACCAAGTACAAGACCACAGTCCCCCCAAGCCTCCTCCCTCTCTCCTCCTCCCTCCCTCAAAGCAATTTTAAACTGCTTGACTGAATGCAGTATTTGAATGAGGATTTCATATATGGGCTCAGGCTTTCTCTTTAGCTCACTGTGAGAGAACAGTGCAGAGAAAAGGGTCCATTGCAGTGAGCACACTGACTGTAATTAACTTCAGTATTCACCAGGTAAAACACCAAGGAATTAATCAGGCACACCTAAAATGAGCATGGTAGTATTAATATTAAAAAAAATAAATTAATTGTTTAAAACAAGGGGGAATTTACCAAAAAGATAAATGGAGACTTCTACCTCCTTCCCCTTAGCCAGCTGTGGTGGAGTCACAGTGTCAGGAATATGCAGGGTAGAGAAGGAAGCAGGGAAACAGGGCACAAAGATTGTAGTGAAAAGACAAGTGAGAAAAAAAAGTTTGGCTTCCTCAGGTATCCCCATTCCCCAGTCTGCTGCCAGCCTCAGGGATGCGCTGAGCATTGCTGTGTTCATTGCACAAAAAAGAGCTTGAATCTGGCCCTGGCTCTCCCTGTCATATCTTCTCTTCTGTGAGCTGCTCAAGCTCCATCTCAAAGCTGTCATTCCTGCTCCCTCTGCACTGATTCTTATCAGGCCTTTCAAGATGCAGGCTGCTTTGGTGTAAGAAATCTGYGTCTAATTTCCAAAAGACATTTGTTTTCATGCTAACACTGTCTGTAAGCTTGTTCCTTTTTCTGCCTGCTTACCTTAGAGATATTTAGTGAGGTGGTTGTGCTGCAGCTCAGCTGTGGTACTGCCAGGCTGACCAAAGCAGACCCTGTCAGTCTGCCTTGGGCTCCCCTCATCACCCTGAAACTGCTCCATGTTGATTCTCTCCTCCTGCATCTGGGCACAGCAAGGGCAGGAGAGCTGGGATCAAGGGTGAAACACGGCAGCAGGATGGGCAGGGCAGGGGCTCCCAGCCCCACRGTGCTGAGAGATGAGAGCAGGACACATCCAGTGGCAGCCACCAGGGTCAAATGCAGCCCAATGGCTCTAGGCACATCCATAGCAATGAGGCRGGTCTGAGGTCAAGCCAAGAAGTCAGACCACAGGTCAGGGTCAACAATGTAACTCATGTGGGGTCCAAGGGCAAGTGTGGGARCTCAAACACAGCTCAGGAGCTCAGACACAGCTCCCAAGCTCCTGCTCCAGGCCCCAGTGAGGCTCCGTGCTGTCCAGTCAGCCAGGCTGGCCAGCGGTGCCACGTCAGGGCTGACCCTGCAGCTCAGCCCACGAGCAGGGGAGCAGCAGCAGAGCCTTTTGGGGTGATCAGAGAGGGCTCTCTGGCAGTATGGAAGGGGGCAAGAAGACCTCCAGCCATCAGCACAAAAAAATCCTTTCCACTGCTACTCACTGGTAATTCTCTACTGGAAATCTCCTCAACAGACCTTACATCACATTTCTCACATCTGCATCATAATTCTAGCTCAAATTTCTCTCTTGCTTGACCAATCTCACATGAACTTCTATCTCCGCTGTCATTTGTCACATCCCTGTCTAAGAGCAGGAAATCCTGTTCTTAATCCTGAATTATGAGCCTTTGGACATTGGCCTGAACTTTGCCCCTCCAGTTCTCCCTGGCTTCCAATTCTATGAGACACTCTGATCTTTCTCTTTTTTAAACTTTTGCTAATTGAACAACTGCTTCTCCTGCTGGGTATTTGCTCACCTGGGCTTAGTGCTTCTGCTCAGGAAGAGGAATGATTCTTTCATCCTGTGAATATTGCTGAATTGGAAAAATCTGTGACTTAMTATGACTCAGAGGTCCTTCTTCTGTTTCTATTTCATTCCAGCCCCTTCTTTTTCTTGTTCACTCAACCTATTATTTAAATATGGATAGTTATAATATAGTTATAATTGTAGGAGTTACTTTCAATTTAGAATATTGAGTCTGGAATTGCATTTAGATTTTGATTTGTGTAATTTGGGSTGTGTTTTTCAGAATGTGTGCTGATTAGTGAGAGTTCTCTCTCTTGCAGCATGGTGGGGACACTATATTGGGTTGTGCTTTGCATAATGAAGGTGTTTTGGCCCTGCTGCAGAAGTGGAACATCTTCTGTAGATCTGCAAAACAGTCACAGATGGGTATAAGAAAACAAGTTTTCCTTTCAAGAAAACAAGTTGGTCCTAAACTTTCAGTTGTTGATGGCATGGATCATTGACTGCTATGGTAGATTTTCATCTGGCAGGTTGGAAGTGTTAAATCCAATGGAATTCTTAAGGTGTGAATATTTTCTTCCGTGTTTATGATCCTTTGAAAGCTTTGGGTGAGATGAAGTTGGACAATGAAATTTTTTTCATGTAAGGTGCCACTGTAGGGTGCTGGAGCCCTCTGTTTATTGGGAGCTCATGTGAGTAGTAGAAATACTTGGTTTCTTAGGATAAATGTTTGTGCAACCTGACAAAATTAATGTTGTTGCACATCACTTAAATTGTGAAGGATGTGAATTTGTATGTGTGTCTAAAGGAGAGAGAAAAAAAACCTCAACACTTCACCTTCCCCTGCCCCGCAGCACTACCAACCCAGAACATGCTCACCAGACTTTTAGAACAGAATGCTCCATTTCAAGATGTTTGAAGTTGGCAAGCTGATCCTAGTGGTGTCCTAAGTCCACTCTCTTTCCTCCATCTTCTGCAGAAAAAACAGTATTTTCCAAGACAGTGAGAGTTGGTTTAGTGAGTGGGTAGGAAGGAGGGACCACATTTTCGAGTCCCTTGGTTACATCAGTTTCCACATCGATAACTGAGCTTGCTCAAGCACACTTCCAAACARCCAGAGCTTTGTGGCAGAGTGTAACAAAAGCCTCAGTCCTTAATGTGCTGCCAGGCCAGGCCATCTGTGTGCAAATGACCCCGTGGTGCTGCCAGTGTCAGTAAGACCTGTGTCAACCTRTGGTCTGAGGGCTGTTTGCACAATTTTGTCTGGCTGCTGAGGGCATTTCTGCACAGTTTGCTTCTCTTTTAAAGCATCTGAGAGGAATGTCCTTGTGTTAATGGTGAAAGCTCCCCTCTTCTTTGGAGCCCTGCCTTGTTCCCTGCATGTCTGGCAGGTACATGGAGAGCAGGGAGTGTCCCATGGGGGCACTAAGGGAACTCCAGGCACCTGCTGGTGTAGAGTACTCGTGCTTTGCTTGCCTTTAGTTCTGCTGAATGAAAAGCTCTGGAGAAATTTGGCTTCTCACCTTTTTAAGGTGGAAACTTACTGGAGCAGAGGGTCACTTATGCTGTGCATCAGAGTTGTGCATCAGACTGGCTGTGTAACCTGTGCTTTCTGCTGTTGCTCAACTCTTATTACATAATGAATTCATTAGTGGAGGGTAGGGGTATAAATGTTTAGCAAGAGCCTGAGATCATTACCTGTGAGTAATTAAGGAATCTTTTCCTTTCTCCTTCTGTACTTTCTCTGGTGAGARTTTGTGAAATGTGCTGGTATTAGCCATCAAAATATTTATTGACTTGRACAGAAAGAGATACTGGCTGTGCATGCAGGTTCTCAAGGGAGTGGATGAGGGATGTGATGTGATGATGTGACAGCTTCTTCACTGTTGATTTTCAGTACTGAGCTAAAAGTGAAAACTACTGCCTGGGAAGATGCTGAATGGGAACAGAGACCAATAGTCCAGTTAGCCTACAAAAGCTCCCCAAGACAAAAATTCCCAATTTGCTTGATGGCAGAACAGCTGTTTGCTAGTTGCATATATGACTTGCTTTTTTTTTTTTTTTCTCTCATATATTACATTATTCTGCACCCAAATTCAAGTGAGCTTTAGTAGTCAGTCTTCAAAATAGGAAGTCAACTAACTCTGTGATATTTACTTCATGGTCACCTTTAAAACTGAGAATACACTCTTAGCATATACAAGTAAAATTGAATGGGAGTGACTTAACTCTCGATGGGACCTTGAAAATCCTTTCCATGTCCTGACAATCTCATTCTCATGTAAAGAAGAGTCCCATGTTGCTGGAGATGGGTCTCCCTGCTCATCCCTGCTGCAAGTCACTGGTCCCCAGTGATTCTCCCTTGATGCTTTGACACATCTGTACTCTGGCATGCCTGATGCTGCTTCTTCTGTTTGTACAAAACAAACTAAAAAACTCCTTGTTGCTAAGCTACCAACCTCTGCAAGACAAACTTTAACCTAAGGTTACAACCTGCTACTTAGAAAAGCTCTGGTTTTGAAACTCCATCACCCCAACACTKTCTTCCAGCTCCCTCTGAACGTTTCTCCCTGAAAATATCTGTCAYTGCCTGAACAAGGCTGTTCACCCCTTCCCTCCCAAGGCTGCAGGCTGCCTTTGGGGCTGCAGAGCAGGCAGCATGGAGTGCTGATGGTGCACAGTGGTCACCTCCCTCCCTCCTGCCTCTCTTCCTCCTGCCTTTCACTCCCCTTGGAGGGGAGGCACAAAAGGAAATTCCACTTTTCAAGACTGCTCCGTTTGCATCAGGCCAAAATGTGTTTTCAACTGAACAATCACTTTCTGTGCAGACAGTGACAGCTCAATTGGTCCAAGGAGGGGGGTGGGAGGGGTGCTAAGGTTTTYTTTCACTTCTTGTAGTGTTAGACCATGTCAAATGAGACTGTTGAAACAACACCCGGGTTGTTTGTCTCGTGGCCTGGTCTGGGGTGTGAAAYATTAGGACAGCAGCAAAGTGTTTGCATCTCTCCACAGCTGGAGAACACCTCCCACACAGCTTCTGCCCCTTTCCTCATTCTATGGGGACCTGAAGAACACCTTTCTCTTGACAAAAGCTCCCCTAAGTGCCAGGTTTTTGGTCTCGGACTCTGTCTTGAGCATCTGAACAGACCAAAGACATACTTGAAGAGCTTGGCTAAGCTCTCACCCTTACTTGGGATATAAAGATGATTGAAGTAGGATGTTCAAGTTTCAGGTTATGCCTGATGTTGCTTTTTCACTTGATTCTTCCTTTCTATGTGTCATTTCTATATGTGCTATTCTTATGTGCTYTTTTTTCATTATCATCTTGATGGAATTGCAAGTATAAACCAGTGTAGCTGGTGAATTTGAGGGCAGGGRAGGGAATCCACAAATTTGTGGTTATTAGAAGTATGGAATGCCTCCATATTTGCTCTCTCTCCCCATAAAACAYGAACAATTCTCTTTTTGCTCAATGTCTGCATTACAGCTTCAGTTTTATGTCCTTTTCCTAGAAAAGATATTCCTGGGTTGTAACCAAGATCTACTTTAGCATGGAGTAGGTATTGTTTGGGTTTTTWAAATTGCCATTGCTAATTATTTTTAGAAGTTCTAGGCATCATCAGAGGCTGATGAAAGTCTCTAAGAGATCAGTCCTCCCACTATTTAAGCCCTTCTTCAGAAAAGTCTTCCAGTCTATCACTACAGTGAGAAAGAWTTGATCTCACTTCTGCTCTAACTGCTGGAAACAGTAAACAGAAGATTGAAAACAAACTTTTAAGAGAGCTCACAATCCTACACCCTGTCCYACATAAAGTGTTGCATCTGAAGAGGGAATATTTTATAAAGATCCTTTGTGGAACATATMTTTTCAGTAGGCCAGTCTGACAATRCTGGTGAAAYTTCAAGGGTAGTAAGAGAGCAATATGACCAGACTTTCTCCACTGATCACATTTACTTACCTTAATCCACGTAAACCTCCAAGTGGATGTGTAAGGATCTATGGTCTAGAGGGAGCCAGCCCAGCTGGGTGTGAGGCAAAGCAGGCCCAGACACTCACCAGCYGTGTTAGAAGGTGCTCTCTGGAGGATGATGTGTGTGGATTCAGCAGCAGCRCTGCCCTGATAAGCTGTTCCCAAACCCATGCTAGTTGTTGTAGACTGTGGGGCACTGAAACATGTGGGTATTGCTGCTCAGGGCTCCATCAGCTGTGGAATCTCTGCACTGACCTCCAGTTCATGATGCAGACGTGGCCATCATCTCCTGTATGACTTGGATCTTTCCAGTAAATGTGCTATAGATTATGGTAAGCACTTTTCCAGTCAAAAGCTGCGTGCTCCTTATAATTAGCCAAGTAAGCAGTGAAGCTCCATGAGACACAACTGGGAAGGAAAAAAAAAAAAGAAAAATAATAGTAATAGTCTTGTATGTGAATGACTTTTAAGTAAAAAGGGTTKGTTTATGTAAAAGCTGTAAACCACATCAGTTGTTGCCTGTTCAAATAATTTCTTCTCTGTCTCTATGTCCCCTCTAGAAGATGATAAAGCCATTTAKATTGTGTAGTAAATATCTGGTGTATCATCTTACTGAGAAAAATAATGAATATTAGCATCTCTGTAGAAAGGCTGTTGTGTGTTTTAGCTCAGTATAATGGAAAGCCATAGACAGATGTAAAATCCCTCCTTTCATTCAGAATTTCTGTATATTCATAAGTCTTTGAATTTTTAAAGTTATTCTTCTACTAATACTACTGCTACTACTACTACTACTGCTGCTGCTGCTGCTGTGTTGTGTACTAAGAAATGACTAATTCGTGAAGAAGGTGGTGTGGAGCCAAAAGAAGCTAAACTACTGTGCTTTTGTGTTCAGTGAAGGGAAAGAGTAAGAGCTTTTGAGGCTTTTCCTCAACTTGAAAAATGAAAGCAAAGCTTAACTACACATTGTAAAAGCCACGCTCTGAGACACTGGAGTTCTGCCCAGAGGCAACTGTCTAATTTTCTGAAAACTAATATTGTGAGTGTTCTTGCAGGAGGATGCTGATGAGATGGGCACTTGAACCCCTAGAAAGTTTTGATGGCCTTGAAAGRAGTTGCCTCTATATTGACTTACAGTGCACGTAAAGTCAACAGATCCGTGCCTGGAAAAGTGTGAGAAGGGTCCAAACATTTCCCGTATCCATACCTTCATTGGTTGTCATGATATTTGGTTGGTCAACRCTCCACTTACATAAAGGAAAGCAGCCTCAGCAGCAGCACTGGCACATGTGTGAGGTATTTTTTTATCAAACAATTCTATGCATAACCCACTAATATATTAAATAACATATGTTCCTCTTCSGTCAGTTTTTGGAAATAAGAGTAGTGTTCAAGGTCTGAAAGGCCTGGAGAGAAATCAGAGCTCTGAAGAAGGGGAAGGTCAGAGGTCAGCAGTGGAAATGGGGTGTATGCCTTCATTTTTTGACAGGTGATTTTGGCCAGGTAGTTGGGATAGAACRAGATAACACTAAGTGTACAGTCTACTCGTGCTACTCAATGTTATGTCTTTGCACAGATTTTCTTCTTTTTTCAATTGTTAGCTTCATTTTGAAAAGTGGCAGAGGATTTGGGATCTGTCCCATTTTGGTCAGCCAACTTGGCATAATGTAGAGGAGTCTAAATATAGCTGTAGGAGATGTTGCTCATTAGGCAACTCAAACCATTAGACAAGATAAAAATATGTCAAATACTCTGTGGATTTAATTTTGGATTGAACTAGTCTCCCTGTATAGAAACTCTGCTTCTGTGGTAGTTGCTTTTATTTACTTCCTACAACACAACAATGTTTGATTTTATCTTAATGTTTTGTATGTGCTCAAGTATTAGGAAATTTTCCAAGTGTCATGGTAGTGCTTGGAAGTTTTTCCTGTCCAGCATTTAAACACTTATTTGGCTCTTCAAATGATGCTGGCTTGTGGCTGATGCACATCAGTGGAGCTGTGCCAGCTTCCTCCAGCTGAGACTTTGGCCCTTCAGTGCTGGCCTTTTTGCAGTTCTCTTATCACGATCCTGTTTGAACCATCCAGACATACAGCACAAACTCTGTTAATGCAGAGAAACGGTACTGGGAAATACAGAAAAAGAAGTATAAAAACCTCCCTGATTTAATCCAAACCTTACAAAGGCGTTGTTTCTTTGGGCACTTTCTTTGAAAAGACTACCATTTCAAACAAAACAGAAGGAAATTAGTAGGAAGTGATTATGGAGACAGGAAATCTCAAAGCCATGAAACTGTAAATAAAGTGTTATTTGTACTACTGTACTTGGTGCCCTGCTTTGCATTCCCAGCAYGAAATGTTAGACAAGGCTTTAGCACTAGAGCAGGGACCAAGTTATTTGGATGTTTAAAAAACCCCAACAAAATAAGTAAAAAGTCCAACCACATATTTCATATGATTAATAGTAGAAAGTCTTTTGGGCAATTATATGTATGGAATTCTTCTGGACAGATTTTTATCTGAAATTTGAAGCCCCGCAGCCAGTCTCCATCACAATTTGTTCCTCTCAGCAAAGGATGTGACTTGTTTAGACATCAAACACGTATCAAGTGGCTCAATGTTAGTATTCTGAAGCATCAGCTCTAAGGCAGGCGCCAGTGCTAACATCATTACACAACTCATGTGGCACTATGGTAATCCAGTTCAGCACTGCCTGCATTTATTGTTTATTTTAATCAGACCTATAAAAGCTCATCTTTTCCATCTGTCAGCATTATCTTACATGATCCATTAATACAGCTAGGAGGGATAATTACACCACGCACTTGCATATCTGTTAATGAGCCACCTTAACCTGTAGTAACAACAATGAGTGTGAGTAACAACAGATTTTAATTGCCTCCATTATGATGTGTTTGCTTTGGGAGTGGGTACTGTTATAGGAAAAGTTAACCAGCAAAGTTATCCCTGCATCTTTAGTTGTTTGTATATGTGCATTCAGAAAATATCCCTTTTCTCTCCCTTCTTWAACTGCCATTTGCTTTCTGTTGTAGTTTTAAAATTATTTGCTCAAAGGGATAATAAAGCAAAGCACTTGAGCAAGGGAGCACATAAAATTTCAGTGTGGTCTGAGGAAATGCTCTGAAGCACCTGAACTTTACAGGAGTGAAGATATGTGTTTATATGTTGTGAGAGGCTTCTGAGTCCTGTGGACAGGAACTAGTCCCWGAAAGGCAGAGGGTTGACAAAACCAAAACCTAAAGGCTGCTTGTTGCTCCCCATTTCTCTTCAAGCAGAAACAATTTCCCAAAACTTCCATAAGACTTTTGATTCTCAGTGTTTTTTTATGTCAAGAGAATCTGGGGGTAAAATTTGTAACTTGATGTAGAAGGAGCATCCATTTGGAGGAAGCTCCARGGAGTCTGGTTGTGAGACTTTCAGTGTGCTTAGTCTGGCACATTCCCATATGGAAAGGAATTCAAGAGGACACCAGCATTATGATTATTGCTGGTAGAGAAAGCTCTGCAAGCTTTTAGCCAGGGCAGCAAGAGTAAGAACTGGACAGGGCAGACTAAAAGTCAGCTCATGTTAGGAGAGTCTAAGTGCAGCGAGGTGGCTCACCCAACCAATATTACTGCTGGTACAATTTCAGTGGCTGCAGAGGCAGTTAAATRGACATTATGTCTCCTGAGAACATTTTCACCTGATATAGTCAGTCTTTTTTAAAATGTGGACACAAAGCAAGACAAATACGAGGTGGCTGAGYCCTACTTGCAAGTCATCACCGTTCTGATGCCTTAAAATCAGCAAACACCTCCTTTGCAAAGGGAGGGGGAAAGGAGGAAAGGAAAAGAATGGAATGAAAATATTACACTTACTTCCCTGTGGTACAATAAAAGTGTGTTGTATAACAGAGACAAAAAATATTTGTGGTGGTCTACTGATTTAGAGGATGTTCTTAAATTGTCTTCAGTGTCTACTTGTGTACAGCAATGCCGAAATTACAGCTGTAATTTTTCATGGCCTCCTTCAGCTTTCCTGCCCTCAAGCATTTTTTCCCCCACCAATCTGGTGTCCTTGTCAAMTTCTTTGGAGAAAGCATTAATATTTTTGGAGGGATTGTTTTGCTGGCTGTGCTAATCKGGTTTGTCTCTGCTTCCATCAGGGCTTTTTATCCAGCCTTTCCCCCTTCCCCCTGCCTCCCTCCCTCCCTTCCAAGCAAGGCAGCAATCTGTTCTTTTTAAACCCTTCATCATCTTTGCTCTCTCCATCTCAGTTTCCCCAGATTTTGGAGATTGTTGACTATTATGTAACAGATGGCCTGACAGACCTCCGACTCTTTGCGGCAGTGGCTAGCTTGGCGCAGAAAATAGCAGCACTGGGGGAAGCATTCAGCAGCATGGACGCTCATGAATTTTAACTCCTCAGTGACAAAGGAATTCAAGGGGGTAAGAGCCAATCTATCAGTAGCCAAAGTAATTAGAAGACTTAGATGGCTCTCTAGTGCAGAGTATCCCTTCTCTGCAATGGGCTGTTCATAGTAGATTAGGGTAGTCTATGTCCCATTGATCTCTAAACCATAACTATGCTTCAAAACAATGGGACAGCTTAATCCAGAAATTGAGACATTTGAGCAAGCATCAGTGAGGGCTGTTCTTTTTGGCTTGTAATGAAATGTACTTTGCAGCATCAAACAGGGACAATGTATATTGAGCAGAGCTACACTTTGATTTTTRTTTCTATTGCATTCCTGGTGAGCAGGGGAAATCACTTGCACTAAATTACCAATATTCTGTCTCTAGACATTTAATACTTGAGGAATTAATTTTCTTGCCCTCTTTACATCTTCTATTTTCTTTGTTTTTTGTCATTCTTGCTTCTGTATGTAAGAGTATTAAAAGAGTTCTTGTAAGGGTCCAGAGTTTTGGCACCCTCATATAGCTTTTTGTCATTTCTAGGAAGTTTCTGAATATATCATTCCCTTTCCCAGAAGTCTAGCTGCTTGSCTTTCAGAAACATTTCTGTGTCTGACCAGTCAATGGAAGCTTTTTCTTAAAGTAGGGGAAGTGGGGAGAAAAGACAGCTCACAAGAGCAAAGAGCATCTTCAAAGAAAATCTATCAGATATTTAAACCAGAGCTGGTTTATAGTACTTTTAAGATTAGACTAAATAAAAATAACTGGATTAAGTTACTTCAGAGGTACAAGAGAAAAAGTACTTTAGAAAAATAGAGATGAGGTCAAATGAGCCCCCATGGAACTGAAAATAAAGGTAGTCTGTTGTGACTAGGCTGTATCTCCGTCCCTCTGTGTAATCTGGCAATGTATGGCTGAAGTAAGTGCTGTGTGTCTCCCACAACAGGGTTACCACCACCACTGGGGCACGTCCAGAGGTACTGTGTCCCCRCACCCATGCTCACAGTAGGGACTCCAGGACTTCTTTTAGCCAGAAATATTTTAATTACCTTGAATAACCTTAATTTTCAATAGGAACTTTACTATTTTCAGCAGAGGGGAAAATCTAGGAGTGGTAAGCTGRCAAATGTTGCCCATTTCCTCTCTTAGATGTGCTCTGACACCTCTCCAGATGAGGAATGGGCTTTCCTTACAAGCTCCTGTAGGTTGGGAATACTTGTCCCATCGGAAGGCAATAGTGGAAAAGTTTAATTCCAGCCTGAAAAGACTGCAAAGAGTAGTTACAGCATATATCACTCAGAAAGATGTGTGCTCAGCCACAGTTTGCATTGGATCCTAATCCAGAGCTGGTCCACAGCCCCAAACACTGGTAAATGGTGTAGACTACCTTGTAAGGACAAAATTCTCTTTGAAGGGCTTGATTACCCCTTTTCCACTGCCCCCACCCATATGCAGATGCACACATGCAGATAAATCCCTCTTCCCTCAGCACATCTTCAACCTTGAGTAAGTGCTGTAATACGGGGAGGCCCAAGAGACCTTCCACTGCACCTTTGGGACACAGAAAATCACCCCTCTCCATGCCAAATCTCTGGCCCTGTGCAAGTGCTGGGTTTCCCAAGGATGGTGTATTGAGGGAAGGATGCACACAGAGGTCAGCCAGAGGCTCCAAACTCAGCAAGAGGTAACAATCTGCCTAAATTGTATGAGGTCTAGTAATGTCATTTAGCAGCAATAAGTCTCTGTTTTAATTAGAGTGACACTGTCCCAAATGGCCATTTTAACAAGGTTTAGAGATTCTGGACACAGAGCTTTCCTGCTTTTGCAGGCCATAATAACTAGTTAGTTGTGCACAAGGTCAAACAGCAATATCTGGTCAGCAAAGTCTTCATTTTACAAAACAGCTTAGAATGGGATGAGCAAATTATATAATTGTTATAAAACTGGCTTCTCCATCTCTGCCTATTGTTTATCCAAGTGGCACAGCTAAGAAATAACTCCCCTAAAAGGAGCATCAGCATCCASTTTTGGGGAAGAAGAAACCTTGGTAAATGTTCCAGCTGGTTGGAGACACCAAGCAGTGCCATGATCCCCACTGCTGCAAGCACAGGGGAACCTGGCTCTAGCAAGAGCAGTGATTCCTCCTGCTCATGGCTGAGGTCCCTCCTTCAGCAGCAGGGACAAGGAGGGCTGTCATTTGGGGGCCCAGGATCCAGGGGGTCAGGAACTCTGCACCCACCAAGGGGCAATGCTGAGCTCTCCCCTGGTGAGGTCTCTTAGGTGCAAACTTGAGAGTAGTGGTACTTATTCCTCCTGGAGGGCATCAGCTGGGAGCTGTAAGGGATTTTAGAGGAAAAGCCATAAAATCCAACAGAGATAAGCTTATGAGTGCAACTTGCAGTGTTACTTCCATTAATGGGTCCATTCTGCATCTCGGGTGAAATATTTGGCACCTTTGAATCATAGCCAGAAAGAGCTAACTTCTGTTTCCAGCTTTTCTATGCAAGTATTTTTCATGCAATTTTGTACCTTTTTGTTGTTGAGGTTTTTTTTTCTTGCAATAATTCCTCCAAAATCTTTCCATTTAGTGTTTAGGTAACTATCCCTTGAACTTCAATAGTTTGGGGAACTTTTCTTATTGCTAACCCTTGGCAGCTCACTGAGAAACTCAGTAAGATAGAACACTCCTGCTGAAATCATATCAGACATCCCAGGATTTCTCTGACATTACCCATGCTATTCTGCTTTAATTTTGCTGGGCTGATGTTTACACAACCATGTAACAGCCATAATAATAATAATTWAAAAAAATCTTTTTGCATTTTTTATTGTTGACTTTTTCTTGTTTAGACAAGCAAGTTTCTGAACTTTAGTCAAGTAAACAGATAGAGATAGCTGGCATCTAAAATCAATAAAAGACAAGKGGAGTGCAATTCATGGCTTCTTTGYGAGTCAAATGTTCCAGCCCCAAAATAAACATCTGCAAAATAAAAGGTCATTTTCATTGGGCGTCACATGTGAAAAATACCTGAGGGCAAATAAATGTGGGGATCACGTTCTTATCAACTCTTTCTGTTAATAATAGCCTGGTCACTGGGGACAGTCTGTTAGTGTTGGCCCACTGGGTCAGATAAACAATCCTGAGTCTCTCCCTCTCTTCCCCCRCTGTGACCTGGCCCATCTGCTTCTCTCTGGCCATATGGTACAGAACTATGTGGGACTGGAGACATTATAGTTTTATGCATCTCAATGCTCCTTGCTTTCATTGAAGTTTTGCTGACATGACATTCCTTTGAATATTCCTTGACAAAAGCGGGGTTTGTTTTGGTGTTGGTTTTCATCTCAGTATAAATGAACGCCGAGGTTTAAATCAGCAGATGAGATTTGTAACAGACACATCAGGTGGGTAGGAAGGCTGGCTACATATTTCCTGCAGCTTACTTTTAATGAAATGTTATTTTTCCTGATCTTAACAACTAAAACAGAGTCCAGCATATGCAAAAGAGCACAGTTTGCTTGTTTTTTGTCATAAATAAGCTCAGTCTAACAGACTGCCTGAGTGTCATGGGGGAAGCACAGTCTGAYCTGAAAGCTCTAAGACTGCTTTAGAAAAAGTGAAGAAATTAAACCCACTGGGACAAATTGCATAGATCAGACATCCCTCTCCTTCATCCAGACRAGGCAAGGGGGTTTCTGGGATGCTGCAGTTCTCTGCCTTGCTGTTGCTGAGGTCTCAACCCCAACCACTGCTCATGGGGCCTGTCAGCCATGCTCTGGCAATGCTGCCCCTCAGAGATCATCTGGCCAGCAGAACGTGGCCTCAGAGCCTCCCTGAAGGAGCCATCCCATTTTCCAGTCAGTCCTTGTGCAGGGAGAACACACAGGTATATCCTCCACTGAGGGCATGTTGCAAATGTCCAATTAGGACTAATGAAAGCTCAGCCCAGGCATCAAAGGAGGGAGAGACAATGGCAAATGCACAATACTCCTCAATGATTCCTTTACCAAGAGGAGGATGTAACTATTGTGTGGGTTTTAACATAATAAAGCCTATATGTTCATCCTGCACCCAGCATCCTGGGGCCCCTCTCTGCTGGGACCTCTGGACATTGCAGCYACCACCTGCATGACAGAGGCCTGAATTAGAAAAGTAAAATGGGGATTGTTGTACAAACATTACTACAACAAGCTGATTTACAAATTCTCTGAGGCAAGTGGTCAATAACACAGTTGTCTCTCAGTTTCTGTAGAACTCTAAATAGAAGGAGTGAAGTCCATATCCATGWCACTCCCTCCCCTTCTGTTTCTCACAGTGTCTCCTCATCTTTTCACCTGCTTTGTGTAAAGACCCACAGAATATGTCATGCTAAACTCCAGAGAATTATAAAATCAGTGAGTGTCCTCAGAAGAATACAAGGTTTTAGGCTCTGTTTTCACTTTGCCAATCAATCCTTATTTCATAGTTCTAGGGAGGTGCCTAAAATTCATTCATTAAAAAAATAAAAACATCATGACAGGCTCTACAAATCTAAATACTTACTGTCTGAGGCTGTGTTTAATGCCTAGAAGTCAGAAATTAAAGAGCAGATTTTCATGGGGCATCTGAAAATTCAGATGTGATTGAGAGTCTCAGTGCTGGAATTTGATGTAGATAGGCTGCCTTTCCTGCCAGACAAAGAGCTTGACCACCTGCTGCCTCTGTAAAATAGACCCCCAACCTCATGATGTCAAAGTGAGTTTTGCCATGTCCTGGCCCAGCATTTAATGGATCAAAATGTGTAAGTCCATCACCCTCTGCTGCTGATTCTGTATGTGCTATAAGGATGCTAGCAGCACTGTGGAGGGAGAAAGGGGAAATAAAGAGGAAGGGAGGCAGCATCATCCTCATCTCCACTGGCCCTGTTGACCAGCAAAGCAAGACTCCCACTACCTGAAATGTAATACTATTCTCTGCATTAATATATTCCTGATTCCTCTTTAGCTGGGAAAATTTTWCACTTAGAAATCAGGGTTTAGAACCTACTAAGCAGAATGTCATTTCACAAGTTGTTTTGCACCTCAGTAGTTATTGTGGAGCAATCCTTGCTGCCCTGCTGCTAAAGGGAAACCCATATTCCTCCCACAATCCCARGCTTGACTGTCATTTACCTCTTTTCCCTTTGGAGAAGCTAATACTCTGGACCCAGATTGCATGTTCTGAGGAAGGCTTTCACAGCCTGGTTTGCAAAGGAACAGAACAACAAAACCCCTCCCCAAAAGTCTCCCATGACAAAAATTAAAAGCAGATAAGAATGTGACACATTTCTTGGGTRGTATGATAGCATTTACCATGACATTGTTATTTCCTTTAAACAGGCTATTCCTTTCAGCAGAGGTGAGGAGGGAAGAGATGAAAGAAAAAAATTGTTTACTTGGCAGCTGCATCCAGTACTGCCTCAGAAATCCTCTGGACCAGGGACTTCTTGTACTAGGGTAGGTGTTTTAAGATTCATAGAATGTACTGATGTTATATTGTATGCATGCTATCACAGAATTCCATAAGAAATTGCTAAAGTGAGTTGCTCAACGATCTGCAACAATCTTGTCATAGCCATGATCTACCTCCCTCTCTACAGTATCTTTTTTAATATGTGCAAATAGAGTTACAAAAAGTTTCAGAAWAATGTGCTATTAAGAGTTGATGTAATCTTATGTTTCAATCAAGAAACAACTTCTTAGTTTGCAGTATGACATGTGTACATGTGGTCCTACATAACCTATTGTGGAACTAAAGTGGCTATTGCAGTATACTTTTCACAATTTAAGAAGACATTCTTACAAAACCCACAAAGCCAAATGAAAGTACAAATGCCAAATACTGATCTTCACTACTCTAATCCCAAATGCACATTGCTTGTCTCGCCGCTTCACTCGCTGGTGGGAGAACTTTCACAAGTGCCCTGGGCCTGTAAGCCTTTAGGAGCCGTACTGTGTATTTTTGAGCCAGTTAGTACTTTACTGTATCCTATACTGTGTATAGCCTATAATAACCTTCAGTAACAGGATTTCTTGTGGGAAATCAGACGCAAGCTAATCCAGTATCCTGGTGCAAGGAGAGACCATACATGTTGTTCCACTGAATGATGCAGGCAGCCCAGGAGCTGCTGATTGGGATATAATGTGCTCTTGGGGAAAGCTCTTCCCAAATCCATGGAAGGGGATGATGTCCTCAAGCCAGAGCTCATGTCTCATTGTGACTTTTTGCTTCTAACGCTCAATAGTTTGATTCTGTGTTATCTTCCCAAATTAGTATTGAGTGGCCAATCAAACAAACCAGGGGTTTGAGCAAGGTTGGAGTGAAGCTGGATTAATAGATTGTGTTGTGTACTGGGGAGAGAGGCTGATGAAGGAGCACAGAAAGTGGGTGAATCCTGGCTTCCTTAGGGATTCATTTACAAACATCTTAATAGAGGAGTGATTCTTTTTACTGTTCTGTTTTTCATTTTCTAGTGTGGACTTCTCTACACAAAATCTACTCAACACAGGTTTATTTTCGTCCTTACATATAAAAATCTCTATTATGGCCTCAACACACAGTCAGGATTTCTTATGGCTTGTCAATATAGGAATGAAACCAAAATCGATTTGACACCCGTCATGTACAGTACAAAGACCGAGATGGGCTCTGAGCTTGAACTTGTGCTAAGCTGAGTAATACTAGACTGTTATCTTGTCATTAAGAATTGATTTGAGTCCCTATCTGTCCAGCAACTCTAATTAATGATCATTTAACTGTACTGTCAGCCCCATTTAAATCTGAGTGTTGCCAGTTGCTTCCTTCATGCGAGCAGCCAATAGGTGCTGGGGGAGTCRTTCATGCATGGCATTGTCCCAGTGGTGCTGGGCCTATAGCATCCCAGTTTAATAGGGCATTCAGGGCTCATTAGAGAGGAAACACATCAGGAGTGACCGCTCCAGTGCCACACGTTGCAGCTAATAGCCTCGCCGAACAGAATCGTTTCTGTTTCTGCTCACTTGTTTTTGAATCCTTTCAATGTCAACAAGTGGTCATGTCGGCAGGAGCCCGCCATTCTCCCCAGCAGTTTTATCCGTTGCTCTCCTGAGCCAGACTTGTGTCCTCCTCCATTGTTCCAGCCAYAATGGAGCCTGAGCAATCACAAAGGCTTCACAGCCATTCATCATCAGCTCACGAATTCTGGGGTTGAGATTACCCGCCAAACTTTTGGGCCATCGTTTTGGCATGATGTGTGAATGCCCATGAAATACAAATAGTTTCTGAAGTTTACACTTTTGTTGCAAATGCATAGGGGTTGCGGTGGGGGGCTGTGGTGAGGGGACTAGATGGAGGGAAAGAAGAGGAAATAAAATCCAACGTTGCTCTGGCTAAAAATAGACWAGATCCTGTAGAGGGAAGATAAGAGACAATGAGATTTCTGCTGGAATGAGAGGTGTAGAAAGGAGCAACCAGGGAAATGGAGGTGTGTCCAAAAAAAGTATGATCAYGCTTTTGGCTCACAGATTTGGAAACAATCCCTTGGCTTTGGCAAGGAGGCACGGGCAGCTCTTGGGTTGCTGGGATCCAGGAAGTATGGGGAGAGAGTGAGCTCCTTTCCTTCCAYTCATGAGAATAACCAGCATTTTTCCTGGTTGCTGGAAACACAACTGGCAAAACACTCCCTGAAAGCACACACCTGGATGCTTGTTATTTGTATTAGGTTAGCATTTAGACCTTGTCATGCTGAATGGAGAATGAATGGATGTTTCACACCTGGAAACATGAGATTTGAAAATATAGTGGCTTTACCAGCATCATACTGTTAAAGTCAGAGATGAGAATCAAAGCAAAAACATGTGTGTGTGTGTTTGTCAGTTTATTTTATGTATTACTTCCATGGTGTCATGTTCTTCCCTACACCACCAGTGGCTGGGCTGAATCCCACCTGCTTGACTGCRAGGCAAATCAGACATTCATTTATTGTGCACTGACTGCTGCCCAGACATACTGCATACACYCCAAGCATCCTCCAGATGATGCACTTGGGGTGATGCAGAAAGAGTGCGCTGTGGTCACGGTGTTTAACAGTGCCGTTGGATGTTGGCTGGGCACATGGCACAGAGCTTGCTGCACCCTTCCACCTCTTCCTTACCATGCTCTCTTTCAGACAGTTCACACTGTGTTGATTTTTCCTGAGTCAGGACTAATGGCTACATTCCAGTCAAAAGAATTTGATTTGGAAGTTTTTGGAAACATTTGGAAATCCCTGTAAGTATCCTACAGTCTCTTCCCAGTCATTTTAACATGCCAGGAAGTTACAAGGAAGCTCAAAAGTGTTCGTAAGAAAAGTGAAGGTGATTTTTTTTTTGTCTGCCACTGAAAAATCAAGTTTTCATTACCACAATCATAGGCAAAGAATTTTCAGTGCAAGAGCTGAGAAATAGTCTCCTGTTCCATTTTACACTGTATGTCAGCTAGAGGCTTCTCTTTTTACCTGTTGCAATAATCAGAATGGGAAAATAAAATTGACTGCTTTTACCCTTTTTTCCAAACAGGTCAGTATCCACTTTATGGCCTAGGTTATTATAAAAGTACCAAGAAGAATTGCATGTGTATCAAACACATTTCCTGACAAAACTTTCGGGTGTAAAGCTGAAGTGGTCTCCGACGTCAAAGGTAATGGAAAACACTATGAGCATTTTTAGGTCATGTTTTATGTGATCATTGCCATTCAAAAACAGTCAAAAACCACTGATTGTGTAAGTAGTGTGTTTCCTGTTGTCACATTAAGGTCTGCAATCACAAAGGACTGGCTTTAGAAAGTAGGCTGTATATGAGATTCACAGTCATCTATTGGAGAGTTACACCCAACAAATACTGCAGCAGGGCAGAGGATTCTTCTTGCCTTGCTGTATTTTGCATGCTGATGGTGGGCACAGGGATCACTGATTGTCATGTGTCTCAGACAAGATAAGCAGGAGAACATCACAACAAGGAATCTCAGCAGGTTCAGGTGTACACTAAGTGCATTCCAGACATCAGGACTTTAMTGGGCATACTCATGTCAGCACAWCATCTTTAGGRATCCTCAGAAATACTAGAACGGGGACCCCACCTGTCCATGGGGTTAGGCAGCAGCTTTTCAGAATTTATGCATAGATGTGTGTAGTGGAGCAATGGAGTAAAACCCTGACTGTGGTAAATCAGAGGGGGTTTTGGCCTCAGTGTGTTTTCAGGTACTTGTCCCAGTCAATCCTACCAGACTCATAATGGTATTCATCTATTCAAGCTTTTCAAAGACAGAATTTTTCTTTTTTCCTTTCTTTCTTTCTTTTTTTTTTTTATTTTCCCTCTCTAAAGCTGCTTAGGAAAGAGGTAACTGCTCCTTTTCACAGTCAAAGCAGGATATTCTGAACAGAATGTTAACTAGACTTGGGGCCAGACTGAAGAAGGGTTTTCAGATCTGGGTTTTTGGCTTCAGAATCATAAGTAATAATATAGAAGGGAAAGGGTATCCGGAAAATTTATACATATCATACTTTGAAGTTTCTTTAGTTATCCTAAGAGTTGGAAGTTTTCTCTAAGAGAAGGAAAATGCTGTGTAAAAGAATTACTTTTTTTTTMCYTTTTTTTCTGTTGTTCTTGTTGCTATTGAATTTTGCAGTAATTTTATGAGACTGTTGATTAGCTGAATGGACTTAAAGGCTTTGGAATTAAAATGTTTCAGACTGGGTAGGTAAAGCATTCTCATGCTTTTCAGAAAGCTCTTCTCTGAGATGCATATAGCCCTCTACTGCTAGATACCAGACCTCTCAATTCCTAGTCCTGCAAACACTTAACTGAATGCATCTGCATAAACATWAACTAGTCCTTTGCTTAAAAATCTGCATGTTTTGATGAGGTTTTGTTATTATGAAAGAGAAAGTCAGTGAAATGTATGTGAATGCCTAAATTTGTGGATTTGGAGAATGCGTGTGGACAGAGCAGTAAACTGAAAAATATGCCTGCCTCAAAAAATTGAGGTTTCTCACTTAAAAAATGCCTTTATTCATAACTTCTAAAATCACATCTAAACATATACTGTTTCACTGCATAGAGAGATGATGATTGGAAGTTGTTTGTTTTTTTTTAAAGTATAATTTAGAATGAAAGTAGCTTGGAGGGAAATATTCTGAACTATACTGAGCAACTAACTAGGAGCAAGCTTTGTTCCTGATACCAACCACATCAGTGAATGATATTGATTTCTTGTAGCAGATACCATGCTGGTATTTCAAAATGCCACATCTGAACTGTGGCTTCTTATCATCAACATTTCTTATCACATTTTTCAGTGGTGAGTAAGAAAACTGAGCACCTGATATGTGACATAGGTAAGTAAGAACTCAGGTCTGGKGTTGCATAGTCTTACTTTGCATTCTGCATTTGCCTGCAAGTGTTATTTTTAGGCCAAAAAGTTATATCTAGCTTGAGTCAAATCTCCCTTAGCTCTGTAATGATGCAGAAGTTCATAATATGTTCTTTTGTTTCTTTGCTCCATGTCTAAACTTCTGGGTTCAAATAGTAATGTTTATGCAGTGGGGTAACCTTAGATATAACAATAGTACAAGATAGCTTGAGAGAGAGGAAAAGTTGTGAGAGGGAAAGCTTAGGCTTCAGTAACAGCCCCAGGGAACTGCTGAAAGGGTTAAYATAATGATCAAGCATTAGGCAATCCACTTTTCACTGCTGCCTGCTCCTCTGAACATGGGGGATTGCTGTTGGTGCAGAGTTCTTCGGCTTCAAAAGTGAAAATCCTTTCCCACTTTCTAAGGATGTGATTTTGTGACTTGAGAATAGTTCTGATTATCTGGTGAAAAACCAAGTGAGCAAAACCAAACCCTAAGTTCTAGTGCAAACTTTGTGCTTTAGTTGTTAGCTTCTCTTTTTTCTTTCTTTTTCTTAGGGCAAGTAACTTAAAGAATAGCCTTTCCTTGTTGATTGCTCTACCATTCATCGGACAGCATATGGTTTTTGTCTTGGGAATCATCCAACATGTCACAAAGGCAGTGATACTGGACAGTTACTAGGCAGCTTTTGTATACTTTGGGGATAGGGGAAGATGGTATTTTAATAGATTTCCTTGGGGATCTCTTAGAAGGGTAATTTAATTGTTGAAATCAAATTTTGGGCTCCTGTCACAAATCATTACCTTATCTTTCATCCATCTATTCCCTTGTTGTTCAAACTAATAAAATATGCACACTGCTCTCCATTCATGTGACCCCCTTCATACGTTTTTAACTGGTAACCCTGACTAATAATGGGTAGGTGGTCTGTTTCTGGGCAGGATTTTTTTGAAGGAATGGATAGTTTCTCTAGCTACCACATCAACAAGGGTGGCAACTCTCATTCGCTTAAGATTAAAAGCTACAGAAACACGTGAGTGTTGGTGAAATTCAAGCATAAAATGCCTCAAAGAGGAGGATGCAATCTGGGRCACCACCTCAAATATTTGCATTCTGAACTCTGGCAGGCAAATTCTGGGCAACTGAGTCATTGGTGAAGAGATCTTGAGACCCTTCTTGGTGAAACCATTTGTCACCATTGCTGTGGTAGCATTTAATCAGTTCCARCTTTCACTCAGTAATGCTCTCAGAAGACAGATTGGTGAATTTTCTTGCAGCTGTTTGATTGAAGCCTCTCAGATGAGGTGCATTAAGATGGTGGGAAACAGCCTGTGTCCCACTGCTCCAGCTGCTCCTCACCTGATCCAAGCAATGTGCCACCTGCAGAAACATGTTCAGGCAGCACCTGCATCTATCCTGTCCCAGTCTTTCCATTTTCCATAGCATCTCTCATTCCTTCAAGAACTTGCAGSTCCTTGCTATCACTTGGAGTGCTGCAGCTCTCCTGAGCTTGCAAAAGTGAGGATCTTCATTCCAGCAATTCGGACAGCATGGAGACAGGGATGGGGGATGAGGAGCTCTGAGGTGGCAGAGGCCTGTTAAGGCAAGAAAAAGCAGAGCTGGGGCAACATACCCTGTGAGGTTAGTGGTGCAGTCTTGGGGCATCTTTAACCCTTTGCTAAAACTCAGCTGACCTTCAAACTTCYTAAATTTGATGCTTTAGCCTTCTGGTCATCCCTTGCACTTAGGAGGGGAGAATGGAAATGATGCTTATTTCTCACTGTTCAAACACATTGCTCAAATGTCTCTGACTGTGTGAGTGATTGGGTTAAGTGATTGTGATTATTTATAGACAGGATTTCTGAGTTTGGCCCAGCTCTACTTGCATGGAGATAACTGAGGTTTTAAAGAAAGGAATCACTGCATCATTCCAAAGTCCTCTTTAAGRCCCAGTGTTCCCTTTGCAGGCAGTGAACGAGCAGCATCCATCCCTACTGTTTAAGTATTTACCATCTAAAAAAGCAGAAAACAGAATATTGAGGAGCATCAGATCCAAAAATAAAAACGTGTGTATGTTCAGACCAAGGAGGTAATAGGCAGCAGCTGCATGCTGTGTGCTCACTCATTTGTTTGCTATAATTCTATGGTTACTTCTTGCTTTTCACAACAACATCCCTCTAATTCTGTTCCTTTTCTTCTTAAAAATATATTTTTGGCTTTGTGGACTCAGAAAAATTGTATTTAGAAACACGATGAATCACTTAAATAACATTTAGATACAACCCTTATCATCCTAGACTGGGAATCCTTGCAAGTTTATATGTGGGCTTCTAAAATAAAGGGATTTTTTCCTAGTTACTTCTGTGAAAACAGGGACAAATCTAGTGCTTTATGCACTCAGGAGCTGATGCCTGCTAAGTGCAGTTCTTACACATTTCTTTATTCCCAGTGCTAAGAAAACCCTAGCTTTTTTTTTCTCATGTTTCATCAAAAATGTTTTTCTGGAACAAACCAAAACAAACAAAACCCAACCGGTCTTTTGTTGGTCGCTCCACTTCCCAAAAGGGTCCAGGGCACTCAGTGACACAGCATCTGTCTTAGATGCTATTGAAGGCATTCAGCCTCTAAATGCTCTTCCACTGACGTTCTTTTATGCTGTGGTATTTSAAAAACTCATACAACAGGGCTGGAGGAAAGGAAAAAGGCATCTTTTGAATAGGGTGGAAAATATTTAATCTTCTCTCTACCTGATTTATCTCTTAAATTCTCAGGAACTTGTCTGGAAAAAACAARTATCCAAATATCTTTATTAAAATTAGTGTTGTTTTTGCTATTAATAACAGATTATTGGAATAATCCCTGTTGGATTTTAAATTTAAAACTGGCTGAAGTCTTCAAGCCCCAGTGTCTTTTTACTGAATGTRTTCAGGATTAGACCCTAGATTTGTGCTGTTTATTTCGAATTCTATGTTCACTACTTTTAAAAGAGAAAATGAATTAATGCAATTTCTTCCTTTGCAAAGCCTGTGCACAAATGCTGGTCTTTCCAGCACTGTCCCTTTAAACCATGCAAGGTGTTTATTTTATGTAGGAAGAAAGACTTTACTGCTCTGAGTAACATAATCCTGGCTGTGTGCAGAAATGGGCTGGGTGTGTGTGTGCGTGGAAAGAGGAAGGCCAATTGTTCTTTTTGTTCTTAAAAACCAGTGTTCCTTTTTATAAAGAGATTTTACTGTAGCCCTCTGTATTCTCCCTCATCATAGAGAAATCCAGTGAAATTGTATCTATTTCCTCAGACTGCTGTCCTAGATACCTTAACACCACGTGGATAGTAGATGTGCTAAATTAGAGGGGATTTATTTTTTTATCACCTCTGTGGAAGTGTTTGTTCTTCTATCTTTTATTTTACTTCATAAAAAGGGGGAAAAAAACCAACATAAAGAAAGAAAGAAAAAGAAAAACTTCACAGAACAGTAAACCTGAGACACGGATTCGAATGCCAGACAGTTGAATGAACAGGATAATCGGGGTATTTTTTTTGACAGGTGCGACAGCCTGCCTATGACTGGCATTATAATCATTACCATTTTAATAAGGCTCTAATAGGGGGGCCGATAATTCAATGGGGTGTGAGGATCCTAATTCAACTCCCAATCCCACATGAATGTGCTAGAATTTGTGGGCTTTGTTTTCCTCTTTTGTACCCCTGAATGCAAATAATTACTGGCTATAGATTCAAAAATTCTTAGAACTGGAAGCTAAATTAGCTCTCCTAATACTGCACAAGAATGTCAATACTCAGGGGGGAAAAAAAGGAAGTAAGTGGTTTTTGGTTGTTTTTTTGTATTACACTTGTGGTACTGCAAAGGTTCTTTAGCTTAAGTGGTTTGGTTGGCAGTGTGAATAATACCAGCACTGTTTGTAAAAGACGTGCAGCTCTCTTTTCCCCTGCTCTCCCCAAAGGAAAAGTAAATATATTTGTCTGAAAATCATTTCTGGAAAATCATATGCTGCTCTCTACCTGCCTGTTTTGTTGATGTTGCCTCGCTCTGCTCCAGATGTGTCTGTCCTCTCTTTATTGTTTCAGCAGTGGCAAGTGGCATGGTCAGGATCTGTGGCTGTGCTTTCACAGCAGCCCTGTGGGCACTAGAGCAGTCAGTTTATCCCTTTCAGATGATCCTACAAAATAATTTCAAATCCCAAGGCAGCACCCCCACACTGTGGTTTGAGGCTGAGTGCTGAAGGTACCCTGTGGGTGCACGAGGTGCTCAACACCTAAGAGTGTTTCCAAATGTAAGAGAATKCACCCATCTCTGCTTAGGACACAACTTACACTTGTGTTTAAGGGATTTTGAGTAGTTATTTTAAAACCCAAGAGTTTAAGGGGTCAGCAGCCCTCCTTCCTTGCTCCTACCAACTCCTGCCTGTGTCTGACTGGGGACACAGGACCAGGTAAGGAAGAATGGACTCCTCTCTCTGTAAACAACCAGAACAAAAAGCCTTTTATTTTTTTGTCCCTGCTGACCTATGCAATGAATTTCTCTATTCATTTGTGATTAATAATATATAGTATTATTTCTATCTAATGACCAACAGTGCTACATGGGACAAGCCTTTGAAAAATTGAGAGGAATATTTCCATATAACCTCTTGCAGCTGGAATCGGCTTCTCCCGCCCACTATTTCTGATCCTAAATTAGCTGTGGAGTCTTGCCATGCTTTCAGTCCCCTTTCTCTTTCTGCACATGCATTGCCTGATGTGTAAGGAGTATGACCAGCACTTGGTSTATGAGGGAGTAAAAGATAAACAAAGGCACTTTATATCATGTAAGAGTGGGAAATAACTGAGGTGGACAAACTGATCTGTGAAAACCAGCCTGAACCTTTGCCCCAAACTGAAATGCAGAGTTTTGGAGCTTGGCCAAAATCTGGTTAATCTTTCTCCCTCTCTGTCTTTTAATGGTATTTATGGTTTTGCAGCACTTCCTGGTTTCATCTGGGTCCAAAAGCAGGAGACTGAAATATCATTGAAGAGGCTATTCACAGTGTTTCCAGCTGGCTAGGACCATGGAATGAAAGATCTCTCACAATCAGGTCTGTTCTAGAAGGGCTTCTGCCCAATTTCTATCCTGATGAGGTTCTGATGAACAGCCAAACTGTTAGAAAATTATCCTACATACATTGAAACTTTAAAAATATGCCCATTCACAAAATAACTGACATCCTTYACATGATGAACCTGTGTACAGAGCATTAACTCATTAGGTTTCTTTTTCGCCTGTTTGTGCAGAAGGTGTTATTATTTTTTCTTGACATTGGAAGGCTCCTCATGGACTTAATATGTACACAGGCTATTTTTGCTCTCTTTGGGATAATGCTCTTTATGGATTTCAAATTTTCATGGACACTAAGATGCAAACCCAGATAGTTTCTGTTTTGATTCAGACATTGAAACAACTTCTCAATCCTGTGGCTTCTTTGACCAGAAAATTACAGGATTTGGAAATGATCAMTGCCTTTCTGCAAGTGCTAAAAATATATGGAGGTCTGTTGCCGTTGTACATGGTTTGATTTAGGCTGGATGTTGTTGCAGAGCAAAAGCTGGGACAGGCTGTGAGGAACAAAACCTATAGAATGGAGAGGGTAATCTTTCTCTCTGTTTTAGCTTACCTTTTTCTGCCATTGTGGCTAATTATTTTTGCTGTGTGACAATTTTCCTAGTTTTGCTAAAAAAGTTGCTGAGAAATTTGTGAAGAAGCAACTGAAGATGTCCCTCTTAGTCTTTATTCAGTTCTCTGGGGGGCAAGGTAAAATCCAGTAGTTTGGGGACAACCTTGAGAGTACCCAAAGATGTGCTGACTTGGACCACATAACGTGGTTGACTTTCTTTAGGCACTGATCCATAACTTTATTCTTCTCTCTTAGACATCACAGGAGGTGCTGCTAGACTGGCTTCTGTCTGGCAAGCACTGTCCTTGGGGGCTCTCTCTGGCTGAGCAAAGGTTCCAGAAAAAAAAAAATCCCAAATATTTTAAAGATTCATGGTGGATGTGTACTTACCTGCCAGTCCTCTTATCTGTCAAATTTGCTACTGCTGTCATCACTGTGTCATCACCATGTCCAGAGGTGGGCCCAGAGCTGAGCATKGCTCTGGAGCAACTGTGCTGCCCCAAACAGCTCAGCAGTCTGAGAAAAATACAGCACGCCTGAGGAGCATAAGGGAACAACATTTTTCTATCCTGTGGTGGAGAAAAACTGTTTCTAAACTTGGATTATTTGTTTAGGCTACCAAAAAGAGAGTACAGGGTAATTTRTCTTGTTTTATAGCTCTCTACATGCTCCGTGTTGCCCATCTGTTTGAGTGAGGTTTCCTCATGGGTCATGTTTCAGCCATTGCACCTACAAAGACATTCAGGAAAATGCTCCTGTGGCTATCAGTTAACAGGAGTGGCTATCAGTTTGAAATCAATGAGGAGAGACCTGAGCCACCAGGACTCTTCCCTCCTGATTCCAGCCCAAATGAGTCCAAACCTGCTAAGAAACAGAACAAAGAAAGAGRGGAAAAGCAGGAAAGAAAAAGGCATGTGAAGATGCTGAATTCCCTTTCCCTAACAGGAACCAGGGAAGTAGGCAAGATTTAATTGTGTTGTTCAGCTTTTAATTGGGTAGCAAACTTTCTTGCAAGTGGAAGATAAGGTAGTTAAAGTTGTCCCAAAAAACCAAAAAAAAGCAAACAGCATCCAGTTCATAATTTTTAGTGATGTTACTCCAAAGGTTATGRTCCAGCAGCCAAAGGAATTTTTTCTGCCTATGTCACTGGTCTGCTGCCTGGTTCCAGCATTTCAGTTCCCTCTGCTGTAGCTTGTCCTTGTCAAAGCAAAATCTAATGCTGAACTGTCCCTCAGCAGAGCAGATCTGTTCAGGGTTGATGAAGTGTTTTGGAGAAGGGGCTGCTGCTAAAAAAGCTGCTGCAAAAGTTTTGACCACTAACATTCACTTTGATGTATCAAAAGTAACCATTTTCCCCTAAAGTGCTGGAAGTTCATTGTGCAAAGAATTTAGATTAACATTAAATACAGAAGGTTTTAGAAATCATTCACCTTGAAGACTGGCAAAACTGGCATATTCACAGCAGAAGTGAAAGACATGTTTTATCTGTGTTGTCCTTTGTAATTATGCTGCTGAATAACAGGAGTATTATCACACCAGGGTTAGTGCCAGAGGATTACCCAAAGTTTTTCAAATGGGATGGTAAAGTGGTGCAAACAGGTGCATAGACAAAGAGCAAAAAGAGGGGAGGAAAGTGAGAGAAAGAAAGCTGAAGCCTCCTAGTTTCAGCCACATAGCAAAATTAATGGTTTCTCTAAGTGAATAGCATAGCTAGATTACCATTGAGCCTGTAAAATTAGAGGAATGGGTCAGATTCTTCATTTCACTTCTGTTTTAACTTAAGCAAAGGAGCTCACTTTAATTGTGCTTTAACTAAAAAAAACAAAAAATCTTTTGATTGCAATAATTTTGCAGTGGATAAAGTGACTCATAAGAAGAATATGGACTCTGAAATTTGCTTCCCAAGAACTCCTTTTGCCAACTGGGATTTCTTTTTGAACGTTCCACATTTGTGTATCCAGAGAGAGAGAGGAAGGCATTTCTAAATGAAGTTAAAATATCTTTACAAGCAAAACAGTCAACATAAGTACCTGCTAGTTATATTTTCGTGTCACTTTTTTGGTAAATACTTGTGTGTTGATTTATTTGTGTACATTAGAGCAAAATGGGTATTTTTTAACCTCTTCAGAAAATAATGATGTACTTTTGCACAGTTCCTTTGCAAAATTAAACTTGCAGAAAGTTTTTGGTGSCAATTTTGAGTATTAAATGTATCAAGAGATGTATTTACTGTTAATTACCACAAACAAAGCTGGTAAGGTTTTGGATATGGATGTCTAAAATAATCTGGGGAAGGAGAGAACAGGACATTTGGGTATTTTGCCCTCTTTCTCAAATGGTAGCTTTGGGAACATTTTGTGATGGAAGGAAGMAATACTTGAGGAATTTGGGTCACTGGGGAAAGTAGCCCATCTCAAATTTCAGTATTACCTCTGTCTGCTGTCTGTCACTGAGAACAGGGTAATATTTTATCTTACTGATTGCCCTGCTTTTGAGGTRGTTCTCCAGGTAACTATAGGCTGGTAACTACCCCTTTGGTCCCCACAAAGATCTGCAAGAGTAACAGGGGGGTAGGACAGGTCTGAGATGACATATTGATGTTCCCCCTGACTAATGCCTACAGTGGGATTTCCATGATTCTGAGCAAGATGTTGAAGGCATCTATGGCTTTGTTTCATAATTAGAACATGGCAGTCTCTGAAGGGAGCTCTCCTTAGAATATTTGCTGCAAAGAATTATCAGTATAAATATCTGTAATTGCTGCTCCCTGATTCAYGTGGTGGGGGCAAATCATGAGCCTCACAGCTATGCAAATAAACAGCAGCCTCGYGATGCCCTGTCCCCTCTGTGTTCCTGTCGGCTCTGTTCTTGTGCATCACTAAAGGGCATTGAAATTGCACAAGTCAGCCCTCTCAGCGGGCTTGGTGCCCCGCTGGCTCACAAGAAAAGCGCCAGCAGGGAGTTTAGGGGCAACAGAGTACACATGTATGTGCTCACTCCCCATGCACGCCCTGCCTGTCAGCCCAGCAAGACCCGTCACCCTCGTGATTGTCGTTTTGATCCCACTCCTTCAGCTGACATGCTCCCAGCCCTCCAGCCAGGGCTGTGCAGGACTGGCACTTTGCTGTCCCAGAAAGAGCCCTGAGATAACAGGAGGCTTTGTGGTCTTTCAGTTTCTACCTGAATTTAAAGTGGTGGTGTTGTCTTGGTGACAGTAACTGAACATCGTTATCTTACTTTGTCTGTGTCATAACATAGCCAAGAGGGGACATCTGAGATTGTGCCTAGGTTTACAGGAACTCACAAATCAKAAATTCATTCCCTTTGAGTTACTCTTTCATTTCTGTGTATACATGTGAAAAAATAGCACCTTTTTATGTTTTGGAACAACTGTACTGAAACCAAATATTTTGGCATTATCAAAACTATTTTTTCCCCTGCTCTTAGTAAAAACAAAAAGCATTAGTAAACTCAGTTTTGTTGACAGGGTCTGTATTGCCTAATAAGAAATTATTTCATTTGAAAATGCAGAGTAAGTCTAGCTACATGGTTCTCAAGACAGTTTTTAGTGAGTGAATATTTCATGATCCTGAAGGTCAAGCTCTGCATGAAAATTTGTGCCTCCTGTGTGAAAATGCAGTAGCTGGGATCAGCAGAAGTGTACAAGAAAAGACATTCTTGCAGTAGATATGGCTGACAGCAAAGCTTGCCAAGCAAACTATTTCTGCCTTGCTGGTTTGCCTGAAGTTTCATYCGTGGATATGGAGGTGGTAATGTTCTTTTGTATTCCTCCTTTTTAGCCCTTCTTCCTAGGAGATAATGCATGATTAGGCTGGCTCCAGGTCTCAATTCTTTGAACTTGTCTGCTTGGCTAGAAGAGAAACAGGCAGATGAATCTTTCTTACTGGAATAAAGCCTGAAACCTAATCTCAGGTGTACTATTACCAGCAGAGGATATAAAGAGGAGCAAGGAAAATGCAGATGCAAGTCTCCTGCTGGCCTGTTGGGACAGCACCAGGTTCCTTTGACCTCTTGTGGAGCATCATGTCTTTCAAGAATGTTCCACTAAGAAAGATGGGAGCAAAATGGAGTTTGTTGTCAGCCTGAGAAATTCACTCCTAGTGTTTTCTGCAATACCTTCAAAAGTCACTATTTCATCTCATTTCATATAAGCCAGACTGCTAGGGGACACTGATCAGTGTTTCTCCATGAATGACTCTATTTTTCCATTAGCAATGGGATCTGGCCACTGAACTTGCCTAGATTTTGGATTAGTGTGTTTATAGGACTCACCAAACAAAACTAGGAGAGCAAAGACTCTGTAGAGAAGATTTCCAGAGGCAACCCCCTCACAACTATAAAACATTTARGTTTCAATTGAAGTTCAGACACATTGACTACAAAATGACCCATTTAGAGCATGGAGAATTTTTCTTAAATAAATAACGATTACTTTTTCGAGTGGGCTTGGATGTACCCCTCATACAGCTAGTAAAAAAATCAGGTAAATTCTGCCTTATAAAAGTTATATGGCAGGAGTAAGTAGAGGGTACAGAGCACAGCACTTGTCACAACAGTGAGCAAAATTGTGTCCAGAAGTAACATGAGAGCCCAGAAAAATTTGGCTAATGGAGAAATGGATCCCTGCAAAAGAGAAACAGTGGGTTATTTTCCAGTTGCAAGAGAAKAATCAGGATGAGAAAAGTGCTGGCTGTCAGGCTGACTTGTGTGGCACAAGAAGTCAATCTGACTTCTTCGGGTGTTCCAGYCCCTGGAAGTGATGGAGGTGTTGTTGTTTAACATTGCTGGGGCAGGGTGTCAGCCTTGCTGACAGACCAAAGCCCCTGGCTATTATTTCTGTGGTCTGCTCAGAACCACAGCCTGCTCCTTGATCTCTGTATACAGGGAATAAGCTGCAAACCCACAGGGATCTGGTTTTCAAGCAAAACTTTCATCCTTCCATAGCAAGGGAGGAAGGTTACAGAGGAGGCAGGCTGACTTCAGCTTTTTTTTTTTAATTTTTTTTTTGGGGTTGGTTTTTTTTTTTAATACCTTCTCCTCACTGAAAAGTTTTCTGGTTCTTTTTCCTGGAGCCATTTTAAAGAGTTCTAACATTTCTTGGCAATGTGTTTGTTTTTAAAAGGGACAAAATATAGGAAAAGTAATATTCCCACCATGGTCACCTTTACCTCTCACARCTGGCTGGAGCAGAGTTCAGCACATCTGTGAGGACACTTAAAAGAGAGGAGATTTGTACAAGATTATGGAGATTTCCAAAAGAGCTTAATAGGTACCATTTTTCTTTGTCTGTATATTTTATTTACATTAATTTATTGAAATATCCCAGGCTCTGGGGAAAAAAAATATTTTCTGCCACTATTAGATATATGTTCAAACAAACAAACAAAATGCCATTGTACAGGAGGATGATAATGCCAGGAACTGACATCTTCCTTCTACTCCATTTATCTCAGCAATGCACTCTTAGTCTGGAAACTGTGATATTGAATATTGTCAGGTTGGGTTTCCACTAATTAATGAAAAACAGGCTGCAAGCACAAAGGATTAATTTGGCCTATTCAATCTGATCACAAACATTTTGAGAATCTGTTTAGCTTTTTTGAATGGTGTGAGGTAAACCAAGAGAAGAAACATCTTTTTTCAGCTAGTCAGCCAGAAAAAAAATCCACATGGATTTACCTAATGGGGTCAAAGCTGAGAAAAGCAGAACATTGTTCCTGGGAGCCAGACAAGGCAGTTATCTTATGGAGAGGGATGGTTCTGARGCTCTAAAAACTTTAGAGCTAGCAACTACCCTGTGAATTTAGCAGGCAGTTTGCTCTGCCTTCAGAGGGAGTTTCCACTCCCAGTATCAGGTGGAACTAACAGCTCCTGTGCTTTCTGGAGCCACAGGCCCATTTAGAGGGATTTTGCAATGAATRTAGTGCAAAGCATCTGAGTCAGGTTCTCATCTGGTGAAATCAATGTACCTGGTCAATGAAGAGCCTGGCAGTCTATACTCAGGTCCTGCCTGCACGGTGTGGAGTGTCTTTGATTAAACTGTAATCAGAAGCCAGCAAAGAGATAATTGGCATGTGTATTACTGCAGAACATGCATAAACCAATTCTGCTAGGCTTAGGCTGTAAATGTGTACCCAGGCTGATGTGCTAGCAATGAGCTGCTCGCTTGCTCCTAGACTTAATTACATGTTAGGCCGATCGATGAAAGGTTAAAACAGTTGAATCAATATTTTATTGCTCTGCTGTAAACTGTGGTTATAGCATATTAGACTATGAGTGGCTGGCAAGTTTAAAAGCATGTAACTGAATCAAAGTCTGAGTAAGTGTTGTGTGTGCAATTTAGAAACAGTTAATACCTTCCAATTGAGAGGATTTGTTTCTAATTAATATAAAAGCTGTTTATTTAAATCCTAGGCAGGCAGTATTTAAATACACAACAAGTCACCTGGGAATCCCATCTAAACCACTTTGTGGAAAGCTGTTATGTTGTGCTGAAATAAATCTAGCATGAAGTAACTCTACTCCATTCAGAGTGTGGAACAGTTCTCTACATGCTGTTTTCTATTTTCTTCTTCTTCCTGAATACCCTAAAATATTCTTGGCCTTGTTCCACGTTAAGGAATGATGAAAGTTACAGTGTTGCTGCAGTTTCTTGTCCTCTTATTGCCTGTATATCCTCAGTCAGCCGTTGGCACTTGTTTTGAAAATGTGTCATGTATGAACAAAATTAAAGACAAGCCCTGACAAAAGGAGCACACAAAATCAATAAGCTGAAGACACACAGTATGATGAACAACAACATTTGCAGAGTTTACAAATTATATTCTCTGGAGTTCCTAGAATACATGAGACCATGACCATGTTTTCTTGATGAGGCTTTTCAAGTGGACTTGTTAAGATATTTTTTAAATTAAGGTGAGGTTTGAAAGGCTTATAGGTAGTGAGGATAGCAGCATCAAAAGGTCTTACAACCTTGTTGGCAGAAGAGTTGCTGATTTCTTTRGCTTTAATTTTTAAATTTTATTTTACTTTTTCCCCTTGCTTGGAAGAGTGAAATAAGTGATGCTTTTATTTAAAGAAAAAAACCCAAAACATTTAAAAGTTAAGAATATTTCTACATAATCTGGAGTGAAAGAGTTTTAAAAACCTTCACAATTTTGTAATAGTCCATCTTTCACCAGCAGTACATACCTGTCATTTTCTCCAGGTATCTTCATTTTCTCCCCTCCATTTTTTCCCCCATTTCATCCAACCGCTCCATTCCCTCTCTGCGTGCCCTGTGGTGACAATGACACCTGCAGCTCATCCCAGACTAKAGCAAAGAGGAAGCCAACAGCACTGTGAAAGGTATTACTGGTAACTCCCTGCTTCATCTGCACTTCAGAGAGCAGGCTGTGAATTTTAGCAGTTTCCTAAAATGGGGGAATGCATGAGGGAAAATTGGATTGTTTGGGCTAGATTTTCACAGTGGGTTTGTTGAGCTGGCTCCATGAGAGGAGTCAGCAATGACCAGTTCCTTTACTGCCTCATTTTTATCATGCTCATCACATCATGGACGAGTTTGTCCCTTGCAATCTTGGGGAAGCCAATGCCTTTATTAAATTTTTCCCATGGTTGTAAATCAGCCTCAAATAACTTTTCTGCTTCTTAATTATGTGCTATTGAGTTTTTTACTGAGTATTTATTCCTTCACACATCTTCCTCCAACCCTCTCAGGAGCTCAGACTCTGGCACTGCCCACCCATTGCCACCTCCACTTAGCCCAGGGATGTCTGCCCTGCAGGAAAGCGAGAGTGATGTAAATTTTTAGCTGACAGGTCTTGCAATGGAATGTAGTGTATTTCTTTGAAAGGAACCAACAAATCAGCTGGTTAAGCTCTATTTCTGCAGGGCTTCCCTGCTGCTGATGGTTTCCTCAGTGTGTTTTGCAGCACCTCCAAAAGGTGCAGCTTTAAAATCTCTCAGGAGAGTAAAACTTCGTAGTTCAGTCAGTGGGAAGGAACATTGTTGTATCAGGACTGGGGAGCAAGGAATGCTCGCCATGCAGACAGTTGTAATTTACAGGCTATAAATGAATCTATTTAGATAACAGAAAAATGAAGCCAAGCCTCATCTGTCTTTTCTKTCTTTTTTTTTTTACCCAACATAAGAGAAGTTGMATTACCTCTTAACAGACTTGCTTCTGCACACCTCTGCTTTTTCCTGTCTGCTGCACCTCTTAGCAGTCACCACACATTGTGTTTTAGGATGGATGTGTCACTAAGCAGTGGAAAGTAATTTCCCATAACAATGATAAATCCAACTGTAAAAGTAGAGCCAATCCCTGCAYGCAAAGCTTATGGATTGTAACTACCATTGAAAGACAAGCACAGCATTCAGTAGCTTTGAGGGTGCCTYGGCTCTAATAGCGAGCTGGGTGGCTGGTGGCATGAGGGTTATCAGGAAGTGAGATGCCATCTTCAGCAAGGCTTTGAACAGGCTCCCCATAAAGCACAGGTGCATTGTGTTGGGTTGAGCCATTTCAGATGGGGCTGCATGCCTCGGGGTGAATCCGGAAGAAATCACTGTCAGCGATCAAACATTGATAGATTGTCATAGCCACTGATGTTAACGTAATTGGAGTCTTTTATGAGTCTTTGCTTGGCGAAGACTTAGAAGTGCAGTGACTTAGACCTGGGTTATCTCTGGGCCTGCAGAGCAGGTGGCCAGGCAGTGCTCAGGTGGGGATTATTGCTGCCGACAGCGCTCGAACGCTTGCCTTGCACCTGCCTCCTCCTCTTAAAGATAAAAAGAGTCCGATTCCCTGGCACTGGCAACTCCTCCAATCTTTCAAAAACAAATACTCAACCTTGACTGTAAAATTAAATAGAAAATAAGAGTTGCCACTACCTTCTATTGCATGTTGATTGACCTGAGCACTCTCCAATCGCAAACATAAAAGATTAGATATCACTTTCCATACAGGTGTATGCAAACCATTCTTCATCTAACTGGGMGAACAAATTGTTCAAAGTTCTGGAAAATGTCCGTGTGCACTTTTACAAGTGTGCTTAGCAAAAGGAAGGCATTGACTTATGCCTTCAAAGTGGTGATTTACAATGTCCTGTCTAGTGTTTCCAAAATTAAGATTTTTTTTTTTTAAGCTTAGCAGAATGTACTGAAAGGAGATTTCTGATGCATTGTGTGTGTTTACAGTGCAAATACAGGCACAGGCTTTTTAGAAATTAATTACTCAAAGTGATCTCACACAGGAAAGAGACTGCACTGCAGGGGATGGGGGAGAAAGAGGCAAGAGAAGTTTCAAAAAGAGAAGGTTTCATGTGGTAAAGTCAGTCTTGGGAGGGATGAGGGCAACAAAGTGAAGACACAATTTCTGTTTGGAAGAGATGGACAGCATCCTTGACTGTCATAATGGTTTTGAATTCAAAATTCACTGATTATCTTTAAAAGCTGTGGATTTTTTGGTTTTTTTTAAGAAAGGGAGAGAGAGACAGAGAGAAAAGGATTCTACATAGAAAAGGAGAAAAGAAGATAGCAAAACTTGGTAACAGTGCTGAAAACAGCTAATGAAAATTTTAAGATAAATTTTCAGCAACCACTGGTCATTTATTTCACTAAAGACTGTTGTAGATGCTTCTTAAACTAAAGTTGAACAATGATTTCCCACTTGCTTCTTGAATGGTTTGCTATTCTCCRATATATGTGAAACCTCAATTTCTCTTTCAGTGCTAGTGAAATGAGTATTTTTCAAGAGTTAGAGATGGAATTTTTGCTCCCCACAAGAAAGGGCCTACCTTTGCAGCAGTTACCTCAGCAAAGAGAAACTCTGTCCCTTCTCCCCTCAAGGATTAGTTACTTCAGAGGCTAATTGTCCTAGTCTGAAAGGATTTATTCATACAACAGCTGAAAGAAAAACAAACAAGTAACATTTCTGCCTGGGCAAAGACAGCTTTTTTCTTAGTTGAGAGAGACTRTTAGCTGGCTGCTGCTGCTGTGATCTATATCCTTGTGGCTATGTAAAATCAAGGACAAGATTTTCCTTTTCTTCACTGGTGTGTTCATGACACAGAGCAGCCACTGAGGGGATGCTGTGCTTTGGTTGCTGGGGTCAGCATGGTCAGAGCCGCTGGGAAGCTCTGGAATGTGCTGTGGTGGACACAAGGTTAGCTCCACACTGCTTCCTCAGGGTTTCCCCATGAACACTCTCCAGGTCTGACAGACCACATATCTGGGCAGATGTGTGGCAGGTCTTGGCCAGGGAGGAGTTCTGAGAGCTGGCCCTGGCACTCTCACATTTGGCTGGCTCTGTGCAGGCACCAGGAATCCCTGTGTGAATAAGGCAAGTGGGCATCACACACCACCATCACAGCTAAGAGTGCAGAACACCTTCTCATACAATATGAACAAGCAATTTTACCTTGTCCTCTTGTCAGAATAACTTCAGACAACTCTACCTAAAATTCCATTTCCTCTCTTTTATGCAGTCAGTTCATATATTACTTTGGGGAAAAATATTCCTAATACATTAGTGRACATTTGCCTTTTTTCTAAAATTATTTTGAAAATGCTTTTCTGTGTTTATTCCTTTTGTGGAAAGTTTCTTGACTAATGGTTTGGGCTGGGAGATGATAATTTCTCTTTTAAGTCCTTCATATCTCTTCATCTCAATATTTTCCTTTCAATGGGCTCTACAAATCACAACTGCCCACCCATACTTAAAAGGGTTTTTGATTATATTTTAATTGCTAGAGGATTATCTAGGTAGGAATAGATTGAGTCACATCATTTAAGGCTTTTTCCACTCTTCAGGCTGTAATATTCATTCCATTCGTCCTGGGACATGTCAGAGTCTGCACCATAAAGCAGSTACTCACCAGAGTAAAGTGATGCTTGCCTCCAGCGAGGCTCATACATCTGGTCCTCTGCCTTTGGAAGATCTGTGTTCAATTCTCCTCTCTGAGAATGCAGATCAGAGATCTTCCTCTTCAGAGATCTTCTTAGGGTTCTGCTGAACATCCTAACTTGCACGAAGTGTCTTTGCATCAGCAGGCAGGGGCTGCAGTCCTTCCTGCACCATTACCCCCTGTGCTGCAGYAGGGAGGAGATAAGCTGTTTAAGGGATTTGGCTACTGCAAACTTCTGAGCAAAGGCCAGCTTGGGCTTTTCAAGCACATGCTGCATCTCTTGCTGCCCAGATCTACTGCCTGCATTCAGCCTCTCTGGTTGATGCCATGAATTWGACCCAAATGCTGTTTGACAGCCACAAGGCTGAAAATAAAAATGCAGCAATAAAGCCAAGCTTTATCACTGCTAGCAMTATACACAGTATCTGGTACTGTGTTTGTCATGGAGGATGATTGCAAAGAAGTCTAAGAAGTTAGGATTGGTAATAAATGACAGGAGTGTCTTTCCCTGTCTCACATCATACCTCACAAAACAACCAGAAAGCACAAAGGGKAGTGACAGTGGAGGGTCTTTCACTCTGCATGCTTGGCTGAGCCTCAGACAGGGTGAGAGAGATCATGGCTGCACTGTCAGGGAGCTCAGTGAGAACACACACACCCTGTTGGCTCTGAATTTGCTTGTTCAAGGCCATGCAYGTGTTGACAGAGTGCTGAGCTGAGCACAAGTGAATACTCCTGGCTGAGAGGGAAAGCCCATGTGTGWGTCAGGCTGATAAAGCTGCTCATCCTGCTGCATGTGTGCCTGCATGGCAGCATGCTCTCCCACCGAGGGACAGTCCCCCAAGCACTGTGCTCTGCTGGGCTCTGCTCCCACTTCAAACTGATTTGGGAAATGGACAATTTGCTTCCTGTAARAGGGTGGCTCCAAAGCTTTCTTTCTCCCACCTGGTGCCCATTTAAACTGTCAGATCTATTACAGCTGTGAAGGGGTTGTATCTGGCACATTTGCACCCTTATTTYACAYAAGCATTGCCAATTCAAGAGATTSTGGARGTGTTTATGGGTGGCTGAACACCACAGAGCGCTCTGAAGGGTCTCATGGTCATTGGACAAAATCCTTGCTCTGCACAGCATATTCACCCTTTCTGTTAGATGTGTTTTGAAAATCCTACAGGAATGACCACACGTGGTATCTGGGAATCACAGCTTAACTGTTCCTTCAGTCCCACATCCCCAGTTCTACAAAGTTCAAGGCTTGGCTGGGTGAACACTGCTGTGTAGCATCCAAAATCTGTTTCTTCTGGTATCAGGAAAAGGGGTGTTCATACAGCTGTTGTGTCCCTGTAACACAGAGCATGCTTTAACCATTRCACATTCAGCAAGAACCACAAAAACATTCACTTCAAAGAACCACAACCACATTCATCTCAAAGCTAGGAGTGTCATCTCAGCCAGGCCATCACTTCTGAAGTCTCCACTGGCTAAGGGAGAAATTGTTTTGTGGGTTCATGCTGGAGCATGGGAACGTGMAGTGTTGTTATGGCTTGTATCACCACGCTGCCTAGAAGTATTAGAAATGTACCTGAGACTACAGGGTCATCTCAGGCTAAATGCCTGCACCTTTGCTGTTCTGAGCTGTGTGGAAACCCAGGGCACAGGGAATATTTCTCTGTCTGCTCTGGGGTGCCCTGAYCCCCAGGGGAGYACTGACTTTGACCCTCATTCATGGAGAAAGTTTCCTASACTTCAAGATAGACTRGRATCCACAAAAGTGTGAAATAGATCATAGAGAGCAGTGTAGGTGTATCGCTTGGTGAGAAATTCAGGTTTTGGGATTTTTTGTATGTTGTGGATGGAAGCAAGATGGAGGGCACAGGGTGTCATYCTGGATTTCTTCTTCATGCTTCTTCTTCCTTCTTCTCCATGGGTTTGGGTGGCATTTTGTAATTGGGCAGAAAAGTCYGCATTGCAGCTCTGTGGGATCAGTTATTGGGTTAAAAGGGAAAATAATCCAGGTGTCAGTTCTTAATTGGATAGTTTAATCTTAAAAGACCTTGCAACAAGAGATTGTTGGCCATTTTGTGCCTTCTAAAGAAAAGCTGCYSAACTCACAGTAGTGAGACTGTTTTACTGATAAGRAATGATAAACACTTGAGTGCGARCATGAACTACCATCTCAAGTGCCTTCAATCCAGACCCATAGAAACCCTCAATGTGCAGCATGGAAATAAAGCTTTTCTTGACGCGCTCAGCCGTAGGAATATTTTCCAAGTAGGCATGTTTCCCTAGTGTTTAAACCAGGTGATTCTAAAAACATTCCCTTTGATACCAAAGGGACTCAGCAGAGATTTCGACTTCTGCATTTTGCAGGAACTGGAAGCGTTTCCAGCGTGGTTCAGCCTGTCGCTACCAGAGGAATTTAGGAATTTCCATGCTTTCCAAGCACGGCTGCCAGCCTGCCGGGCCGGGCTGGGATGGGATGGGCCGGGCGCGGGCGGGCGGGCGCTGTCCGTGGTGCTGCCCATGCGGGAGGCGTGCGAGTCTGTGCCCGCAGGTGTGCCCGCAGGTGTGAGCATGAGCGCGGGTACAAGTATGTGCAGATGGGTCCTACGGGGTGAGGGTTTATGTGTTAGGAGCATCGTGGAATCACAGAATGGGTTGAGCTGGAAGGGCCATGAAAGATCACTTAGTTCCCTCTTCCTTCCTATGGGCAGGTATCCATCCTGGCCTTGGACACTGGCAGGGTTGGAGCATCCACAACTTCTTTAGGAAACTTGGTCCAGTGCCTCCCCAGTCTCTTTTTATGATAAAATTTAAAATTGTATCATTTTGATTTAATTGTTCACAGTCAGGATCTCAGGGCAGCTCTCACAAGCTCCTYAGAGGCCTGCAGTTTTCAAACTCTTCACGAGGTTTGAAAGTGACCTTTATAAATCAGTATGGACAGAGGAAAACTGTATGAGTTACTATTGGCTTCATATCCCTTTACTTCCCCTGTTAGAAATACCACACAGAGACTGTTTTAAAAGATATTTAAATATTTCAGAAACCTTTGAGTGATTCTGATGATTATTTTTTTCTCTGCTTGGTTCTGGTAGAGAGCAGGACATGTCTCATTAGTTATTGTGGTATTTCTGCCATATAATAGTAATGCTGCTGGTTATTTTAAAMCTTGCTGAGGAAAACCATCCTTTTTGCTACAGTGTACCAAGCTTGATTCATTCATGTGATTATGGGCACAAACACCTCTGCCAGTTTCAGCCCAGGTATGGGCATYGATATTTAATATTTCTGGGGCATCAGTAACATTGTTGGGCAAGACCTGCCTTGCAGGTGATGAGATATGTCCCATTGCTTTATTTCTGAGCAGCATTTCTTTTGCTGCTCATCAGCTAGAAAACCATTCTGGATCTCTTCAGGAGGCGTGACCTGCTCACTCTCTCATGTTCTGCTGGTGGCAGGTACCCCTTGATGCTCCTGCTCTCTTATAAATAGGTAACCTGTGAAGAATAATATTTAGCCCAGCAGGCTTTTCACTGGCAGCAGAATAATGTTTCCCACTGTTAAAATATACAAATGTGGATTTTCAGAAAAATTTTCTGAATTTTTCTGTAATTCCATTCCTCCTTGGGGTGGTGGGATGGTTCTTTGGGGGGACCTCATGATTCCCAATGTTCCTTTGCAACTTGCCCCAGGTAGCAGAGTTACCCAAATGCAATCACAGCTAAACCTCAGTGGAGAAGCCCAAAGCCTTTTCCTGTGTGTCTCTCCATGTGTTTTGATGGTGTCCTAAGGGGTACCCAATCCTTTCCCAGGATCTTAGCGTAGGGAATGAGACAGAGCCACCGGGAGCTATTTTGGCTCACACGATGCCCACAGCAGCTGCTCCAGCTCTGGCCAGCTCTGGAGCACCACAGAGGCAGCTGCTTTGCACTCCCTGAGGATCTGGGGATGTTGTTTCCATTGCCTCGTGCTCTTGGTTGGAACCTTTCAGTGTCTGTACGCTGACCTTTGCGTACTTACCCTCCTCTTACTGGAGTGAAAGGGATGAGTAGTTCTTGCCCCTTTGTTTCAGAGAGCAGTTCATTGTCCACTCTGTTTTCTAACACAAAATAAATAAGGAAATAATTTCATCATTACTTGTTAGTTTGGCTGTTTTTTAATGGGGATGTAGGGCAGCTGCATGGAGCTTTGAGRGTTTCCTTAGAAAACCTCAGGCCTTAAATACAAGAAGTGAACTGTTGGAGAGGGTACAGAATGACAATGTACTTTGCTCTCTGTGTTTGGCAGGACTGGCAAATGGATATATAATGTGTTGCCTAATCACAAGGAAATCTGCTGTGTGATCAATTATTCTTTAATTTCATCACTTTAATAATATGTCATCTTGGATTTGTGACACTGTCGGGCAACACAAATGACCAATGAGGGGGATTTARCCTGTGTCAGTGAACAGCATCTGCTCAGCCCCAGGCCTGCAGAAATGCCTGAGGGAAGGTGGGAGTTTAACTTTGCTCCCTTCCTCAGCAGATTCATGGTTCTAGGCTGAAAACAAGTATGGGATGTAAGGGAAATCATACACAACTGAAAAATCCATTCTGATTTACAATTTAATTCAGCTGGGTTTTGTTKTTGTTAGAAACCAGAAAAAAACAAAAKAACAACAAAAAAATCCCACCTCTTCTAGGATGCCTGAATACAGGAAAGGTATTAATTTAGCTACTTATCTTGCCCATTTCCTAGAAACCTCACACTCCAGTGTTTTCTTCTCCACCACCACCAGAACACAAAATGGGTGGTTATCCCTACTTTACCGATGGAATCTGAAATACAAGGAGGCAAACTGTAGGGTCACATTGTAGGCCAAGGCCTCATCTACTTGGCTTTGCAGCTTGCCTTTCACTGTAACACTCCTCAGTTTATGCCAACAGGAGTCTCTTATCTTCCCCCTTTTCCCCTTCCAGCTGCAACTTCTGTCAAAGGTTAGTAATCAGGGTATGAAAGGTAAATAACGCTTTCCACCAAAGATCTCTGTCGAGATAAATGCCTCTCCATGAATCAGATTGACATCAGGAAAACAGCTGAAGACACATTCTGAAGCCTCAGCCCCACAGGATCGTTAGGAATATTACTGTCCCGACCTAATGAGCTACCACTGATCCCAAACAATGTCTAGGACAAAAGACTAGAGGGGGATTGGCTCCCCTCACCCTGCTGCCTGCAGACTTCTGACAACCCATTAAGGTTATAGCTATTCAGCTCTGTTCAGACGGCCCTTTTTTCCTTCCTTTTTTTCCCCCTAACAACTCCCAGCTAATGAGCAGACAGCGTTACTTTTATTYTGTGCGGGGAATGTATGGCTAAACAGGTGTCTGAGCATGGTTCTGGAAATTGGAATGAGGGAAGCAGAGGAAGGGAGACTGGAGGTCTTTTAGAAATGCCCCCGTCGTCTTCATCTGTCAGGCAGAGAGCCTTGGCTGAGGAATCCTCCTCGCAGGGATGGGTGAGGATTTGAGGCTGAGCCTGTGACACATCGGGCTAGCAGAGAGACAGCAGCCCAGTCCTGTTGATCCCTGGTTTTGAAGAAGCGGGCAGGGGAGGCAAAGCCAAAAGGCATCTTGGCATGTGCCGTCGGCTCTAGACGCTCCTTGGACGCTGCCCGTGCCGTGTGCCTCCTTCTACTTTTACTATAAAAATTCCCGAAGGCGCCAGTCTCTCTGTCCCTGTGCCTGCCCCCCCTTTCCCTCGTACTTTACTAAGTGATTGGAGTTGCCCTCTTCCTTTTGCGCCTTCCCACCTCCTTCAAGCTCCCTCTTCAGCGACAAGCAGCATCACTAATTGCTTTTTAGGGTTTCTTTTCTGCTCTCTGTTCAAAATTCATGGGGCATTCCCTGGCCCCATTATGTTCCTTTCTGAACCTTTTCAGCTTCTTTTACAAACTTAGCACTTTCTGTGCTTCTCTTAGCC
>JACDOX010000030.1:5241162-5257080 GCA_014549065.1 Cardinalis cardinalis
AGGCCCCCTCCCTCTGCGGCCCCCCCTCGCTGCCAGAAAAGCACACGCACGGGCCCACCTCCCATTGAATGGTGGGCTTTGTGCAGGGAATTTCCGGAACACAGCCCAGGGCTGGAGGCGCAGTGTGAGTGGAGGGGCTTTGGGCAAGGAGCCTCCCCTAAGCCCACCCCATTACCACGGTCACTGTTTGCCCTGGGCTCTCTAAAAGGACTATTGTTGCCTGTTGCCAGGTATTCCCTAGCAACACTTAAGCCAAGCTGCCTCCTCTATTTATGGCAGAAACTTTTCAATGGTCTCCAAAACACGTGCTTGTCAACTTCAGAGAATACCTTCAAACAGACACAGAGGGGGAAAAAGTAATCCCAAGCACTTGCTTTAGTTGAAATATGTGTGTTGGGGGTGTTTTTCGATTTCTTGTCATTTACCTTGGATCAGAAACCCAAACAATCACAATTTGAAAAAAAAAAAAGATCCCTCCCCATCACCTTCTCGCAGCCCCTGTCCCCTGCCCTGCTGAGCCTTTCCACTGGCAGGTGGGTGGGGGTCATTTATTAGATGGATGAGCTTTTGCTACACTTTGAATCTTTTTGCACAAAAGATTGCTTCATTATTTTGAGACAGATTTTGATTTCTTTGTGTGTGCCAGAGCCCTTACAAGAGCCACCATACTTCTTGTGTTGTCCACCAGCAAATGACCAATTACCAAGGGGGATGGAGGGTGAGAAGGAGGTCACTAATATAACTGTACAGCACAGACATGGCACCAGCAAGTCACATCACAGAATGGTTGAGATAATCTCGTGTGGTGGATGCACACACCTGTGGATTTATTTCAGGAATTACATATTCCTTTGCTTGCATTTCTGCAGTCATTTTGTCAACTGCAGACAGTGGTTCAGTCAAGTTCAAAGAGGAGCCAAGCTGCTACATCTCCAAAAAGTTGCATACATATTTTGGTGATCAAGTGTAATGATGAGAGAGAAAAGGTTTTTACAGCAAGTCTCACTTGATAGAAATAGTCTTCGTTCTTTGTGTGGTGTCATACAAAGAGTTCCAGCATAAATTGATGTATTTGCTTCTATCACATTGCTTGCAGATTTTTACTGCTGAAAAGCACTGAAGTCAGTTACATTTGGGAAAACCTTATGAGATAACCAGATAATGTAAGTAAGACCAAGATTTACAAAGACAGGTGTAGCAACATGGCACCCAACCCATCGTGAATTTCAGTGGACCATGAGCACCTCTGGGCTGCCCACCCATGATAGCAGTGGGTGCATTCCCAGTGCCATGGAGGACCCTGGTGCAGTGTCAGCGCCATGCCTGGAGTAATAATCTGAATTTTTCCCATCTGCAAATTCACATTGTGTTTCCTGGCATGTCCTTTAAAGCTTCGGTACATTAACGTGACATCCTGACACTGAGACTTTTTTGTTATCTGGGACTTTTTTCTTACCCTCCCCGCTGCCATAGTGGCACTGAGAGCTGACCTTCCCAGAGCCATGCAGGAGGGCAGCCTGAGGCAGCTGCCTGTGGTGGGAGCACCATGGAGGCCTTCAGAGCAAAAGCAAAGCCCCAGGAGTGAAATGGGGCTGACTGACTGACTGACTGACAGGGAAATGCTGTGCTGCTGTTTGCTGCTCTCTCTCCCCAGTAGATGGCTAAGGTCAAAGTTGCCTCTCTTGTTCTGAGCAAGAATCTGAAAATATTGCATAGATGCAACTCATTCTGTAAGTGGTTTTGGGTTGGGACTCTCTGATCAGCTGTGTCAGGCTTTTAGAAAGATTAGAGCACTTAACTACATGGTAGTTCTCTTTTATGAGCTATAACTACAGAAGCTACTTAGTCAATGTGTTCTTAGTCCAAAATTACAGGTTTTATGATTATACATCTTTTCCCAGATATGTGCCAGTACCTCCACAGAGAAGTGAAATAAGTATGGTATACTCGTCTATCTGCCCCGGTGCTTCTGCATTCCCATCTGCCATGGAACAGTTCTTCCTCTCAGCTCAACCTTCAAAACTCAGTTTTTGTTTCTGTTCATAGAAGTACTGTAATTAGAAGATGCTAGATTTCCTCTGTTAACATGTTCCCCTGCAGAGCTTGACATTACAGTGAATGTAAATGGTTTCATGAAGTGCAAGATTAGGGCTGTTTAAATAATTGTTGTAATTGGAAATATGTGTATTATTATCTCTCAAGATGTTTTAGATTAAATTAATGAAGTTCACATCTGGAAGAGCAGATATTAACCCTTTATGTGTTTCTGATCCTTTATCTATGTAATCTGAAGCTCAGATTTCTAGCCCAGCCCCTATAACACAACTGTTCTTAGCTTTGAAAAATACTGTGTTTTAAGTCTTGGTATTTATTCTGTTGATCTCTGGATTACACTGCTTGTCTTAGAGCAAATACATCAAAACCTACCAGCTTGGTCTGTGAAAAGTCTGTCCTGTGGTTCCTACTAAAACCAATGGAGTACACAAGACATAACAGAGATTTCTGCCTTGCCCTGCATTTAGTCAGCAACTGTGTAGCAAAATTTTTCATAAGGCCAAGATTTTTGTTTCTGGAACATTCACTGTTGTCCTTCTGCATGACCAGAAGCAGCCCAGGAAAGAGGCATTCATCTTCCTTTTCCAAGTCTCTCCAAAGTTCTTAGCTATTTTAGCCCTATGACCCCATTTAACCCATCTTTAGCACATAAAGGTGCTCAAATAACTTTAAAAAAGGCATGGAGAAAGGGATTCTCCATAGAGGAACTGATCACTCAATACTTTCTGTTTATTTAAAAGGGTTAACTTCTAGCTCCTGCCTTTGCAACTGGCTGCTATGCATCCCAAATGTGATTCTGCAAGCTGGGCAAAAATGATGGTTCCCGAGTGAACAGAGGGATACAAAAACTCTGTGCAAGCTGTTCTTCTGTGGATAGGCTTACCTAGGAATAGCTGTGGTCATCCCTACTTGCCTGTCTAAAATTATACAATTTTCACTTATAAAACAACCCATAAAATTGGTGTTTGCCATTGTCAGCCACTGTTTACCAGCGGCCAGCACGATTGTCTGTTACACCCATTTTGAGTAAATGATCTACTAGCTGAGGTAGTCACTGTGTATTAGTTTGGCAACTACTCATTGATATATATGCCAGTGCTTGAATTGATTCTGGGTGAATCTGGGGCAGATTTTTCAGCTTCTGATGAAATTCAGTTTTCTTGTTTCACTGCCATGTGTAAAATTACACACCTGCCCACATTCTTGAGAGTACGAAATTTAATTTCATCGAAGGAGAAGTATGGCTTAAGTCATTCTCAGATTCCAAAACACACTAGTTTGTGCCTTGCAGACACCTGTAAAAGTCTCTAAAACTTCCTTAAGACTTGAATCCCAGTGCTTGAACTCTGGCTCTCCAGGAATACTGAGCCACCACTGAAGACCACAGTCTTTCCTCCTGAAGCACCTGGACTACAAAAAGGTACCATGAGCAAAGCTGGAGTGATTCTTGTTTCTCCTGTGTCTGTATACAAGTCATTCTCAGAATATAAAGCGTGTCTCTTGCCTACCCAGACACCATGGTCTCCAGCCACCCAAGATCTCTGGAAATCTCCATCCAGTTCACCTTTAAGCAGCAGTTCAAACTAAGGTAACTAAAGAAACAGAGAAGGTGAGAGGTGTGAAATAAGGTTGAGCTCATCACGCTGCCCAGCAGGCAGCTGGCTGTCTCACAGGAAGCACGTCCCACATCTGTAGCAGCTGGTTCCAGTGGAACAGCCAAGGACATGGCTGTAGTGGAGACTCTGTGTCCCTCTTAGTGCCGTGTTTTACAGAGCATGGGGGAGGTCTGATGCCAGTGGAGACCCTTGCCTTGCTCCCAACCAAGTTATTATCCATATGGATGCAAACATACCGAGGAACTTTCACACACAGGAAGAAACACAAGACGCTTTTAAATTAGCATTAATTTTTTGTTGACTTTTCCATCTTTCTCAGAATCACCTGTGRGCTCCCAGACAAAATATTTCCTCTGTATAGGCCTGCTCTGATCCTATTATTACTGTGTGGAAAGTGCATACTTTGTTGCTTCTTGACTTCAGTGACGTCAAAGGAGCCCCAAACAGACTTGGAGGCTCAATCTACCTGAGAAAACAGTCCCTAATTTTCAGAGTCTCTAATTTTCAGTCCCTAATTTTCAGAGGCACAGGCAAGGCCAGGAGCCAGAGGCCATGGCATGCTGAGAGTGAGWGGTCTCTCTGCTGCTGCCTTTGCTTCATCCCCGGAGTCAGGAGAGTGGTTGTCTCACACAGACCAATGATCCCACTGCAGCAGCAGGTTTTTGCCTCTCTGAGGTGCTGTCTTCCAGCTGCCAATGGTCTCTGTCTGTCCTGCCTAACCACAGGCTAGAAGAGCACTGAAAGGTTGTTGACCCTCATCTAGCCCAATCCTTTGCCCTGAAGGCAGTGTCAGCTATACAACCATTCAGAGATTAATAGACTTATATGCACAGCAACACTATCATGGCTGTACAGCAGTCTGCTCACAGCTGATTTTATTTATTCATGTACATATTTGAGGCAAAGATTAGTTTAAAACCTATAAAACAGTAGGATATCCACAGTGCATAGCTGTGGGTTGACTCTTAGCATAAGCATGAAAGCCTGGATAAAGAGAGGGCAAATGCTGCTTTGCTTGCTTGTGTTCATAGCTGGATGTTTTTTACTCCTTCCCCCTACCAGTAGGAAAGGAGTAGGAAATTCTAAGTGCTCTGAGTCTTCAAGCTGTATATTCTATTTTTCCTGTTTGTGCTATAGTGTTAAAAATGTTTCTTTAAACAGGTGTTCTCTCACCCACTGGGCTCTGAGGCTTGTTGTTGCCTACAGTGGAATCAGAAAGGCCTTCTTCCCAAAGGCTTGGAGACACCTCTGTCTTCGCTCTGGGCATAAACTAAACTGTGATTTACTTGCTTAAGCCTGGATGCAGAGAATCACTTATGTTTGTACTTAAATCTGGGGCCATGAAGCCTCTCTGAAGCCAGGGTCTCAGGGCATTATGAACCAGACTGAGAGACAGTGCTCTCATGGAACCCACTGTTGTTATGAGGCTTCAATATTAGCACAGTGTTTAAAGCTCCCAGGCATTTTAATAATAATAAAAATGACAACAACAATAGCAATAACATGGATATGGATGGACATGGGTGCATGGATATGCTATATTGCCCCTCTAGTTCACGATCCTCTTGCCTAAAAAAAAGACAGAAGCTAAAACTAGATGAATTATTAAACTGAATGTGACTGTAACTCAGCCAGTATGAGAAATCTTTTCAGTTGTGGTGGAATTATTTGGGCATTATGTAATAACTAACAATGGAAACAGGAACATATTTGTATTACCCTAAAATTATTTTTTGGATGATAACTTATGTCTGAAAGTCATATATAGATAAAGATAGCTTATGTCTGAAAGATAACTTATGTCTTAAGATAACTTAAAGATAATTTATGCCTGAAAGACTCCATCAGTAGCTATCTTCACTTTTCCTTTTTACATTTATTTTCTTTTAAAACAACCTTATAAACAGAAACTGGATTTTCCAAATTCATACTTATCAAGGCCTATGCTTTCAAAAAAATGTTTGTAAAGCAGTTTTCTACAGACAATTTTTAACTGGATACAGATCCAGTTGAAGTCTATAAATAAATCCCATAGCCTATTTCTGTATGGAAACTGAAATGAAGACAAAGCTTTCACTTCAGAATCTGCTTGGATTTTCAGATTTCATTTATGGCATGGGTTTCCAAAGATTAACTTTTTTGCTTTCAAACTGCATTAATAGCATTAGGCATCTATTAATCAGATTCAAAATTCAGAAACAAAGAAAGTATTTTGTCTGTATAATCACTGAGAGGCCATATACCAGGATCTTTTCTTACCAGCCTTTTTAATGATTATTTCAGTCCAATTTTTTTTTTTTAAGGAACCGCTAAAATCTAGGCTTTGAATTTTGTAAATGAGCCTGCTGCCCAACGCACTTCTCAGCAAGATAAGGGCAGAATGGCATTTGCAGAAATGTTTAGCTATCTCTCTAACAATCCTGCTTGGTTGTGGGCCCCTTGGTAACAGCTTGGCAAATCTGCAAAAGGAATGCGACTATATAGTTTGTGTGTGGATTGTTGAGTCATTATAGCCTCCAAATTGCACAGCAGATCATTAATCATAGGCCAAGATAGGCAATCACTGCAGAAACCTGATGAAAAGGCTCCAGAATAATGCCTGCTAAATCATGTTTAACATGCAGACCTTGCCTGTGCAGATATGGAAAGGGGGAGGTAAGGAAAAAAAATTATTCCCCTTTTAGGAAAGAAAACTTCTACTTATCTTTGATTTGCATTCAGCCCTCCCTCAATAGTCCTTAAGCCTGTTATTTAATTCATTTTGGTGCCAGGTCCCATCACAAAGCGAAAACCCTAACCAGGACCTATGCAGTCTATGACCTCCAAACCCCCTGTCTTTTCTTGTCAGTTCTATGTCATTTGTGCAGTTGAACTCCACCAATTTGAAATGCTGACCTCTTCCATAGACAACCTTATTCTCCTTGAGTGAAAGAAAGGGCCAAGGCCTACAAACCACTCAAGCGAGAGATGGCAAGAAAAGAGAAAAGTGGTTGACTCGTAAATCAATTTCCACAGCCCACCCAAAACCCACACGAACAATAACGATGGTATTTTTTAAAAGTTGTGCTGTTGTGGTTTTCTTAATTGAGCTTATTCTTTTTAGAAAAAGTTTTGAGCAAAGCAAAATTGTTTGTTCAGGGTGGAAAATTAGGCCAGATCTTGCTCCCGGTCCACTTCAGACCAGGGTATATTTATATCAAACCTTCATTCCCCCCTGTCATCTGCACAGAAAAGGAACACAGACTCAAAACAGGTCTTTGTCTGCACTGGAAGAGGTGGCAATATCTAAAGAAAGGGAAATGTTTGGGGCATAAATATATCTGTGCAGTACCAGTGTGCAGGCAGAGCGATGGCACCTGTCTTTGTGCCGCCCAGCCTGCCCACATGGAGGAGGCTGTGCAGCTCTGCCTTTGGGCCCTGCCAGCYCCACGTGTGACTGTGCCCTGTCCCAAGCCCCTGGTGTCCTGTGAGCAGAGGAAGAACATGCACACATGAGGGCTGCATCAAACCAAGTACACGCACCACGCAGTACAGACGCAAGAGCRGGCGTGCAGGCAGAGAAGCCAGCGAGAAACCTGCCACCACACAGTGAGACAAATTTTTAGAGACCTATATTACACTCCCTGGGGGTCTGATTCTGCCTGTATTGCTCTCTCAGGAAGGTTTCCTGCTCCTCAGGTGGTCTCATTGGATTCAATGGCTGTGTCTTTGAAGAGCAGATGCAGAAATTGCCTGGAGCACACCATGCCCCAGGCCCCCATTCCTATTAGCATCTTTACGCTTTTCAGAGCTTGAATCTGGCTGTGCCGATTCTTGCTACATAGTCACATCTCTGGGTTGAAGTCTGGGACATCCTTAAAGAGCATTACCCATCTTCTCATTGGGAAATAGCCCCTCTTCCCTGCCAGACATGCATTTCTTATTTCTGCTCTTCCAAGATCATAACCTACTGGAGCGTGGGATGACTTGTTAGTCTCTCAGCAGAGGCAGGTCCAGCTCTTAGGTTGAACATAACAAATGAATCTTTTAAATTTTCTCATTGACTGGGTTTAGTTTTATATGCACACAAAGTTTGGAGTCACATATTTATGGCATGGCATAAAAAATCTCTGGGAGGAATGAAATACAATATCACTGCCTTGGCTCTTCACATCCTTGAGCTGTACAACACTGAAGGTAGTATCATCATGTGTTTCCCTTTTTTTCATTTTTTTCCTTCTATCTCTGTCATTGGCTCTTTCTGGGCTATTAAAACTTTCCTTCCAGCCTCGGTCCCTTGAAACAGAATGATGGCACTTTATGATCTGATAATTCTTGGTACCTTACAAGCAAAATACAGTGTGATGTCTTGTTATGAAGGCAGCAAAGTTACTCTATCAGAAAAGAAATTCCTACAGTGGCAGACTAACTCCCCCAAGGAACATGGCCTATTGCATTGGATTTTCTCAACATTTCTGTGAAAATGCTGGTGGGATATGGTCAATGGGAGGGATTTCTCATCTGGGAGAACAGATGCTCCAAAGGAATCTGCCTGTGGAGCCTGCTCAGCCAACATGCCCCCATCAGGTCTGTGCCTGCTTGCCCTGGGGCTTACCAGCTCTGAGCCCTTGGGCAGAAGGGAGATTTGGAGCTGTTTATCCCACTTGACCCTCCATACAGATGACCTTCCATCATCTGGGGCCAGCTGATGCTAAGCAGTAAATTAAATTCAGTGGCATGCTGTCTGGGCTCTCAATGGCGTTTCAGAGCGAGCGTCGGAGCCCATAGAGCAGCGCTCATTACACGCTGCTGCAGCAGCTGGAGCTGGAGGGGGTGTCAAGCTCATTACCTTTTATAATATGCCCACCGATGGAGCTAGGTGTGCTCTAGATGGATTTGTCAGAGGCCAGCACTTTTGTCTGGGGGTGAAGCATTGCGTTAATCTGACAGGCAAGACTCCACATTATGCAAAGGGARGAATTCAACAGGAAACAGATGCGTGGGGATAAAAATTAATCAAAGTTTTTTGCGACCTGCACCTCTGAATGCAGCATCTGTAGCACTAAAAAGAATATATTCTCTCCTCCCTCATATTTTTTCCTCAGCAAACCAAAGCTTATGGTAAGGAGTTCGCAAAGTTTGACTCCAGTTCTGTGAAATCCTTATGTGTTACTGAAGTTTTCAACAATAATTTTGTTGATTTTCTTGGTCAGCTTTGCATACATCATTGTTGAGCCCAACAATTCAGAAACTATTTTGCTCCTGAATTTTTGAAGTAATGCACCAAAATCCTTATTTTATTCCTCTTACTCTTCTAGCATACACTTCCATTCCAAACTCACTTTCCAACACAGTTTCATTTGGAATGCATTGCAACATTTTCAGTAGTCAATGTGTGTTCATCTTAATTGTTGTACTCCAGAAAAAAAATATGATATGCCTGTAAGGAAGAAAATATAGCAAAATCAGAGAAGAAAACTGGTGATGCCCAGTCTCCCTGGATAGATAAGGCATATCTTGAATCCATTCATTAAAATCTAGATCTTTGGGAAAAAAGAACCCCAGATGTATAACAATGAAGTCAGAAGAACAGGGCCTGCAGAGAGTTCCTTGCTGGCTACTGTCTGTACAGCACAGCAGTGGAGAGCTGAACTGGAAAATCTGACTATAACACATTTGCCATTGCAGACTGTCTTCCTGGGAGCTTTTTCTTAAGATTTTTAAGGATAAAAAGCTCTTTCTGAAATTCTGAGCTTGTTAGTACTTATTTATAATGGCCACTAGGTTACTGATGGTGTACAATGTCTCTGCTAGAGGAGTAAGAAAAGTTTCCACACCTAGGAGGAGGTGATCTCAAGGGAATGCACTGACATTGTACATTTTGTCCTTCCAGTGCCCCCTGATTCACATTTCTCACATCCCTGCTAGAAGAAGTAGGCTGCTGTATCATAGGTGGGAACCTTACACAGGCCCAGCACTGGGGCAGATAATTTTAATTTCCTGTTTTCTTAGAAAGGGAGATGGCAGGGATATCTGTGAGTGGTCTCAGTTACAGCAGCAGCAGCTAGCAAGCGTGCATTTAACAGTGGTGTTAATAAGGCACATGCTCCTGGTTGTGTCTCACAGAAGTAGTTGCTCAGCCCCTGCTTCTTTTCATGCTGTGGTGTCATCTGGCACAGCTAGATCCTTGTTTGGGTTATTTAATTGCTTCTTTGCCTGCCTTATGCAAACTCCATTTGTAGCTGGGCTTTTGGGCACTCGGACCCATGACTGCACTGCATTTAGTAAGCACTCTACTCTGTCTGTAGGCAGTATTTCACACAGTCACCCAGTGACTTTATTCAGTTTGCTGGTCCCCAACGTTATTGTCACTCTGCATCATTTACCAATACAATTTTCACAAACAAAATTAGTCATTGCAATGTAGGTGTATGGAAGCTGTCCCACTCTGGAAGGATTCATTAAAATTCCCATAATAGTCTCCTTGTCAGGACTCTTGCCTGCTGTCTGGGAAGTATTTCAACAAGTCTGTCCTACTGTTGTGTTAATTAAACATTGTTCTATTTATAAATGCTCCATTGGTCAGTAGCAGTTCCCCACACAGAGAGAGAGGAGTAGTGGTAACTAAAAGTGAAGTGCCAAGAAGATGGGGGTTGGCCATGCAGAGAAGCCAAGGGACAGCCCAGACTGAGCAAAGTGCCCCTCTTGGATGTGTCATTGTCCTCCTCGCCTGCCCTGGGGCTGCAGGGGTCTTCTGGCATTTAACTTGGAGCAAGGGAGGAGGGAAGGAGTTTTGCTCACTGCTTTCTCCAGCAGCTGTTTTATTTCTGTTTCTCTGTACATTGTAATCTCTTCACAATGATTGCCACAGGGTCTTGGAGAAGGTGAAAATATATCTGGAAACACATCTGCCTTCAGATAGAGACCCAGTAGCTGAAGTAAGGATAAAGCCATTATYCTCCTGTGTTTGTTTCACACTCCTGCCAGCCTTCTCTATGAGCATCTCTACCTGCACAAACACATCTCCTCTGACATACGCATGAACACAAGAAGAGGAATCTGTGGGAGCCCTGGGGTGCTGCTGGCTGCTATGGAATAGTCTCCTGGGGCTGGGTGCCAGGAGGATCTGACACCCACTGCCTGGGTATCAGGAGGATCTGCTCAGCATTGCTCTTCCTGTATATGCTCCCATTTAACTCATCAAAATCCTGTTCTGTGCTGTACACAGCACTGCTGTTCAGTAGGGCTCCTCTCCCCGCCATGATTTCTGCCACAGCATCTTGCACTGCATCCTCTGACACTGCAGGTCCATGCCATCCTCCTTGGTGCACATGTAGAGACAGCTGTCAGCATTTTTACCCAGCATTATTTTCTACAGGCTTGCTGGATTCAGAGGCAGGAGAAATTGGCCACCATTCTCACCAGAAAGTCCTTAAGGGGCAGAACCCAAACCTTTGGTGAAGATCAGGAGGATTTGGAACTAAGGTAAGTAGTACCTGCTAGCAGATTCTTCTGAAGGTTTTTTCTGTGCTTTCTTCTTGGTTTGCTGGTCTCCTTCCAACCYACACTTGTTCTCAACATACTGTGCTAAGGAAAGATGTGAGAACATCTGCCTGAAGATGTTTACAAGTGAATGAGTATTTACCCTGGGAGGTGGTTCAGGCATAACTCTCAAGCTGGTGCAGCCCCAGATGTGAGAAGTGGGAGGCTAAAGAKGTAGAAGAGAAAGAAGCAAAAAATTGAGAGCAGAAAGTATAGAGTGCTGCCAGGCCTGTCCATGGACATACATCTGTCTAGAACCTTAATTGGCTGCTGAATTCCAACTTCAAATCATTCAGCATTGAGCAAAATCTGTGAGAACCACATGAAGCTCTGGAGTTCATCTGAGCAGCAACACAGTCAGGAAGAGATTGAAGTATGGAAGTTGTGCCTCTTTTTTTGTTTGTTTTTTGACAGTACCTCCTGTTTGACAGGATGGGCACTGTAAATGTCCTTGCTATGTCAGGGCTCATAACTAGGCAGACCCACATGATKTTACCTTAGAGCAACCTAAAATGAGGTTTGCTATGAAACTTAAAACAAGATGAAGCAAAATGTGTCCCACTGCCCGTTTTTCAGACTTTTGAGTCATCTGCTCTGAATGGAGTCTGTGTGGCATGGAAGAATATATGCACATGTATATATGTACAAGTAAAAGAAACTACAAGTAATATGTGGGTCTTTAAAGAACACCTTTCATCTGAAAGTCTCAAAGGCTGGTTATAAGTGGGCAAAGTGACCCTTTGCTTGTAAACCAGCAGTGTGATACTTATTCCATTTATTCTCTTAAAGCTACTGCTATCCCACAGAGGCTCAGCAGTGGCTGTAGACAGGACTGTGGGTTTTGTGTCAGCTGGTTCTGCCATCATTTGCTGCTGTATCTCCTGAGATGCAAAAGCAAAGATGTCCAGTACAGAGAGACACTAAAGTATGTGCTTAAATGTGACTGCCATTCAAGAGGCAGGCTGGCTTCCCACCCTCAGGATAACCTCCATCACCCTCTTGCAGGGCCTTGGCAAAGCAGGGTGGGGAGCCTCTCTGTGCTTTTGCTCATGCTGTGTTTGTCCTGGATGTGATGCAGGACTTTGCTCTCCTGCACTGTCAGTCAGGTGCCTTTCAGGAGCACTGTGTTCACATCTACAAGTGCACACATGAATTATTGTTTACTCAATAACAAATCAAACAAATTCTCTTCTGTTCAGACCAAACCACAATGATAAAAGGAAGCTGATTTCCACTATTATGAGCACCGATTGATGTCTTCCCTTCTCTTGACTGTCTTTATTTCACATACAAGTGGCTTTTCTTTTTCTTTTTTTCTTTTTCCTTTGGAAATGTCATCACCACTTAATTAGCAATGTGTTGTTACCTGAAAGTAAGAGCAAACCTATCTTAGGCCATATGGCAGGGTTTTAATCTGCAATGTCACGGTATAATCATGTCGAAATGGCTTCCCTTTTCCGTCAAAACTGCATTACACACTTTACTAATATAGGGCTTTTCCTTTCCTCTTCCAGAGTAATATAGCCCTGGCAGTCCAGCAAGTGCAAATTAAAATAGCTCCAAGCTGTGGCCAGCAGCAGGAGGGGAGAGTGAGCAAGAGAGTGGTGTGACTGGTGGTGAGGGAGGAGGACCTCATCCCAAAACTGGAACCTGTGCTCTTTCAGTGATCTGCTTCTGTGAAGCTGAACCAAATGAGTTTGGGCTCCATTTAGGAAGATAATTCCCCTCCCCTGTAGCAAAGGCCTGGGTTATACCACTGGAGCAGGTTCTAGGGAGTCTTTGTGAAGTTTATCTTTCCTTCCCCAGTGCTATTGGGAATATATAGAAGCAGAAAGCAAGAAAGATACATGTCTGTGCAAAGCAGCAGTGACCAGCATAATACTTTGCAATTAATTGCTGTAGTTGTTTACAGGGTCTAAGAGAAGATTGAAATACATGGTTTGTTGGGTAACATTTTCAAATGAGTTTTACTCCTAAGCAACTTACAGGTCACCTATTGTGCAACATACAGATGTTTAGTCTGATGTTTTAGGATACGTAACTCTCCTCTTCTGGGTGGTAGGTAAGGACCAAAAACTGGATTGAATCTTGTTTGCAGTGGGATAAAAGGAAGCATGAATTGTCTGTCCCCCAGAAAAATAAGGCAGACTATTAGTATGCACTGGCTCTTCCCATAGCACCTTGCACAAAGCAGAGTCTGGATCACAGACCCCCTCTCTCTTCCCAGTTTTCTTATGTTCTCCCAATGCTGCATATCCCCAGGCACCTGTGAGGAGCTACTTATGGTCTCTGTTTAGTGCTTGTGGATCTCAGGCTAAAATGGATTGAGTCAGGGCAAAGTCACAGCCAGCAATGAACCTAGATAGCTCCACTCCATGATCAATGCCCTTAGTTTCCCATGCCTGCATTTTTACTCGTCTTACCCCTCTGTAATTAGGATAGTAAGTACCAGGTAGCCAGATAGAGGGAGAAAAAGTATCTCTTTAAACTTCTCCCCTCTCCTACCAGTTGCTTGTGTTTCTCCAGGACAGAAGTGTCCGAGCCAATGAAAGTCCCAGCACTCTGTGCACCTTATCTTTTGCATACATCCTTCCAGGGATAGATCTGGCCCCAAAGCCACAGGAGATCCCTGCCTTCTCTGAAGGGGAGCAGCAAGTACCATTTTGCCTGGATGAACTCTGCTGCTCCAGGGTGTGTATGGACGGAGGGCTGGGGTTCCCGTCCCCAAGGTTAGAGTTTTCTCCCCACAGGATGTATAGGAATCACACAGCTCTCTAACCATGGGCAGTCTGATGTCTCTCACGTTCTGTCTGAACTCTGTTGCTGTCTCCCTTTACAGATATAACCCCTGGAACACCTCAGATTGGACAGTTAGAAGTGCTCCTTCCCTTCAGTTACTTTGTATTTTGCTGGAATTTCATTTTTTCAACCCCCATATGAATATTACAATGCACAGGAGAAATCTCTCCCACTCTTTCCCACCCAGCAGAAGGCTGAATGTAGAAGCTGCTTAGTGCTGATCTGCTCCTTATCAGTTATTAACATATACATGTCTTTGCAATGAGACAACAAAGACAACAAGGGCAAAAGAAAAAAAGGAGTTTAAGAGGTGGTCTGAGGTTTTGCTCACAGTAAGAGATGAACCAGAGCTGTCTTGTTATTTAAATTACTAGTAAAACTCTGTGCTTTGGCCAGGAAAGTCAAAGTCTAAATGTTCACTTACAGAAATCAACATCAGTGCAGGGGAAGCTTTAAATATTTTAGTGTCCTCGTCAGTAGGTATTTAACTAGGGAAAGGGACTCAAGCATACAGGTAGTTGATCTTGCTAGTTAAAACTGTACATTTGAAACACATTTTCCTAGAAAATTCTAAGGAGTAAGATAGCTCTGGTGCCATACATAAGCACAGCTTCTCTGACATGAGATCCTTCAGCCCAGCTGCAGGTTGGCCACCCTGGACATCTGCATGGACATAACAGGCAAGGAAACTTAGACATGAGACTGGAGGAAGAAGAAAGCAGAAAGCAATAACAGCTCTGCTGGGCTGCTGTTTCACCAGGTACCTGGTGTGCTTTGCAGGGCTGATGCAGGAAAGGGCTGAAGGTGTAATGCTCTGAGTATGTGCATGTGTGTGTGTGTTTGTGTTTGTGTGTGTGTGTATTCAATGGTCCTGAGAACAAATATAGTTCTGGGGCATGAAACAGAAGGATGAATATCAGGCGAGAACATCCAGCTGCAGGTCCTTTCCCCTTCTTTTTCCAGCTTTTGGATGAACTGCAAAGCCGAGGGGGACTGTTAACTGCCTGGGCCTGTCCATTTGTCTCTCTCTCTTTACTTCTCTGTYCCTAACTCCCCCTCCCTCTCCCTCCTGCAGCTCCGGAGGGTGGAGGTGCGATTCGCTATGCCCGTTTTTTATTTCCAGCACGCTTGACAGGCTGGGCGAGGAAGGCGTTAATGTTTTCTGACAGGCCCCCTCTAATTGTTGGAGCTTTTCTTCTCTGCCTTTTCTGTGAAATTCTGACTTAGGCGAGCAGCATAACAAAATGCTCTGGCATTGAAATGTGCGCTTGCACTACACTGGGCTCGGGGAAACAGCATTATTCATGAAGATTTTCAGCTGTTTTTGTCTTTTAACTAACCTTTGAGTTTGATCAGAGGCTAGCCGGGCTCCCTTTCTCAAAAGGCGGTCTTGGCAACCCGACAATGGAGCCAAACTGTTTTCCCTGTTAAAGAGATAACTATGCCGTTGAGTTGGTACATGGGGGAAATTAATCTTCAGGCGCATACAAATGATAGCTTTACCTCGGTCTGCAATAGCCTGCATGGGATTATTGATAGGACGGGGGTAAGGAGCAGGAGAAATTCAGGCTGGGGTAGGGAACTTAAAAAAAAAATTTGCAACCCCAAGCCCATCATCCCTTTTGATTGTATAAAGCCTGCGATTGATTCTTCACCACTTGCCTTTTGCAGCAGGAATTAGCCCCGCATTGTGCAGCCTGACACGCTAAGAGCTCGCTCGCTTGGGAGCTGAAGTTGCTGGGACAAACCGGGGGGGTGGGGGGGGGGGCGCTTCTCCCCTCTCCCCTTTCCAAGAGGCGAGGAGGAGCTGGGAGGCGCGCAGGATCGCCCCACACTCCAAGCCGAGCTAATCCCTGAATGCGCTGAGTAATGCGCGCTGCATTATGGTGGAGCGGCGAGCCAGGGCGTCCCGTGTGCGTGTGCCCCC